>JACJUM010000202.1:18708837-18740817 GCA_020976665.1 Heortia vitessoides
ACAGTGACAGCTATACGACTCTGGAATGAGATTTCGTTGAATATTAAACAATAACCAAACAAATTTATCTTGAAACGTTGTCTCCGTACTTAATTTACTGATGCTTCTTCTCTAACTTTATAATCCTATTTTTAATGTACGTTATATATATATATATATATATATATATATATATATATATATATATATATATATATATTTATTTGGTACAGCTCATACTACCTCGTATTTTAAATATGGTTTCCACACATCCATGCAAAGGTTGTCTGTAAGAAATCGCTCTATGCGATAAGGTCGCCAATTGTACTTTACTATGTTTTACATACTATTAAAATTGTTTGTAAATTTAGGTGTACAATAAAGAGTTTTATTATTATTAATAATAATAAATAAATATGATAGGCCCGATGGCACAGATGGTAGTGACCCTATCTTGAGCGCCACAGGTCGTGGGGTGGATCCCCACCCAGGACAAATATATATATGATAGTATTTGTGTTTGGTCTGTGTCTAGGTGTTGAATATTATATTTGTGATGCCTCTATTTTTTAATAACCGTAACACAAGTCCTTGAGTGACTTATCATGGAGTCAGGTAAATGTTTGAGGTGTTGTGTCAATTTATGAAATATATATAGAAATGCTAGCAGACCTGGCGCGTTGTCCTGTTTAATATTAAAAACGGGATATTGACAAAGTATTAGTTGCAGTATAAATAAATAATCTAGTTACCGATTGCCATCTGCCATGCTGATTACTGTCTAAATAAACAAGGGCGCTACCCAAACGAAGGGAGACGAAAGAACGAATAGAAGGACGAACTAGCCGTTGAGAAAGAGTTCATTGACATACACACGTATCGTAATTATATATAAAAAATTATAATTAAAGGTCAGAAATTTGACTGACAAAACCAAAAAAAAGTAAAGTAAAGAACTAGGTTTCTGCAATGAAACAAATTAATCAAAAAAAAAAACAAATAAAACGAAACAAAGATTTAAGATCTATTTTTTTTACATGGTTCACCAAAAAAATCACAATCTACCATTTTCTAGCACCAACGATGTAAAATCCAAAATTAATTTCGCAAAAATAAAATAAGTGCAAACGACGCACCGCCAATTCCTCGACACATTTCACGTCCTACCCAACGACAGGCCGTGATTTGAATAAAAATGAGGGTATTTCTGCTCTAGTGAACAGGGTTATTCCGTTTTATTCAAAAATAGTCGCGACCCATTTAGTGGGTCGCGTCGTTCACGAGTCGGCCTTTGCGAGTGAGTTGCGTCTACGGGATCGTGACCGCCACATGTAATAGAAAATATTTTTGACATTGCCCGACCAATATAAAAATCTATATCAAAACTATATAATGATATATATTGAAAATATCACAATACTGGCAGAGTAGAATAGTACTTACCCCTGTACCATCATGAGCTTCTATTTATTAGACCAGGTCGACAAGCAAGCATATAATCCGCGTGATAGTAAGTAATACTACGGTCTATTGACACTAGTAATATCACAAAGATATCACTAGAGCGTTGCCAATTTAGTGACTTGAAGATATTATGTCATATTACCAAGTAATTTTACTGCCTCTCTAACCTTTCAATAAAAATATATAATAGCTATATAATAGTGGGATACTGGCAGAGTAGATAGTACCTCCCCCAGTTACAGATGTCGCGAGAGGCGACTAAGGTACCAGTGTCAACAAGTGGCGGTATATCCACCCGAAACGGCGTAATTCAAATGCACAGGGCAGGGATGGGCAGCAGCCTCCCCGTTGTGAAAGTTACGCTCTGCAATTACCAACACACGGTTGCCCAGCGTGGCAGTTATGGGCAAAATTCCCCCCGCATTGGGGAGGCCTGTGTCCAATAGTGGACTTATAATATAATGATATAGCGTAGAACAAGTAAGAAATTATACAAAATCATAGTTTTATATACCAAAAAATTTTAAAAAGTACGCTCAAAAATGAAATAATTTAAACTAATATAACTTATTAATTTTTGAAGGCAGGATTTAACGAAATATAATATAACGGCATAGAGCGTGTTAATAAACACAAATGAAAAATATCCAGTCAAATTAAGAACCTCATCTTTTTATAAAGTCAGTTAAAAAGAGGAATATACATAACAAACGTCATATAAAGAAAATAAGCCTTGATGCCATTTAATTCAGAATGTTCATTATTTTATACTCATATTTATTTTTAATACAAAATCGTTATTAATTTACCTCCCGTTTCAAATACGCCTTCCAACTCTATCCATTGTAATGTCGGGCAACACAACGGAATAAAAATCTAAATAGTAATTCCGTCCATTGTTTAAGTTGGAAACAAAATCAGGCGGGTATTGTTTTTGGGCGCCACGTGTCCAGCGCGAGAAGGTATTGCATTGCTGGCGTTCCTCCGGCCAATAAAACTTCTATCGCGATCCGGGCCTCAGGGAAAGGCTGTGCATGCCATTACGTTGGTGTAAGGCAAGGAAACAGGTGAAAAACTGTGTCAGGTTTTAAATTTTTTAATTTTTTAAAAATAGAAATTTAGGTGCCACGGTGAACGGGAACCGATTTTAATATCACTTGAGAGATAGGATGGAAATAGGCCTCACCAAGAAAGGGGCTGTTTCGCCAATATTTGCCGAGCTGGGCAAGCGTGTTGGCAATCGCAGAGCGCAGCTTTTGCGACGAGGATGCTGCTGCCCATCGTGCATTTGAGCTAGATCCGACAGATAGTCGGTTCTAGCTTCACAATTTAAGATTGCAACATTTCTAATAGGTATATATGTAGTTTAGACAGGATAACGTCTGTCAGGGTCTTTGGATGTAAAGAACATTTTGATTTTCTATGTTCGAGGGTATTTGTACAAAAACTTCTGTCCCACCGGCAGAAAAAGGTCTGGTCTTGTTATTGGGATTTTGACTTCGTCTCATCACTTCCCACTGGTTATGGGACGATTCATTAAGAGGAGACGGACCTGATAACGTATTTGGTAGTGTCTTTATCTTATGTGCCAAGGGTCGTGAGTTCGATCTCCACCTAGGACATATATATATTTTTAAAATGAAGTCAGCAAACAAGCATACGGTCCGCTTGATGATAAACGTGACCGCAGCCTAGCGTGCCATGTTACCCATATCACTACTGTGTCGCCAACCTTGAAAACTAAAGATAGAACGACACATTTACCAAGTAATTTCGTTGCCTCTCTCACCCTTCAGACCGGAACACAGCAATGCAAACACTGCTATTTGATGGTAGAAGTATGTGAGAGTGAGGTACCAATGCAAACGACCTGATACCTGATACCTGACAAGAGATGTATCTCTGTTAAAATATTAAAAAAAGATCAAATTATTGTAGTTCTGTGGTAGTGTTGTAATATTTATAATTTCTCTATTGTCTAATGTTCATAACACAAGTACTTTAACCGTCTTATCACTGAGTCAGGTTGATGCATGTGATGTCGAGTAAGTTTTTATGATTACGAAAGGTACGGTTGGGTGCGGTGCTGTGAGGACGGTGACTGCACGCAATCGCCAAATACCCTACGACTAGTATGCGTGTCTAGCGTTTGTCATTAAGGATTGAAAGTCAGAGGCTGGGAGTGGTATTTATAGAATTGATGAAACGAGCGAGCAACCGCGCCGTGCGTCTCCTGCGTTTGTATACTTCGATTTCTTTAACTCATTTTCCTTTCTTATTTTATATATTTTTGACTGGCCCGATGGCGCAGATAGTAGTGATCCTAGTGGTCCGAAAGTTGTGGGCTTGGGAATCGACAGGACAAATATTTATATTATGATAATTGTGTTTGTTTTGTGTCTGGGTGTTTAATATGTGTATTCTTAAGTGTTATATTTGTGATTCCTCTATTGCTTAAGGCGACTTATCTCAGAATCAGAACATTGTATCAGATATTGTTAAGAAAATCAACATATATTTCGGTCTTTCTTTATATACATATTTCAAATTACAAAAACAGCCTCTTTTGGTTGATCCCAGTGTTTATTTTTAAGCAAACTTCCCGACAACGTTTAATGTGCAGTAAAAAAATTCCGAGAAATATTTCTAATCTATATTTTTTTCTTTAATATTTTACGAATGGATTGGGTATCAAAACATTTTTGTAGTAAATTGTTCCGATCGAACACTTTCATAACTGATATTATTAAGTTTCTGATCATTTCTCTGAATAATACGTACTAAATAATATTTCTTAAGTTCAACATTTTGTTTCTACACTTAAGACTATGGTGCCCGGTGTTATAATTTTCGTTCGATGGACAGATGGTAGTGATCCTATCTTGTGCGCCAAAGGTCGAGGGTTCTTTCCTTACCCAGGACAAATATTTGTATGATGGTATTTACATTTGTTCTGTGTCTAGGTGTTAAATATATGTATGAAAGTAGTATATTTTTATTTCCTTTGTATTCTAATTTCCGTAACACAAGTGCTTTGAGCGACTTATCACGGAATCATGTATGATATGTTAAACAATAAAAGAATAAAACTATTATTTTATATATTATTAATTTCTAACTTTAGTATTTAATAATAAGTTACATTAAATGTTATAAAGAGATAATCTCAAAATTGATCTGCGAAAATACTGAAAGTGTATATTCCCTATAAATGAAACAAACCCTTTTGATGAGGGTTTATCTCTCAAAGTCAATAAAACAAAGCCTATTTATGTATACGTTCTTCCAATCTAACAATTTGTGGATATTTTCATTAGACTCATTGACTGCTGCACACAAAACTGAGTACAAAAACATTTCGGGGATCAGCCGTGATTGTGGAAGCTGTACCACTTATGTCTTTTGCCACTACAATAGTACCTCCTCTTGCACCAGGTGTCGTGAGAGGCGACTGAGGCACTAGAACCGACAGATGGCGGTACATCCATCAAAAACAGAGTAGCTCAAATGCGGAGGGTTGGGATTGGCAGCAGCATCCCCGTCGCGAAAGTTACTTTCTGCGATTGCCGACATGCTTGCCAAGCGGCAATTATGGACAAAATTACCCCTTTCTTGGAGAGGCCTGTGTCCAGCAGTGGACTTCCAATGGCTGTAAAGATGATGATAATTAATTGTATATTATGTGAATTTAGAGTCGTTTGCTTTAACAGTTAAAGATTTTACATACAAACTTAGACCTTGTTCACTATTTTGTGAGGGTTCTTTTCGATTTGTTTAATTTTGAGTGTTATCTAGTTATTTAGAAGCCAAACTTATTAAACTTAAAGAATTTTCATACAAACTTCGTTACCCTGTTTTTATTATATTAATTATTATTAAATGACTAATGAGTGACTACAGCTATAGACGTTTGTATCATCACTAGGATATTACTAGCTTGTCGCCAACACTGTAAACTGAGAGTGTTATATCAAACCAGTAGTTTTACTGCCTCTCTCACCCTTTAAACCGGAACACGGTAATGCGACCATTGCTATTTGGCGGTAGAAATAATTTCCTGTTAAAACATCTATAGATACGTATTCCAGTTTTCCGACTACAATGTGTACATAGTATTTTATATCAATTTATTATTATGAACATATTTGCGTTATTATTTCTGAAAATATACCGGCGGTTCTCATAGCCCCGCTTCCCGCGGGCTTCGTGGCCGCGTGCTGCCAGCGTATCGATCTGGTATTTGGCAGCGGTACAATAGGTGTCGTGGGGCACGCGACGACGCCCGCGGGATTGCTTTCATTCCAACCAATGTTACTCCTACGTTTAACACAAAATCAAAGTTCAGCTGCTAATGGCTGCTCATAAAATTGCTTTAGCAGCGTGCGATGTAACGAGCGTCTATGGACTGCAGTGACGCTTACTATCACGTGGTCTGTATGTTTGTAGACCTGGTCTTATAAAAAAAATATCCAGTTGTCTCAACCTACCCCGATGGGACATTGGCGAGGTATATGTATGTATGTAATAGTAGCATTCGCGATTACGCAGTAAAGTATGTGCATTAGTTATATCGGTATGATGACATGAACGTCTATAGAATACAGAGACGCTTATTATCACGCGGGCCATGCTTGGTTGTCAACACAGGAATATATAGAAAAAGAATTAGAGTGACTCCACCGTCCCTTCGTAATACACGTATCTCTATCGTGTGTTGTCTTTTATCTTTCGCTATAGTATTGCTATAAGTTAGATTTATCTTATGATTCCGGAGGTTCATCAGAGTCATTAATATTATAAGTATAAATTCAAGCAGTTGCTATTTCAGAAATAATAAAAGGAAGTCCAATGCTGAACAAAGTCCTTCCCAAAAAAGGCGGAATTTCTTATATAATTGCTGCGCTGTACAAGCGTGTTGACAATCGTAGAGCGTATCTTTCGTGAAGGGGATGCTGCTAGCCCTGTACACTTAAGCTACTCTGTTTTGGATGGATATACCGCCATCTGTCGGTTCTGGTACCTTAGTCACCTCTTTCGACAACCGACACATAGGGAGGTATTATTCAATACTTCCAGTACCCCACGGCCTATAAAATAATATTCATATAACATCTCATACGTTGACCTGACTCCGTGGTAAGTTGCTAGAATTAGTTGTGTTACGAATATCAGATAATAGAAGAATCACAAATATAATATTTAAATACATACATCCATTACCCAGACACGGGACAAACACCCCATCGAATCAACGACCCCTGGCGCATTAGATCACTACCATCTGCGCCAACGAGCCAGTAAAAAATATGTTATGTTTTTTGATGATCCAAAATAGCTTGTAATTTGCCTACTTTTATTTATAAATAGGCCCATTACATTTACTTTTGAACTTTGAACGCGAAACATACTTACCAAAGTGTATTTTGAGTTTGGGTTCATAAAGCAACGCTGATCGGTTTCCTTCTTAACCCGTTCAATGCTTTGGCGCGCATGGCCGCCCTAACAACTATAATTCGCATTCAGAGGCACCCCGTTGGTGACCCACTTACAAAGCCAACTTCCTCGACTAAATAACAATAAAAAGACCATTTTCTAAACGCTTCATTTTATTATAGTATAAAAATTCTCTACTGCTACAGACTCTATGACGGCGCGGGAGTAATGATCTATACACAAAAATTAACGTGTAAAGATGTCTAATTGATTTCTAAATATTTATCGGAATTTATAAAATATGTCTATTAACTCTCAACATCTCATAGATTGATCTGACTCCGTGGTAAGTCGTTTAAAATACTTGTGTTTTATATGCAAATAAACTACTTAAATACTTCTACTTAACACCCACACAAAGAACAAACACAAAATCGTCATGTGAATATTTGTCCCGGTAGACAAAACAGTCTCTATTGCCAGATCATTCATCATCGTCATTACAGCCATTGAAAGTCCACTGCTGGACATAAGCCTCCCCAAAAAAAGCGGGAATCCGCCTATAATTGCTGCGCTGTGCAAGCGTTTTGACAATCGCAGAGCGCAGCTTTCGCGTAATGTACCCAATTGGCATAATTATTCTGTCAAATCTAACTATATAACCTACGCAAAACTACTTACTCTAGCTAGTGAAAGGAAGTTTTGTTAAATTGGAGATAAAGAATTCCCTATTTTCAATTTTAGTTTTGAATTATTTCACTTGATGGTCGTTAATACAATGTAATTATAATAATAATTCCCACAACATCTTCTACATTGATCTGACTCCGTGATAAGACGCTTGAAGTACTACTTACATACATTATTTAAGACTTAAAAAAAACATATATATCATCATATAAAATATTTGTCTTCAGTAGGGATTAAACTTACGATCTTGGCGCATAAGACAGGATCACTACCATCTCCGCCAACGGGCCCGTCAATAAACGTATAAGATATCTTATTTGCAAGCTCAAGGTTTGTACGTACATTCCGTTACACAACAGACCTCCCTTCGATTAAATACAGATTATAAATATATATTCAGATTAAAACAAATTCGAGTTTACTCGTAATTTATAATACCTAGGTTATGCATAAAATGCAAAAACCATTACTATTTATAAGTGCACCAGACTAGAATAGTATCAGGTGTTGTAATGGGGCCAAGAAAGGTAACATGGCAGAAGCCACACTCTACTAACACCACCACACCTGCCCAGCTTGATAATTTTATGCAGATTGCATCTTATCTTGGGCAGGTTAATGTCCAACAATAAACGTCTGACACTAAGGTGCTTTTTAATTATTTACTTGTATGCAAATTAAGACGAGCGAAGCTGTACGCAAACCTACTGTTTTTTTTGAGCCAGCAAATTGTTAATAAGTGCAATTGCAATTTGGCTCGTTGCCATTTCATTAACTGGTGGAGACCTACCTCAATAAATTATCGGTGTGCTTGCCCGTGCATATTTTCTGTTAGCGCAAAATGCGCGTTGTAGCAAGACGTTAAATCAAAATGTACGGAATTGCGCAAACAAATCTGAACTCAACCTCGATCTCGTAGCGATTAGAATCGATTGAAAATGTTGATAGATTCGAATACGTTGTATTTACCAATGGACCATCCGCAATGTTTTCATTATATTGACCGGTAATATTTTTCTTTAATTTTAGACGTTACATCTTACATTAAGCAATTTTAAACTCTATGTTCGAACATGTTGCGTTAAAATTAATTTAGTAATGCTGTTAGAGACTGATGTAGCCGTATGTATGAATATGAAAATTACGTTTAGCGGTTTATAAAACAACAAATAAATACACACATTTTACATTGAACAGATTCCGTGATAAGTCGCTTAAACACTTGTGATACGGACATCAGACAATTGAGAAATCATAAATATAATACCCAAATCCACACATATATAACACGCAGACACAGAACAAATGTAATATAATCTTATTTGTCCAGGATCGACGTCCTGGATCGAACCAACAATTTGGTGCACAAGATAGGATCAATACCATCTGCGCCATCGGGCTCGTCTTATGCCGTTGCCGTTTATAATAAAATAAACGATTCTCAAGAATAAAAACGGTTTCCGAAAAGAACTTTTCGGAAACGGAACGAAAGGCACGAAAAAAAATGTAACTAGGTTTATGTGATTAGTGAATATAAAAATATTATTTAGTTGTTTGTTCCAAATGAACAATTAATACATTTTCAAATCAATCTTTTGACGTAACAACATGAATGGAAAAACCGAACACGTGTCGGCTTACATTTTTTGCCGCCCGTTTCGGGGCCCCACCGGCGGTGAATGGTATCGACCGGCAGCGGCAGGCGGTACCTTGCACGCGTCACACGGCGGATAAACGCTGATCTTGTGAATAAACACGAATCTATAGCTGACGAGACCTGTGCACGAACCTTTCAGGCTGTTAAGGATAATCAACAATATAGTTTACATTATATATATATATAACAAAGTTACCTAACAAACATACGGTCCGCTTAATGGTAAACGTGACCGTAGCATACAGACGCTCGTGTCATCACAAGGATATCACTAGCGAGTCGCCAACTCTGTGAATTGAAGATGCTATGATACTTTTCCCAGTAACTTCACTGCCTTTCGGTTTTAAGGGTGAGAGCACCCTTAAAACCGAAACACAGCCATCGACGTCCTTCATATGGGGTCTACCTCTAGTAATAATGTTGTTACATATATAGAGAAAAAACAGTGTGGAAGTTAAAATGACAAATTTTAGAACCATTTTTAAGGTAAAACTTTTCATCATATCAGTCGTAGACGTCCACTGCTTGATTTAGCTGATTGACATAAGCCTCGCCTTGGATACCACTATATGCAATAGAACTGGTTATATGCAGCGTGCATTGACGTTCGTTCACTGCTAATTAATTCACGATAAATCATTTCCACTCGCGTTGGGAATGACGGATCGTCCCATCTCCGCGGATTTCTATATTTTTCTTTCCTAATAACATTAAACTGTTCAGTATTTATAATAAAACTACTCAGTGCGGCGTTAAAACGCGGTCTATTTAACTTTTTATATTTTTTGTTTGACGTTTCGTTTACCTTGAAGCAGTCAAAATTAATATTGATTTTTCCTGATAATTTTGACTTAGTATGTTTTATAAAATCGGCAGACAACTCCACCAATGTATAATACACCAGAAGGCAAGATAACTATTATCATGAAATAATCATTAGCCAACTTTCTACGTGATCGATTAAAGGCAAATCTTTGCACTCATATTCGGGCATTTCTTTTGGCTATTGATAGGCTGCAAGACTATACTCAGATGAAGTTAGCATTAGTATAAACACATCAGTATTGTAAAGAAGACAAGGTAACTAAAACGTCCAACAAAAATGTAAAACATTCAATAAACCGCGTTTTAAACTCTGTAAACGCCTTTGACGTTCACTGTGTCAATTTACTCGTCAAACCTACAGTCTATACAAGAACGTGATCGTAATTATTATTTTACCTCTCTGTGAATGCCCTCGATAAGTAATTCCTGCAGGAAACCCTCACCTGATCCCCCTCACCACCTTAATGTGCCCCAGGTCACGTTCTCCATTCACTAAACGTGACCGACCGTTATTCATAAGTTGGATAATTGAAATTATTTGATTCCATTTGTATTGGGGGTCCGTAATATTGATGCTATAGCAGAAACACGTGGTGCCTTATAATATTTTCTAAAATTTACGCGTTCAGTAATAAAAGTAGTTTTAAATCCTTACTTCCTTACTAATATTATAAATGTGAAAGTAACTGTCTGTTTGTCAGTCTGTTGCGCTTTCCCTCTTAAATCTCTCAACCGGTTTTGATGAAATTTGGCACAAACAATCTTTAGACCCTGAAAAGGACATAGCCTATTTTTTTATTAGAAATAAGGGTTGTAAGGGGTTGAAAAGGGGGATGAAAAGTTGTATGGAAGTATCGCTATTCTTAAAGCTAAAAACTTGAAACTTATTTTTCAGGTTATTCATTCGATATAAATAAACATGACATTCAAAGTTTATATGAGTTAAGGTAAAGAGGTATGGTACCCAAAAAAACTATTCCACGCGGACTAAGTCGCGGGCACAGCTAGTTCACAATAAAAGTACTTTTAATAAGCTAAGGAATATAATAATAACGAAGAATATAATAATAATAATAATAATAATGAAGTAGTTGTTTAAAGGAGCTTTCAGTCTTCTCATTCTTAGTCAACAACCTTTAACAATATTGAAAAAGGTTGCCGCAAGGTAACCAATACGTTGAAATGAAAGAAAAGAAAGAAATGTAAAAAGCTAAATAAACTTCTTTGTTAAGCCATTACAAAAGTAGTTCTATTACGAAATTTTTATAAAAAATAACTATACAAATCCAATTAAGTTACGAACGAATAGTAATTTTCAATCGTGTGTCGTTATTCGTGCAAAAGTTCGCGATATGACCAAATTAAGAATATACAGATAGATCTTGGGATTTTAAAATGTATACTAAAAAGTGTAGCCGTCATGGTGCGACATAGACTTCTTTCCACAATAATGTATTATTCCTCAAGGATAAGAAATGACTTAAGGTCTCGCGGACTAAGTCGCTGGCGAATAGCTAATATAATTAATGGGGAAGTATGATGATTGTTTATAGAGCTTTCACGGCTTAAAAGATGAACAGATTTTATAATAATTGCCTAATGTTTATTTATTTTTATATCGACTAACTCAACATAATCAAAATTAAATGCGACAGAAAAAGCTTTAGTGTTGGATTATCCTCACAAGGAGGAATCAAGTTATATCCATTGCAATCTGGTCTTGTTAATTGATTTAAAAAGTCAATTAACCTTTCTAATTAATCAAATTGTACTTTTATAAGAAAATCCTTTACCGAATTAGAACCCGAATTCCATTGCAGAATTAAGTAGCCCTTTTCTTTGTCCGACAGAAATTGTACTTCGAGATACATTTCTAGTGTAAATTCCGTTTTGATAAGTAATTTAAAGAATTTTCCTTTAGACATTTCATGATATCAGCCATGAAAATTCTATTGTTGGACATAATCCTCCCTAAGATAGAGGGATGTTGTCAATAATTGCCGGGCTATAAGCACGCGTGGTAGCTATCACAATGAGCAACTTTGCGATGAGGATTCTGCTGCTCATGCCCACCTTAGTAGTATTTAAGCTGCGCTGTTCCGGATAGTAATACCGCCATCTGTGGGATCCGGTACCTCAGTCGCCTCTTACGACACCTTGCACAGAGAGAGGTACTATTCTACTTTGTCGGTGTCCAACGACTTAAGACTTTTATGATGGTAATAATAATATTTTCGCTTTCTCACCACCTGACCATCACAGCGTCTATAATATAAACCAAAATAATAAGACAAGTCAAGAGAAACAAAACACTCCACAGAATAAAGGCTTCTAGGAGCTTCTTAGGCAATACTCCCGTTTTTTCTCATGAAGTGATTTTGGTGCAGCAGGTATAGCGGAGGGACTTCATTAGTTTAATATATATTCTTTTTGTGTTATCTTTTAATCGATAGTAAATAATCAATAGTAATTTGGCAGTGTTACGTAGGTTATATTCCCATCCAGGACATTATTGTGAAGATTATTTGTATTTGTTCTGTGTCTGGGTGTTATATTATGTATTTAAGTATTATATTTAAAATTCCTCTTTTGTCTGATATCCCTAGCACAATGCTATAAAGCTACTTATCTCGTTAGTCAAGTCAACGTATAAGGTGTGCATTTACTTATTTTTATCTTGTCTGGGTGTAGGTGAAAGTTTTTCGCTATATCCTGGCGATCTAGCTGGAAGTGTCTTGTGGTTCTGTGAATCATAAAAATATATATTAAACCAAGTGTCAACGTATGAGGTGTCGTGTGGATTTATATATTTTTATTGAAGCTGGGTGTATGTGGAAGTGTTTATCTTTATCCTGGCGATCTAGCCGGAAGTGTCTTCTGGTTCTGTGGATCATGAATGTGAAAGAGAACTTGTTATGTTTTAGGGCGGGTCAGGGCTTGACCGTGGCGACATGAGCGCGGCGACGCTGCGGGCGGACGGCGCGGGCGACTCCACGCCCGCCTCCGACGTCGGCGAGCGCATCACGCGACTCTTCCCCAAGTGTCGCCCGAAGAACATGCACGCACACGACAGGTGATAGACCACTCCTCTTTACTTAGTACTTAATTTGGGAGACACTTCACACTCCAGCTCCAACGCACACAGCTGGCAAAAGCTCGACGCGGTACCCTGCGTGTTAACCGAACATCGTTTTCGCAGACAACAGGTGACACATCTATACTCCTTTAACATCACTAGACTTCGGGCATCTACTCTGATGAAAGCAACAGTCTTACGCTCTTCTCTAAGTGTTGTCTTTAAAATACAGCAGAGGATTCATTTTTCACATCTACTTAGCTCTTAGAGTGTGGATGAGTCAACAGCAAGAGACACGACATCCTAAGAAGAGGGGAACTACGTCCGAAAAACTTGCACGCAAATGACAGGTGATAAATATCTCTTCATTACTCTGCATTTAGAGGGCGAGCATGCTGATAGCAAGAGCATCGCGTGATTGTATCCTCAGATGTGGTCTGCGCAACAACAATGGTGTGATCATATGGAGTGTACATTACGAGGCTGTTCTCCGAGAGCCGCCCAAAACTCGGCACCGCAGGTGATATATCTTTAGTCTTTACTCAGCACTAAGAGCGCGAACTCAACAACTCCACTGTCGGAGTTACAATGGAAAAAGAATCGACCGACCGTACACGCAAGTATAAGACATTATTATTATCTCAACCGAGCATTGAGATCATAGTTAGTGAGTGCATCATGTGGCCCTTATCTTGGCTGAAGATACAACAGGTATATCATCATACTTAGCGCGATGCCTTCAACTGGCACAGCGCTCAACTCTGACGTCGAAGTGAAGACCATGTGGCTGTTGCCGGTGATTTCGACAGGTGAAACCTCTTTCCTCACTGCACTGAATGGCTTTGTAGCGGACTACGTTGCTATAGCTTGAGTTTCTTCTTAATGTTTATGCTTCCTGCTAAAGATTAGATAGCAGATTCATTCTCACATCCAGTAAGACCTCTCGCCTCAGGGGTCAATACCGTCAGCGTTCAAAGACCAATTGTCAGTGACGTCCCTTATGAATGATAGCGTAACGAGCTAACATATTTGGTAAACTTTATTACATTAGGTGTTACTTAATCGAACACAACCCTAAGAACAATGCATGCACAATATAGGTGGAATATTTTAGTAGTAACAAAACACCTATACCATCACTAACTTCGAGCGTAGATTTTAGCTTAAAGATCAAGCCACATCCCTACGCATTTGTGCTTTGATAATTAGATATCGCTTTACTAATCGCCAAAACGTCCGTGACAGACGGCGTTAATAACGCCAAGCACCGACGTCGGCGAGCGCATCAAGCGCCACTTCCTCAAGTGACGCATCAGGAACATGCACGCACACGACAGGTATTTAGAATACTCTATCGTTTATAGACGTTATCATCCAGAGCAAACATTTCATAAACATCTGGGAGATAACAACGTGAGAATACTATAGGAGTTAGTTTCCGCAAAAGGATTCAGCCTTAGAAATCACGGGCTGTTCGCTTGTTACAAGACATCATTGACGACTTCGTTGTGTCCGAAAAGTACTAGCTGTGTAAATTGCCAATAACGCAAAGCTAAGCTTGTCCTATTATATGTTCATCATATCAGCTGTATGGCGTCCACTGCTGGCCTCTCCAACACAAATTTCTGGGGGATTTTTGCCTAAAACTCGCACCGTGGAAGATCTAGTGGCAATCGCAGAGCGTAGATTCGCAATGGTAATACCCATTCCCGCCTTGCTGCATTTGAGCTACGCTTTTTAGAATGGGTATACCATAATCTCTCGGCTCGTGTAGGTCAGTCGCCTCTCACGACATCTGTCACAATCGGTCGACACTAATTTAAATAAATTAGACGGCACCCTGACCATGAGTAGTGAGAAGACTGTGAAAATTGATTAACCAAGTTTTATCAGCTTGTTTCGCAGCTAACGAAACTTTCGAGTGTTTACTGCCCCACGATTTACTTGGACCCAAATCAGATGACTTGCAGGAAACTTCTTAAAAATCCTAATGAAGCCACCGGCTCTTCATTAATACTGTGGACACAACTGGCGAACATTAATTAGGCGAGTTACAAAAGTTGCTGTCAATTTATTCAATATTAACTTGGAAAAAAGACCGAACTCTCCTGTTGTATTATGATCCGCTGTCATCCTAAATTCCGACAAGTTGAGAAGTTCTCGTGACAAGTTGGACAAGTGCAAGGCATTTGTTGGAGTCTGAATAAGTAATCGCCTAACTCCAATAACTTGAGAATTCCGAATGCTTCGTCACATTTCCAGTGTAGGTGGCTATAAAGTAGTATTTTTTGTGACACACCTCTCCATGCTTGACCCTGTTCACCTTAGTGATATCACCCGGTTAAATAAGGTGGACTTTTCCATTTACTAACATAAATCATACCTATAGTTATTAGTTCGCACTATTGATACTACTATTTTTTACTGATTCACAGGGTATTTGTTCTTTAGACCAGGTCGAAAAATGAGCGTACAGTCCACGTGATAGTAAGCGTTACTGTAGCCTAAAGACGCTTGTAATATTACTAGGATAACATTAGGCCGTTGTCAGCCATATGACTTGAAGGTGCTATGTCACATTTACCCAGTAATTTCACTGCCTCTCACGCCCTCCAAACTGGAACCCAGCAATGCGAACACTGCTATTCGGCGGTGGAAATAGTTGGAAGCGATGGTTTTGGGCAGGTTTCTGCAACTCGATACCTTTATATGCGCCTATTTCTTTTTCGTGCGTTTTCTGGACTGTTGGGTCTATTTTTGCCAGCCCTGTTGAATGAGATACCGATGCAGATGACCTTCGTATCAGGTCTACGTCTTGTGTTTAGGATTGGTTTACATTTTTTCACACTGTATTATGAAATATTTTAATTTTCTTTTTGCAATAATAGTACTTCCGGTGAGGAGAGTTTAGCGCTTTCCGCCGCTCTATAGTTTAAGTCTTCGATCAGCAATACCTAATCGAAGGTCAAATAACCTTCATGACGGGTGTTATTGGTGTTGGTGATCTGAAATTATATTGGTCTCCTCCGTACTTCTAAAAGCACATTTAGTTGTTGGTCTTGGCAGTTGCAGTTCATAGATCCAAGTCCGTCAATCCCATTAGACCCACGTGGTGGGTCAAGGCTGCTCTTAAAACACCCATAACTAGCGCGTCGAAATTTTACCCGCGTTTTTCTCATTCCCATGAGGATACAGATATAAAATGAGGCTGATATAACGCAACTTTCCATTAGCGAATGAATTTTTGGAATACACTATGGTACTTTTGACTTTATGCGTTAACGTACAGAAATTAGAATCTTGCCTCGTTGCACACAATTTTAGGTAAGATCTCTTTAAAAATATATATATCATACAGCTTACGTTACTTAGGCAAACGAAATTGCGTTATTTTGTAAAGACAGAAAATCAACATTAAAAGCCTTTACTTCAGGTATAAATATATTTTTATCATAAATTGACTTTATTCGACCTAATATTTAGCTTTAGAAACATAACATCTACATCAGTCTTGTCATATATAAAGTCACTGACAGTGACAGTTGGAAGATGTCGCTAGCAGGAGTGATATTATCTTTGAAGTTCTGTGGATAAGGCGGCAGGTCCAAAATGGTTAGAAAAAGCGATGACACTATTATAATGGTTTTCTTCATATAGATATGGTAGACCTAAGCTCTAGCAGAACATTCTAAAAATACTCACAGAGCATATAGCATATATCTCGAATTTAGCATAGATGCATAATTTGCGCTATACCGAACTGTCAGGATTACTTCTCTCTTGAATACATTTGCATGTCAACGTGGCTGGTTTGAAATGTGCACCTACGTTTATTTTAATACATCATAGCGGTTTCGCATCAAAGTAAATGGTTTGTGTTTAGATACATAACTTTATGAATTCTGGGAGTTCTAAGTTTATCCGTTATGCAGTATTCGAATTATAAGTTCCAATTATGTTTGATGCTATTTCTTTTAACTGGTTTTAATAAGTTTTCTACAGCCTCAACATTATATTATTATTCATCTGACCATTTCTACTCTGTATTTGAATTACTATCTATCATTTCTGGTCGCCTCTTGCGACTCCTGGTACAGAAGGTACACCTGGTACTGTTTTACTCCGTGGGTAGTGGTCCCCACGATACGCTCAATACTTTAAATATCAAAAACGCCAAATCGGTACTACGCTAAGGACATTGAACTACTTATCACTGCAAAGAGTAGCTTTGCGACGGGTATGCTGTTCCCAACCTCGCTCTGTCTTGTTCTGACTTATGCTGTTTCAGGTGGATATAACCCCACCTACCGGTTGTATTACTACCTATTCAAAGGACAATCTGAGTCCTGGTAGAAAAGATGGTACTGGTCTACACTGCCGGTACCAACGACATGAAATGCATATTTTTTTCTCTTGTGTACTACGATCTGTCACCATATTTGGACGTTTAATCACCATGTTTTGATGTTTGGCTCTCGTCAAGACATGGTCGGTATGCGTCGTACGCATCTTACTTTACTTCACACAATTAGATCCTGAGGCATTTTTCGCTTTAGTCTGCGGCTAGTCTAGATTATTATTAGGAATTTCTTTGCCAAACAATTGAGGTTTACTTGGTATGCTTTAAAACTTCCTGTTTTACCTTGTCAAATTTTAGCTCATGGTGTTGCCATCCTTCACCAAATGCATTTTAATATTATTTTTCGCGTGGCATTTCCACGCTAGTTCAGAACACCGACTGTTTTTTTTTTTCTAGGAAATATGACATATGTTTGCTTGAGAACGAAACAGTTTATATCACCTGCTTGTCGTAACGTTAATAAAACAATTAATCTATAGTTGATACAGCATTGATAAATAATCTTTAATACCTGCATCGTGGGTACCGTGGCGGTATAACTTTCTACCTTTAACAGAGCCCAAGTATTCGTTGTTCATCATCATCATCATATCAGCCATAAGACTTCTACTGCTGGACATGGGCCTCCCCAATTAATCTCCAATAAGACCGGTTGCGGCCTGTGTAAAGCGTGATCCTGCGGTTTTAGTCAGATCGTCTGACCATATTGACGGACGCGGATTCGTTATTACTCCTGGAGATATACCTTTAAGTAACGTACTCGAGAGGTATCGAAATATGAATCAAACTTTGTGAAACTTAAAAAGAAAGTAGGATAAGAAAAATATACGTAACCTATTATTTAGTTGACGTGCTCGATGGCGCAGATGGTAATGATCCTATCCATTACGCCAGGGGTCGTGGGTTCGATCCCAACCCAGGGCAAATATTTATATGATGATATTTGTGTTTGTCCTGTGTCTGGGTGTTGAAAATATGTATTTAAGTATTATATTTGTGATTTCACTGTTTGGCGAAGTAGTTGGAAGTATCAGAAGTATCTGGCGTCCGTAACACAAGTGCTTTGAGCGACTTACCACGAAGTCAGGTCAATGTATGAGCTATTGTTTATATATATATATATATATATATGTATAATAATAAATCTTGCATAAAAATAATCAAATAACACGAGGGGCGGCACTTACCGTTTTGAAGAGCGCTTGCTTTTTTTGACATCCCAGTAACATACAAATACATACAAAAAGTTATTTTTGTATGCTCCAAGAATGCGCATACAATTAGTCCAATGTGCAGTCTGAAAATCCAGTCATTGTAACTTACTTGCTACACTACGCTGCGGTACAAAAAAATGTAGCCCCGTATTCTGCCTGCGAACGCTAGGGAATCCAGGGGCCCATTTACATTTTATCACTGCGCCGGTACAGGATAAAGCGTTTTAGTTGTTTGCTAATTCCGAATAGGTGAAATATTTAGCCGGCTGCACACCATGTTTGTTGGCGGAACAACACCTGCGGGATTATGTGGTCATGCTTTTTAATCTGACAGAACAGGAACATTTACATAAATGTGTGGAACGCTTCTGTTTTGGTTAAAAATAACGTCATGAATATAATGGACATGTTCTGCGGATTTTGTGAGAGTTGATGTTATTTTGTTCTAAAAATGGGTTTGTTGATAGAATTGAGACTTTGATTTCTTTTTTAGTTTTGGTAATCCACTAAAATATCTTGAGGAAAGTCATAATTAGATATATGAACGCAATGCCTCAGGAAATTTAGAGATTTTACCTCCCACCCAATCTATAAATTATCCACTCACAACACAAAAATAATTGTTTTTTTTTTTATTAAACCAGGTCGACAAACAAGCGTACAGTCTGTGTGATAGTAAGCTTTAGTGCAGCCAAATGCCTGTAATATCACTAGGATATCACTAGCGCGTCACCAACCTTGTGACCCAGTAATTTCACTGCTTCTCTCATCCGTCATACCGGAATAAATGCGAACACTGCTCTTTGGCAGTCGAAATAAGTTAGAGTGAGGTAACAATGCAGATGACGATTGTATGAGGTCTTCCTCATTGCTGATTTCTTATCATCATTATCATCATCATGATACCAGCCATTGGAAGTCCAATGCTGAACATAGGCCTCCCTAAGAAAGGGGGAATTCTCACCGATACGTGGTATCCGATTTGGCACCATCGGCTATAAATTTTGCCTATTATGTACTCGTATTTATGATTCTTCTAAGAGTTTTTTAATTCCTGATACGTTCCCGCAAAGGTTATTTTGAGTTTGTTAATAATTTGAAGTGCTTAGCTTTGTAAATTTATGATTGATAGCTTCGCTAATTTGTCGGTGTGTGTGTCGCGAGCAATGCTCATTATTTTGGAGTTAGTACTTAGGTTTTGACTTGAGTGATATCATCATCATACCAGCCGTTGGAAGTCCATTGCTGGACATACGCTTTGCCAATAAAGGAGGTTTTATGCCCATAATCGCCGCGGTGGGTAAGCATGTTGGCAATCGCTGAGTGCAGCTTTAGCGATTGAGATGCTGCTGCCCATCCCCGCCCTGTGCATTTGAGCTGCACTGTTTCGGATGGATATACCGCCATCTGTCGGTTCTGGTACCTTATCCTTACGACACCTGGTGCAGTGAGGGGTACTAGTCTACTATGCCGGTAGCTAACGGGAAAGTATACAAATAAAGAAGTAGGTACATTGAGAGCCTAAGGTAAAAGTCTTCTATTTAGCTTCAGATTATAATGACTTTGTGCTAGTATTTGCAAAATTAATCCTACTCTAAATCATTAAGGTCGGTTTCAGGTTAAATCTTTATTTATGTGCTTCATAAGTTCTTTCTAACCTTAGCACATTCGCTAACCGCACTGTCTGTATGTCTTTTTATTGTTATTGGCAGACGTATGGACGTATTAATAATAGTTCTGATTATTTAATGCTATTTACTATTATTATTATTAACTTTTCTTCATTGCGATTTCCATTGTGATTTTACGTATGAATTATCGCATCAATTAACTTTTTATGCACTTGTATACACTTTGGTAATGCTTAAGAAAATATATTTATGACCTATTTAAAAGCAATAGCACTAATATTAAAACAATTTGAAGTGTACAATTCCTAACAGGTCCTTTTAATAAAATCCCTCTAGAGGGAGCACATGGGAATTAGTTTTAAATAGTAGACATTTATTACATTTTTCGTCATTTGCATTGCCCTTCTAATTTGAAAAAGTTTGGAAGAAGATGTTTGGTATGATTAAAATAATGTCAAGTTATTTGTCGAAATAATAAGAATAAGCGCAGAAATGATTATCTGAAACCGTTTTCAAACTCCACATGATATTCCTAAATGAGTTTTAGATCAAAAGGAAACCCGTACCTTGTTCACTTAAGTCAAATCATATAACGATTCGGACCGAGCCGTTTTAACCCTGCAAATGGAACGGGTCGGTCCTTCGGTGTTTGTGACCCGATCTATTGTTGCAGACTGAACTCCGCCGAGGGGAGGGAGGGCAATGTCAACAATTCCTCGGACGAAGAGAGGGGGGACGGCCAACTCGTCATTCTCAACTCTAAGGGCGGCACTTACAAACTGAGAGACTCTAGGTGAGGTTTTTATGTGTATCTTTTATAGTTTTTGTTATGATAATAAAAGTGGTCGTACTAACTTTACCGCATCGGCACTACCTCGTCTTTCTATAAGTTTATACGGAAAAGAACTTCATATATTTGATATATGGTGTATTTTAGATTACATCGTGAATTTGACTTGCTGAAGCTCTAATAAACGGTTCTATTTTAATACAATGCAATCTGTTAATAATAAAATATTACAGTACAGACAGACTACAGTACAAAAATATTATTTTTGTACTGTAGTCTTTTTACGGAATTTGTTGAATTCCTTTCGGAAGATATTACAGAGTAAACCCCGTGCAGGTCTAGGAACAATGTTGTTGTTAAACCTCTGAGGTTAGACACCTCTTTCTTACCAAATTAGAGAAATTAATTGTAATTCCTGTTTTGTTTGAGTCCCATGAAGAGAAGTAATTTATGGTCTTAATACGCAGTCAGAATGAAGTATAGTGTCGATTTTTTACTTATATACAAGTAATAATTATTCTTACCCATATATCTAATCATTACATAAAAATTTAATTACTGGAAGCCAAAGATCAATTTACGAGCAACGACAACATATTTCAAAGTAATTTTTCAGTAAGTTAGCGCAACTTACTGAAAAATTACTTTGAAAAGTCTTTTGTATAATAATACATCTCATATAATAATTGTAATTTTAATATAATAATTATAATATACTTAGTTTATGACTGTATGATATATTTATTCTATAATTCTTTTTATGTATTAGGTAGGTTGCCAAGAAGCCAATTATATCATTAGATCGCCTATTGTTTGATATTTTCTGTTTATTTTATCAACTGTAATGTCGCTTTGTTTACCGATACGAACGATGTTTTTTTCAAGTTTATTTATTCTTTTTTTATGTATTAATATTGACGTTTTTTTGCAAATGAGTGTATTATTTGCATATCCTAAGTATATTGTGGAAGTTAAATAAAGGTTTTTACTTATCTTAAGACCAAATAAGAAAAAATAACTAAAATGAAATTGATAGCCACAGAGTTTTGATACATTTACGTTTATCGATTTTCTAGTACCAGAGTAATGGAAATTATAAGAGATAACGCTTCTTACTTATTTCCTTTTCCGAACTATTATTTTATTTTTTAATACTAGAGATCGTCTAAGTATGAAGAATATATATTTTTGCATCTAAGTCAAATTTGGGATACTAAGTATTAAGTATGTTATGTAAGAGCAGCATTCCTTCTAGAAAAAACCTCATCGTTTGATATAACTTCTTTTATAAGTCATCATATCAGCAATTGCAAGTTGGACATAGCCACTGTTGGACATAGGCCAAGAATGGCAAAAAGTTATTCAGTATTTGTTGCGCTGATTCGGATGGATATACCGCCACCTGTCGGTTCCGGCATGTCAGTCACCTCTTCCAACACCTGATACATAAGGAGGTACTATTCTACTCTGCCGGGGTACCGTCAGAGAAGAATATTATATATACATATATAATAGATATAGTATAAGTGAAGATCTGCTACCAGGATAATAGAAATCGCCGGAGGTCGCGAGATCTACTCCCAAAGTCGGACTAAGGCGGTGCGCAAGCTACGGCACGCCAACACGCACAAGCACAACATGAGAAACAAAGTGCGCTCGCTCAACAAGGACGCCGTCGAGTACGCGACCGACGTCGTCGGGAATATTACTAATGAGGTGGGTATCAAAGAGAATAGAGTATACACTATGTTTATTTGGAGATTTGTTATCTATGCCAATCTGTATGTCATAAATTTAAAAGTAAGCGTTAATTTAAAAATTTTAAATGCACTCCTTACGGAATACAACAGTTTTCGCTATATTATTTAAGAATATAATATTAAACTGTACGTTTGCCTCCCAAGTGATGTTTATTGGCGATATAGAAGCATAAAGGTACAAAAACTGAGCGGTGAACGAATACAATTCAGTGACAACTCAGTGCTGATCTGAGGCAATCTAAGGAATATAATGTAATGATATAGCCAAATTAATGGAGTTACTTTTTGAGGTTAAAGAAGCAAAACTGTGTAGCTGTGTAAAAGATTAATAATATTATTAATTAAATATTTTTTGGCCTTGTAGTCGATTTGGCTAAATATTTCTTTTCTTATAGTTTGTCTAGACAAAAAGATAAGCTTCGAAATGTTTCATACAAGACCTCAGTTACCTGAAAACTATAATATTCAAGGTCCAAAATCTGGTCTGTATTGATTATTAAGCATAGAAATTCGCAAGTTTTTTAGCATTAGAATTTTATATTTCTCCAAGCTACATAAAATACGTTAATTTTGTACCAACTTTGATGTGTATGATTAACACCTGCTTATTTTAAAATGCCATTAGCGTCAATCAAACATGTATCTTCCAGATTTCACTGCATAGAATTAACAGTGAACACAAAAAGATGGTGTCCAGGCACACGTCCCCATCGTACACGAATGGGGACAGAGATCCAATAATCGAGACCAATCCCATGGGAATACCCAAGAACAGCTCGCCCATATTGGACCCTCATAAAACGAACGACGTCAGCACCAAGAGTAGCCCCATAGCTGTGGTAGCTGATGGGGAAGTCGTTGTGTTTGATGAAAATGACGATTGGAAAGGTAAATTAATTTGATTTTATTGATATTTTTTTAATTGTCTAAGGTGTATTGTTCTTGTATTGTTAACGATAATGATAAATTATAAGAAAAGTGCAATAAGTTAGCGAATGAAAGCTAAATGAGTGAATGAAAAAACTGTATTCAATTAATCTCCACGGCTTAAAAAAATATATATGTTTTTAGTAAAAACTCGGTGATCGTTTTGTTTTCAGAGGAACAAAGTGGAATTATCATTTTAAATTTCACATTCGTTTTCAGTACATTGATCTATAAATATTTTACTGGTAAACTTGCCAGTATTTTATAGTTCCATTTAGCTACTTCATGATTTTACTGTTTCAATTTAATGTATTTTTAATACGTCGTTCATTGTTTACCTACTTTTCACGGATCTTAAATATTAAATGGTAGTAAAGATGTTTTTAAACGACTAAGATATTATTTTTGTTTCTTAAGACGCCTCTTAAGCTTGACCTGGAGCTTGTGTTTGAATTAGCTCAGTATGTTATGAGTTTCGGATAAAATCACAAGTACATAGAAAATACGTATCGTATGCTATACGCTAGACCGTCCAACACATAGATCGAATCTGTTATTTACGTAAAATATATACCTAATGATGAATTAAAACTTACTGTGCAAGTAGGTCTAATGATTTTACTAATAGCATATTCAGTCTCGACCATTAACTTAGCTATTTCTTCAATTTTGCTTTTATCTTCACTTTCTGTTTCCATTAAAATTAATTTTGTAAAACTTTCTGTGAGTGTACCATTTTTACCCGATTCACTTGGAAAATGTTTTGTTCCATTGATTTTGATCCGGGATAAGATTGGTGCTACGTTTTTGTTCCGACCTTTTTCTTCCTTCCCATTAAGCATTGTTATTTACAAAATCTTTTTTTCTCTTTCTTTTATTTTCAGTGATATTGAATTCTGTGTCCCTAGGTTTGAGGACGGAACCCGATGCTAGTGACGATGAGATAGATATGAGTGTAAAGAGGACTTTAGACAATATTAAAAATGGTGATAGTGATATATTGAACAATAAGTGTGAAATGAGTTGTGATGGAGGAAGCGAGTCGACCCCGTCAAGGGAGGACGTCAGGTTGAGTGACGCAAGCCCCTCAGGGGTCTGGTTGTCGGGTGACGAGGATAAGAACAGGGTGACTAGAGTGATAGGGGAACTGCCCATAGCTGAGTACGAAGGGTCGCCTAGGAGATACGGGATCTCACAGAAGACTAGCAATAGGTCGCCGAGGCCGGGATTTCCTCAGGTTGGTGTTAACGTTTTGAATTAAATCTCATGTATAATATAATATAATAATAATATTCTTAATGTGTACACACATCATAAACAACACAACCAAATAACATAGAAAATATACAACAGTACAGTACAATGGGCGGCCTTATCGCAGAGAGAGATCTCTTCCGGACAACCTTTGGACAGAAAAAAATACAACAATTATGAGGCAGGTTAAGGTGTATAATAAATAAAATTAATATATAAAAATAAACAATCAAAATATATAATAGAATACATCCAGCATATACATACACATACACATACAATACATACATACATACATACACACAAATAATAATAAATATAGACGATAATATAAATCTAATAATATACAAGCAACAACAACAGAAAATGGTAAAGGAGTGCCTGTGTAGTACTCCTTTACCATTCTTTGAAAAATCGGCAGTGATTGTGCCCGTCTGATCGATAAAGGAAGCGCATTCCATAACTGAACTGTGAAGGATTTTCTATAAAATATTGTGGAATGAACGCCTGTTCATTTCACAGTATTCATCCTGTTCATTTCACAATAGGCATCCTGAATACTAAATTCTCTAATGATCGCAGAGATCTTACGTGGCTGTCAAATAAGAAAACAATTTTTGAAATAATTAGGGTAGGAAAGTAAAAATAATACTTTGTATTGTAAAGAATGACTATAAGCATTCCTGTGAAGTGGGATAGGAAGCCAATTGTGCTGGTTACGAAATTCAGATACATTATCATATTTGCGTAAACCGAATATGAATCTGATACAAAATTTTTGAAGACGCTCATGCTTCTCAAACTGGTCCTCAGTGTGATCTAGATAACTCACATCCGCATAATCTAATAAAGGTAGAAGACGAGATTGTGCAAGAGCAATTTTGTTAGCAAAGGGAAGAAAGTTTTGCACCCTTTTCAGAGTGGCCTTTTTTATTTGGGTTCAAATTTGGTTTTATTCATTGACAAATGACTAATCAATGAAATCATCGTAATGTGTACATTTGCACTGCTCATCATACGTCACAAGCAATGGTCACGTATGTATTTATCGTATTTTCCTGTTTAAGTATGGTAAGATGTTTACGCTACCATTTTAAATAATTTGTATGAAAATCAAATCTCCTGACACTGGTTAAAGTAAAAGACGTAACGTCATTAATTTGTTACTATTCTTAAAGCTACGACTACCCTGTCTTCTCATTTGTGTTGAACAACTGGGTTCATTGGATTATGAACTTAGTGTCAAAGTACATAAAAGTTGTTACAGAAGTTTATTTTAATTACTCCTTTCGCATTTTACAGAGGGTGGTCACAGAGAGCAGAGATGTCACGCCGCTTTCTGGATCGGCGGCTTTCGATTACCTATATGAGTTCTCCGAAACGAGGAAGGTTCTCGAAGAGTTCTTCAGATGTCCAGGGGTCACTGGCCATCCTCAGTTGAACAGTAACGACGAGATCGTGAATTTTCAGGTAAGTTATGTTATCAGTATTCTTGTTACGTAGTATCGAGGTATTATTAAAACCTAGAATATAGAACGAGCTGAAAATTTGTTAGGGATGGTAAATATAGAAAATAGTTGCAAGTGATAATTTTTTTAAACGATAAGTCGATATTTTTTATACTGTGTGTATCTGATTTTTTTTAAATTATGTACATAAGATATTATGTACATAATTTAACTGAAATCTTTTAAATTGCGGCAGTTTGATTTTCAATATATATAATGCCTTTTGTTTGTATACTTAAGTTTCTTTTTTAATTTAGTATAAAGTATAAAGTCACGCTATTGGTCCTAAGCTTGCAAACATGAAGCGTGGCTTACACTTGTATCTAAAGCAATTTCATAAGATATTCCCACCAATAGAAGTATAAAGTTTTTACTTCATCTGTTACAATTAACAGGCTGTTATTATAGAACAGCTTTTTGAGACCGTTGTATAACTGGAACAGGAACAGGTTCTGTAATTAAGCTGTTCTAGCCCAAATTTAATTTTACCGCCGCCTGTCGGTTCTAGTATGCCAGTCGTCTGTTACGACACATGGTAGTGGCGAGGGGGGGGGGGCGAGGTTGTATTCTACTTTGTCGTAACCCCACGGCAAACGAAGTCGTAAAGAAAGTACGTACGTATATTTTATTTTTGCCTGTCTGGTTATTTCTAAGAGATAAAATGTAATGGTTAGATAGATTTTGTCAAGAAGTCCTATTCTGTCCTGTGACAGATGGCTATTGCTTTGAGGATAACCTGGGAGTTTTATTTATCAAAAACAAAAGACGGAACACACCACATACATACGCATATTTTTTTTCTTAAAGTAGGTAGCTTGGTTTTAAATAATGTGCTTATAGAAATGAAGATCTGAACTAAGTTTATTTATGTTTCCTTTGAAACAAAGTATCTTTTACCAATTCTCGCTTTAAGATAACGTTCCATAAAATCAAACACTAAATATTAAAGCCTTAAACCAATAAAAATCGTTAATACAGTATCAGAGGTTTTCGACCCGTCTGCGCTTTGACGCGGGTCAGTGACCCCGCGTGTCCTTTGGAGCTCGTCTCGAAAGAAGTTCGATACAGGCTCAATCTGAGCGATCATATGTAATTCGGGTGAAGGTGTGAATTGAAGGTTAATTAGAATATAGATAGAATTAGCTTTTACACTTAAATTTGTTTCTTTACCCACGAATTGAAGGGTTGTTTCCGATCATATTTTCGATCTTAGAGCTTTTTAAAGTGTATTGCAATCAGGTTGTTTGAGGAATATAACTAAACTGTCAGATTTGACATATCAACTGTCATTTTTGTTTAGAATACGTTTTTAAATGTTGACTATGATGTTTTTAAATATTGATATCTTTGTTTCCATTATTCTCCGTCTCTTTGGTTTTACATTATAAAAATAATTACCAGTTATGTAGATGCATTCGCGGTCTATCAAACATTATTTCAGTTACGAGAGGCAATATAGGGCCATCTCTACCTTTCCATTTGATTATAACCGCATCAAATTGATGCGAATATGTCAAAGGGCTATACTGTTCTGTTCTAGAGATGTCATTTATGTCTTCACATGCTAGGGTCAAACTATAATCAAAAGCTTAGTCCGATTTTTCTGAAGATTTTTTGGAAGAAGGCCCAAGTTATTTATTCAAGCTGTTTTCTCCAGGACCTGGACTATGAGTTAAGGCGGCAGACGCAAGAGTGCCCGTCAGAGAACGGCCTGGAAGGGGGCAGCGAGTCGGAGTGGCCCCACGTCGGAGACACGCTGGACTCGCCTCATACTGCCCATAACCACACCAACTTCCTAGGTCTTCAGGTAATAATCAACCTGCTATATAGTGATACCCATACCGTTTATATCGATCGGATGCAAAGAGTTTCAATATCAATAGTAAGTGAGATTTATCCTGGATCATATTGTAATAAAGCCAATAAACATCATCATCATAGCATCTGTAAAACGTCCACTGCTGGACATAGGCCTCACCAAAAAGGGAGAAATTTCCCCATAATCCCCTCGCTGGACAAGAATGGTGGCCATCACAGAACCTCGCGACGGGGATGCTGCTGCCCATCCCGGTCCTGTTACATTTTAGTTACACTGCTTCGGATGGGTATACCGCCATCTGTCGGTTCCGGTACCTCAATTGCCGCTTACAAAACTTGGTACAGGGAGAGGTCTTTTTCTGATCTGCTGATATCAAGGTTAAGATACGTAAGGTTAAAGATTCTGTTTATACAAGACAAGCTGTGCCCGCGACTTTGTCTGCGTAGATAAGTAATATTGGGGGTACAGTAACCTTCCTTGATAATTGGACTATACAACACTGAAAGAATTTTCAAACAAAAAAACTCTTCAGTTTTATAATATCGGTATAGATTGAAGTAAAGGGTTTAAATTAGACTTTGGAATAAAGTAGCACGCTAGATGCGTTACATCAGCAGACGCGGATAAATAGGATTGAGACAAAACAAGACTTCTACTAAGGTTTTATACCAAAAAAACGTTTTATATGTGCTTGAGGTGTTACACTCCAACCTACACCTTATTATTACAACATTTTATGACACTCTTTCGATTAACATTCAAGTAAGGTATATAATAGAAAATTAAGATATGAAGCTTCCAGCACTGTTTTTATAGCTAATTCCAATGATTAATCTGTAATTTATGCCAACAGCAAAGGACCATTTCGCGGTACGCCGAACCCAACGTGTCGGAGTTGAGCGTAGGCGCCGCGTGGAGCGGCTCGGCCTCCCCCGCCGCGCCCACTCGCCGGGAGCGCGACCGCGTTCCTTTCGCGCTTTCATCTGACACGAGCGACAGCGGCAGCGACCTCTCGCTCATGATTATGGAGAACGAACTGCAAGAGATGAAAGGTATTGGAGCATTTTGTCTGTAGCATGAACTACATGGGAAGTTAGATAGCTAGTAAAGGTTTCGCTATGTTGTTTTGTTGCTGCATGCACGTGTATGGTAAGTGAACTGTAAGAGATCGGAGTATGTCATTAAACCAAGATGTAGTTCGGACTGTTTCTCACATAAGTCCCCTGAGAAAGAAGAGGGGCAAATATATGGAAGACTGACTGATGCCCGCAACTTCGTCTGCGCATGGTTAGTACTTAGAGTACTGTTTTCTTCTACGGGCACAGAATCTATGTTTATGCGTAAAAAAATCTGCTGTTAAGTCGTGATAGCGTCACAAACAGGCAGCGAAGATGCCAATCAAATAATTTTTTTACAATTAATCATTGAAGCTGTGTGAACCGCCCGCTTCCCAAACTTCTCTATCTGTACTGTGTTTATTCTAAAACAGGACAACAATAATTTGATTAAAAATAATTATTATATTAATGCTCGAAATGAAAATGAAGTATTACAAAAAGCTATCGCAAAACTTGTTATAAATGAGTTGTACAAATTTGGTGATATAGGGTGAGAGTCCACAAAGAGGTGATGTGATGTTATCTAAAGAAAAACGATCGTTCCTACTTGTTCCTCGAACCCGACACGATGATAAGTAGATTTGCGGATAAAACTTGGCAGGCGTTTTGGGCGCCAACAACACTTATCTTTATATTTTGTACAAATATTTATAGATTATGGCTTGTCTTACTCGGAGGTATTAACTTTGATATTGGGTTTTTATTGAAATACATTCAGTAGTTTTTTGTGGATAACTTATACTTTCGCATTTATAATATAAGTAAGGATTTTATGGTTTTATGGTGTTATTCTATCAAGGAGTATATTAAAACTGTAAGGTATTTACATGAGATAGACCTCATACAAGAGATCGTCTGCAGCATCTAGCAGTGTTTGCATTGCCGGTCTGAAGGGTGAGAGAGGTTATTTACTGGGTAGGTAATGTGGCGTAATATCTTTAAGTCACAAGGTGGGGAACGCGTTAGTGATATTCTTGGGATATTACGAGCGTCTATAGGCTGCGGTGACGCTTACTATCGACCCGACCTGGTCTAATAAAAAAACTATACATTGTTAGAAGTACCTACTTCTGCTATAGTTCTGTTATTGTCTGCCGTTTTCTATTTCAGGAATAAGATTATCGTTATTATCGTTATTGTAAAATTATAATTTATACTAATCGTTTTAGTTTATAAGTGGATGTTAACGAATATCAGGTTAAAAAGTTATTTCTATCATAGGTTTTTTAGATAGCTAGACAAACAAGCATATGGGCCGCGTTATAGTAAACGTCACCACAACCTATAGGCATATTCACTAGCGAGTTGTGAACCTCATGACTTGTATATATACTTGTACTATGTTACATTACCCAGTAATTTTACTACCTCCCTTACCCTCTAACCCGGAACATAGCGGTAGGAATAGGTGATAGTGACTAATGCATTATTTATTATGCAGGCGATTATGTATGACTGTTACCTCTAGGAATAACACGTACTTTCAAATAGATATTGTATATATTTAAAATATGTTTCTGTTATCGTCTACAGCTAACTCGATGCAGATGGATAGCAGTCGCGTTGTGGTCACGCATCTCCCAGTGGTGGAAGATGGGCTATCGTCCGGCCATGCTTCCGACACCGACAATAACAACCAAGTGAGTAATTCGGTTCCAGGTCTCGTAAGAGGCGACAAAAGCACCAGAACCGACAGATGGCGTTCCATCTGAAATAGTGTAGGTATGGGCAGCAGCATCCCCGTCGCTTCGACAGCGCTCTGCGATTGCCAACGTGCATGCCTAGCGCGGCAATTATGGGCAAAGCTCCCACTTTCTTGGGAAGGCCTTTGTCCAGCAGTGGAATCTTCCGCAACTAGCAACAAGAGATGGCGCTGGTAAAAATTATCATCATCATCGTAGTACGTACACTGCTAAATGTAGGCCTTGCCTAGAAAGGGGGATTTTGCCCATAATTGCCGCGTTGGGCAGAGCATAGCAACGTGACGTGAAGCTACTATTTGAGCCACTCTGTTTCAGATGGCAATACCGCCAACTGTAGGTTCCGTCGCCTATTTACAGAGGAGGTTATACTCAGTCAGTACCCCGTTTTTTTGCAAGTGGCGTTTTTAAAATCAACCTATTGGTGAGGTAAGTATGGAGCTCATACGTTAGAAGAGAACATAAGAACTATAGTGCTCTTTGAAAGATAACGAGGTCAAATATATCTTTATTTTAATAGGCATAGATACTTTATTCTAAATCTTAAAAACAATTTTAAAAAATCTATGAGTATCTTCATCATTATTATCATATCAGCCATAAGATGTCCATTGCGGACATAGGCCTCCCCAAGGACATACTCCTTCTCTACTAGTACCTCAGGGCTCTGCCAGTACCTCACGCCTCTCACTCACCTACGTGATACTTATGTCATATTTTCTCTTTTCAGAATAGTACAGTCATTATAGAGGAGATTGTCGAAAACGGTACAAGC
>JACJUM010000202.1:18743610-18767351 GCA_020976665.1 Heortia vitessoides
GCCCGCCGCGCACGCCACGCCCCCCGCGCACGCCGCGCACGCCGCGCTCGGCTCGCTGTCGCCGCACTCCGCACACGGACCGCACGCGCCGCACGCGCCGCACGCTGCACTAGCCCCACATACGCCGCACCACCACCATCAGCCGCACGTCGCGCACCATGAGGACGTGTATCCGCCGAGGTTGGTATTACCATGTGTAACCAGTGCGTTGCTTACCTATACCGATATTATATCACATTTCCCAATAAATTCACTTCCTCTCTTACCCTTCAAGCCGGAACACAGCAATGCGCACACTGCTGTTTGGCGGTAAAATATAGGTGGGAGTGAGGTACCCACAGACGACCTTGTATGAGACTTATACCTCGTGTGAAGACGAAGATTTCGCTCAGGATATCTAAACGAGACTTAACGTCGTCTCCAGAATCTCAGCTTTGGAAGGGTTGCAACAATGAAATCGGATTATCTGAGCCTGTCTTAACAAACAAATATCTAACAATATTACTAAATTTACAGGAAGAGGCCTACTTCGGCTCAAAGCACGGAATCAGCGGAAATCAAACCAGCCAGTGGTGATGAAGGTGAGTGTTTCTTATATGACCGAGTCGACAGACTAGCGTACAGTCCGCGAGGTAGGAAGCGTCAACGCGGTGACGTAGCAATTGTCGTCAAAAACCAAAATGCCTGTAAGAATCCGGCTAATATATTAAATCCACAAATCTCATAAGTTTAAAGGTCTAGTGCTACAGACATCAGACAACAGAGGAATCACATATATAATACATTATTTCAACACCCAGACACAGAACAAATACAAAGAACATCGTAAAAGTTGGTGGGGATCAAACACACGACCTTGTCGCACAAGATAGGATCACTACCATCTGCAATAAACAAAATTATTATGAAACCACGTTTGTAATTACATATTTTTATGTCCACAGACGAAGCGGACACAGATTTGGAGACCGACCGGCTGTTGGGTCAGCAGCGAACTGACGACCAAGGCTTCTTTGATGATAAAGTAAGTCCTAATATGACAGGTAACATACCTATATGACCATAGTTTGTCGTTAGCGAAGTTAGAATGGCGCATATTTCTTTTTACAGAACTAATGCTACAGCATTTATTCCTCAATATCAATTTTAATTCCTTGGACATTATTATTTATTTGTGTTGAACAATAAAAATTTGGAAGTTATGATATTGTATATACGACATCTTATACATTGACCTGACTCCGTGATGAGGCGCTAGAAGCACTTGTGTTTCGGACATCAGACAAAGTAGGAATCACAAATATTCTAAATAAATACACATATTTAACATCCAGACACAGAACAAATATAAATATCATCCTATAAATATGTGTCCTGGGTGGGGATCGCACAAGTTCTAACACATCGTAAGACACATTTGGCAACTTTATAAGCGAGCAAGCAAGCGTTACTATATAAATTTCTCGTCGTTTTCAAACTGTATCTATTTATCAACTACTTATATACCCAAAAACTGAGTTCTAAATTTCACATAATGCATGAAAATAGTTTAAATTCAACAAAGGCACAAAAGCGACTATATTGTGATTTTTTTATTCGTGCTCCTAGCTGGGTATGTGTCGGTACAAACATTTTTCCGGGATAAAAAAATAAAAAGCTTTATGCTATTTTTTAGAATATCATCTATCTCTCTGTCAAATTTCAAATAGAACCGTTTACAAATTATCACGTTTATTATATTAGCATGATTTAACATCTTTAATGATTATTTAAATTGTATTGTTATTTAACTCTCTAGATTTACACACTGTTAGAAATTTACTGACGATATAATAATGTGTGATAGAAAAATCTAAAAAGTTAAAAATATTTTATGTAGCAAAGTGATACCGCTTTTTTCAGAATACTACTAGTATTTTTTCATCATAATTCTCACTTTGTTATTAAAATTATTAAGCTGAAAAGTAGGTTTACGAATTAATAAATTTTGATGACGTTTCAAAAAACTTTTAAGCCAATCAACGCCTGCCATTTCTTTCTATTACGCAGAGGAATTTCTTTCATCCTAAGGATTCTGATCAGGATAATGAGATAATCTCATCGTAATATTGTATTGGCACCAATTCTTGATATGCGTACAGAGTTTCAACTAAATCTGTCCGTCTAAAGTGGGTCGAAATAGACTTCGAATGAGTCGTTCACAAACATACACACATACATACAACTGAAGCTAATATAAAGCGTGTAATAAAGGTATAAAAATGCATGTACTTTAATAGCGTAGTTAGGTCGTAAAATATTTTGCATATTTTTAGAATTTTTAGTCACATTTGCTTTTGCTAGTGACTCGGCAAGCAAATCGAAATACCTGATAAATATATTATAGTTGTTTACTAAAATGCTATTGTTTTCGACGAAGTTATTTAAACTACGTGTTATTTTTAAAGAAAACAATTTAAACTTTGGACTCCTTTTTGTAAAAAAAAATATTTTTAGTTTCATAGGTACCTAAAATCACCATAGATTATATAACATCGTGATACCATTCACACACAATATAACGCGTATTACACAAAAATAAAAAGTAGGTATTTGATTTGCAAACGACCACAATACACAATACAATAGATTTAGCCTACTAAATGAGATAATTGATCGAACTATTCGGACCATGTTTACAACGTAAAATTAGAAGTAATAAAATGAGAGGTTAGTTGAGTCAGCCATGATGCAATCATCACGGTGCGCGCGCTGTAACCCGACTGTTCGGCAGAGGCATAACATGCTCTGTGACCTTGCTCTCCTATTGTACGGGCAAAGATCATCTGACCCTGTGGTGTTTCGTATGATACCTATACCTACCAGTCATCTCAGATGCTACTTGTAATATCAGTGTAATTGTTGGTCGAACATTGTTTAAGACATTACCTTGAAGTAAACACCGTTTAAACATAATATTTGTTCGTATTTTTTTTAGATTTAACACAATTACCATAATTATAATACGAAAACGTGAAAGCGTGAATAAATTTTATTGATGGTATGGTATTCTGATTAAAACATTTAAGAATAATACGATAATTTATATATTGTCCAATTTAAGCCACTTTCACAATTATTGTGGTGTTGCTCATTAAGACACTCGTATTGCTAGAACATTTAATAAACACAAAGCAATTAGCAGTTATATCAACATTATTCCTTGCAATAGACGTCAAAACAGTAATAAAGTTCAAGCAGAAATAACAGACACTCTGCCATATATTCTTTAATCTATGGTCTATGTTTACGTTATCTTGAACGGGAGCCGGCGAGACTCTGAGCAATATGACAGTGTCCACGTACATACAGACGGACCTGCGCGTATTTACACTCTTATCTATATCGCTGAACTACCGATAATAAATATCGACGCGATCCGAACATATGCTACCATGAACTGAATAGAAAGTGCGTTTGAAAATGGTTGAAGAGGAACGTGTTCCGTGCTTGGTGGAAGAAAGTGAAATTGTAGAAAATAAAGTGGTAACCGAGCGAAATGAGGTCGAGTTAAATAGTGTTTTAGCTGATGATTCAAATGCAGTTATTAGTGACGATACGAGCAGTAAATCATCCACGGATAATAATGATAATGACTGTAAGGAAAAGAAAAAGGTTTGTTTTATGGATTAAAGCTGGGTAATTACTTACTAATACGCTCATATTAACGCTTTACCTGTTATAAATGTGATCGTGATTATTAAAATAAAAAAATATCTCATATAAAATGTTAACAGGCATAATATATTCAATCTTAGTACTGTCACCTTTTTATAATATCATATAATATACATTATAAAAAATAATAATAAATATAACATCTGCTAAAAAATATTATGCATTTATTGTCTGCTATTTTTGTTTAATGTTTGTAATTAAGTGTGTATCCTTTGCTGGAATTAGAATATAAATTATAATTTATTATTAAACTATAATATAAAATTATAATTTATTATTATATATTATTAAAGATTTAATTTTTATTTTTTATTGGATTGAATTTATTTTTTTGGTACAATAATCTCGGTAAGTTACCAGCAAAGGATATCCCACAACGGAGTTCAGACACTGGTTTGATTTTTTTATAATCTATGACAACTTTTAATGATCTGACATGTTTGAATAATAAGGCGGGAAATGTTGTATTATAAGTATTGCCGTGTTCTTACGTCTTTGTTTTATAATTTAACCAAAATGTGTAAAATAGATAATTCAAAAAGTTAATTAAGCGAAGCAAGAATTGTTAAATATTTATTTTATGTAACTTCGTGGCCATTATTAAAACAAAGTAATATATTGTATTTTGTTACCGTAAGTACCAAATTCGCGTGACTCGTCATTAAAATTATTTGGCACGAATTGTTATATCGTGTAACACGTTTTGTGTATTACTTGCGTTATTATTGCCAACTGTGACACATCTCTGTATCGAAATTTTGACCATTGATAAAGTGTACCCCCGGTAGTCCGACAATCATTTTGCAGGGCAGTGTCGAGCTATCGAATTCTTCGTATTATAGAGTACTTCCTAAGAACCCCTATAGTCCGGAATCTTTTACAAAAGAGTCCCTTGTAATCCGACAAATTACAGATCCAATGATAAGATTCTTTATACATATATGTAATCTGAAGTACAAATCCGACTTGTAGACCATATCGGATTACAGGGGGCGTCGGACTAGACAGGTGCCGGTATACCGGGGGTCCACTGTAATTGTATAATTATTAGTACATTAATCTAATAAAATATACTTATAAATACATTTAACATGATAAATGTATTTATTATATATTTTTTATTATTTTGTAATATGAATTGGCTTAATGGATATTAAGCCAATTCATCCATCAAATAAAAATATCAAATCTCTTACAGTTATAGAATTATCGCAAGTTAGGTATTCGCTCGCAAATTTAAACAAAAAATGATTCTTTCAAGATGGTAATAACAAACATCTAGTTCTATTTCCAAATAAGTAAGCGAATTATGGAGCCTGGACAGAAAAAGAAACATTTTAAAAACTTAGATAACGTTTATTTTTTCTGGTCCGCAAGATTTTATAAAAATAGTACTGAATTATGAATTTAAAGATACTTTCTGTGAAATTCGTTCAATGAGTCCATACATCGTTTAAAAATTCTATAAAAACATATAACAACAATAAAAAAAAATGTATTCACAATGCTAACAACAATAGCTAGTTATAAAAGCGAGTAATTCGTCTGCCAATTCACTATACAGCGATCTCAAACCCATATTTATTATTCCTTCTCTCTAAAGTGATGAGAAATTGTCTCATTTGTGTATACATACATAGCAGTTGAAGTGTGTGTCTCACTTGTCAGGAATTGCGTCAGCCTGAGTGGGGCACCGTGCTACCAATTTACTATGGCGATCCCAAACTTATGTTTATAATACCTTATTCTATAAGTGATAAGCATTAGTATCATTTATGTAATTAACAGTTTCTTGCAAGTCGATTCAAAATCTATGTACCTTATTCGTATATAAATAAGTGTGTGTATCGCTTGTCAGGGATGGCGCAAGCCCAAGTCGCGCACAGTGATGCCGGCGGGAAGCGGGTCCGGCTCTGCGCGCTCGCCGCCGCACGTGCACGACGCGCCCGACAACCGGGACGAAGACAACCTGCACAATGGGAAGGTACGAGACAGCAACGGAATTATTTTCACAGAATTGGAGCATAGATAGGCTGGCCCGATGACGCATTCGGTGCTGTCCCAATCAAATGTGATAAGGGTTGTGGGTTTAATCCCTATCCAGGACAAACGTTTATGTGATGTATATTTATTTTGTTTATGTGTCTGGGTGTGAAATATGTATGACACATAGCAAGCATAAATATATATCTTATAAATATTAATATGTTCTGGGTGGGGATCGAATCCACGGCCCTTGGTGCAATGATAGGGTTACTACCATCTGCGCTATCAGGCGCGTCACAACATGGCCCGATTGAACATGGACTTTGAAGATAATTTAAGCGATTAAAACAGCGTTTCAACTGTTTGGATCTATAAAAATAACTGTAATTCTCAACTAGAATACAGGTTTTTTTTCCTGTCATAATATTTTTTCCATAAAAGCTTTTATCACTCATAACCAAATGTCTTCGTAACAGCCTTAGTTTACTTTACTTATTAGGTGATTTTAATGTCATGTTGTGTCACACCGTTTAACTATTCTTCATAGACAGTGGCACCGTTCCCCTTAGAATAGAAGTGACAATTAGGTACTAGATTATGACATTATAATTATGGGAATGACATGAGTTCACATGTGTGAACATAGCTGAACAGATCATAGGACAACAACTACAAATTTTAGTGGTTTTTAATTTTAAAGTCTCTGTGTCTCACAATGTGTTGTTTTTCAATTTACAGGACGGGAAGGACGGGAAAAAGAAAAGTAAAAATAAAGAAGGTGAGTTTACTTTTTATTTGTCGTACAGTCAACCGAGTAACACTGAACTGTCCCGGTAACTTTAAAATATCCTTTTTTAAAGAATAATAATAATATAAATAAATTAATATATTTTAATATTAATATATTTATATTCAGATTTAGTATGAAAACAGTTCTTGCAATCAATCAAAAAATCTCGTCTGAATTTGTTTTATAATCTACGAAAAAGGATAATTCAAAGTTTACCTAATAGTTACATTTTTCCCGAATTTATTGTGAAACGAATGCTAAAATATATATTCATTTTGATGATTCTTCGGATATGAATTGCATTACAATATACCTTAAATACTAATTTTTAACAACAAATTAAATGGGTTATTATATTCCTTTTCACGCGCGCCTTTGGTCTCGTGTCCTTGGTTTTTGGTAAGTGTATATTTATATGCACGTATATGTATACACAGATTACATAACTATGCACTATATGAAAAGAGGTTTCTCAAAGTATAATTCGTAATCCTAGACGCGTTTTCACTATGACTAATAATTGTACAGATTACAGATTTGCGTGTGGATTGTACATTTAGATTGAAGTGTAATTATAAGACCTAGGATAGACATCCAAGGTTACATTTTCCGTTACCATATATTAAAAAGTCGGGCATAAAGGCGATCTCTATCAAATAACAGGGATTTGCTCGCCATATAAATACATATTTAAATTAAAAAGAAATGCTAGGCGGTAGACTTCTTCCAAAGGTTGTTTGCATTGGTATCTGTTACCTATTTCTACCGGCAAACTCGCATTGCGTTTTACCGATTTAGAAGATAAGGGAGGCTACCAAATTAATGGGTAATGTGACATAATACTTCATTTCACAAGGTTCGAGCCGCGTTATTGATATATTTCTTATAATATTATCATATATATTTACTCCTAATTTTGAGTTGATAGAATTTAGGTACAGAAATTGAGAAACCTCGATAAAGAGTATTAAACTCTTAATCAGGCTCCGGCATAATAAAGTGCCTTGGATATTGACCCTTAGTGCCCTAATTATAAAAAAAACCATTTCCTTTTTAAGCTCTACCAGGCCTGATTAAGAATATTGTCTATGAATATAATTGATTACAGGTTTTGCACTGATGCATGATAAATGTTTCGATTTTAACGCAGCTAATATTTTTCTGATGCACACCTTCACTTACTACCACAATAAATACACACCGTCTAAATTGACTGCTGCAAAGTTTTAATTCTATTGCAATACTACATTTTTGCAAAAAATAAGAATAGCTTTATGATTCATAACTATGAATATACAAAGGGATAGACAAACTTGTCTATGCCTTTGCCTTCAGTTAGTCGCACTAAGAAATTTATTATTTATTTACATAGTTGTACTGGTTATCTCAATTACATAATTATGTACTTGTTACAATTTTTTTTATTTTATATCAAAGTTACTTAGTAATTATTTTACGTAACCGTACCGTGTATAGTTGAGTAAAACTTAAGAAGAAATGTTACCTCTGTATGATAACTATCACGAATACCTACAAATTATAAAAGTACATATTATGTATTATATGTATGTATAGCATCTCTAGAACAAAATTTCATAGACTTGCGTTCTATATATTAGTCCAGCTATACTACTTTCATCCATCCTTTTACAAGTCCAAACCATCTGAATATTACTTTCTATATTGTAGTCACAACATCATTTATTACACCACATTGATCTCTTATGGAAACTGCAATAACTCAAAACTGCAATTTTATGTAGACCTATCGAAATTGATGTAATTGATAGTCTAAGGTTTAAGATTCGTATATATTTATTCTTTAAAAAAAACTTAGTGAAATAGTACCCGTAAAATATCCGCTGCTGGACATATGCCTACCCAAAAAAGGGGCAATTTGCCCATATTGCCGCGCTGGGCAAGCGTGGTGGCAATCGCAGAGCGAAGCTTTGCGACGGGAATGCTGCTGCCTATTCCCGCCCTGCTGAATTTGAGCTACACTAATTCAGAATGATATACCGCCATCTGTCGGTTCCGGTACCTCAGTCGCCTCTTAAGAGACCTGTTACAGGAAGAGGTACTGTCCTTTCTGCCGGTACCAAATAGCCAAAGGTATTCGACCATTTATTTTAAATTTGTGCATGTTTCTAGAATTATGGCATATATATTATTTTGAGTTAATGCAGTCTTTATCTCGGCTAGCGTTATGTTAACAACCAGTTAGTACTGGTTAAAACGACATGAATCTGAACATTTCTAGATAGTTCTTTAGAGCCAAAGTTGTCCCGCAAGGATAAAATAACCCAAATAAGATTAGCGTATTCAATAAGCACCTGTTTGTTCCAGACATGGAACCGTCAGTTCTGATCGAAGGGGTACTGTTTCGTGCGCGCTATCTAGGCTCAACCCAGCTCGCGTGCGAGGGCCAGCCCACTAAGGCTACCAGGATGCTGCAGGCCGAAGAAGCCGTCTCCCGGATTAAGGTATGGTCTTTATAACATATTATTAGTATGGTCATATTGTACCAGTATCGAAAGGCGTAGCTAGATCAATATTAGACTGTTCGCCGGTTACATTGTACTGTACTTACGTTGAATCGTTTATATTTCTTTTAGCACCGTGTTTAATATTTCATAGTAGTTGGTGCCCTGAGATTTAAACTGGCATCTTAATATATGAGATACCTAATAAAATTAGGGTGGTAATTATACCACGATATCTTCAACTAAAAGATGAAAAAAATGTTTATGACGCATATATAATAGTAATAATTATTTGAATACTGACAGATGTTCATATAGTAAAATATATGTAAAAGTATTTTTCTACTGGGGAGAATAAATATCAATAATATTATAAGTAATATCTTTAATTTAACATGTGAAAAGAAATCTATAAAAAAATATGTATGTCTAGCTACGCCTTAGTGTTAAAGCATGTTACTTTATTTGTTTATTGAGAAGGCGTAAATAATTATAAATATTGTAATTTTTTAAACAGGCATCACACACATATATTATACTGTACTAAATTATTTATAATACAGTCCTATTTAATTTATATAGGTACATATCTCCTAAATTATGACTACGTTTGTTTCTTAAAAGATATGGTTTGAAAAGATATATCATATTAAAAAGGTCTTATTTGTGTTTTAGTTTTAACATCACACAACGAGAATAGGAACATAGGTGCATCTAATTAAATCGCACGCTTCTAAGCGTGCATGATAATACACAAACAGAACGTCTTCTGATCGCTTCCAAATTTTCACATAGTGTATTTTTATATATATCCCGTTAAATAAATGTAGTCATTATTTGGGAGGAAAATAAACAATTTAATTAGATATATTTTAATATGACACCGTAAATATAACACCAATAAACATGATACGGTTTGAAGCTGTTGTTGTAAATTAATTAATACATTGACATGCATTCTCATAATTATTAACGAACATTAATCAGTGGCAAACAACCATTTGCCAGTGTGAATCGGTTATACCTAGGTAAAATGTTGTCCTCGTAGTTGTTTTTAACAAGAGCATGAAATTACTTGTTTCTCTCTTTCTCTTTCTCTCTCACAAGTCTATGCACTATGGGCAGGTTTATGAAGGTATCTCTTAACCTATATGGTTCGCTTACGAACTGTCAGTATGACGTATTTGTTGAAAAAATGGCGCCGACCACTTCCGACTACAAAGTAAATAAAAAAAATACAACCATACCTTTTTTGAACAAGCATCGCTAAATAAGAAACGAACAGCGCTCTGTGGTACGCGTAGTTCCCGTTCCCGTGGGAATAAATATAAATAATTTTACCCAGTCTACGGGTAAAATTGAACGTGATGATCAAAATTTAGGAATAAAATGGGCATTTATGTAAATTTCCATTAGTAAAATATATTTTTGAAATCATTTGAGTTTATTTGATACAAACGCACAATGACACTATGAGCAGGTTTAAGAAGGTTGCTCGGGACCTTGTCTTGTGTAAATCGTTATTTATTACATTACATTTTACGTGTTTATAGTTTAATTTTATGATATATAATGTAGACCATGTTTCTCAGTGAAGATGCAGTTTTCTAATGGTTAAAGAATTATTTAAATTGGTCGAGTAGATTTTGAGTTAAATAGAACCAAATAGATAAATCAAATATTTCCTCTCTCAAATATTAGAATAGATAAAACAAACGAGCGTAAGAGGTGAGGAAAAATTGCATTTGTGCTTTTATTATAGTCGGGCATATATTTCAATGTGTACGAGTAAATGACTTAAGCCTTTCTGATTTGACAATTACCCTGTCTACTAGGTAGGGAAAATATGTAACTTATTAATTTTTGAGTAAAGTTTTGCACAATATGTTTAAGCTTACCTTTTCTTAAAACTAAGTACTAATTACCTAAGCTCCCTAACGAGTTACGGACACTTTTATTAGTTATTTTTATTAGTAGTGAGTATTAGGGTTCCTTACGAAAAGTCATGCAACACGTGTAAAATATTTTTTGGAAATTATACCCTAAGGAGGTAAAAGACAGGTGCAAAGTTAGTCTGTTAATTTAACGCAGGTAAAACCGTGGGGCGGTACTAGTAATAGAATTACACATATAAAGATCAAAAATAGCCTTTGTTTTAAAAATGCTTGGAATACATTCGACATTTAGATTTCTCAGATTTTAATATTGTTTTGATATATTTGCTAAGTTTAGCCTGGGCTAAACTTTACTTTGCTGTCGGGTACTGGAACTGCTGTGGTTACTCGAATGAAACAGGGCGTTGATAGGCAGCCGCACCATTGCAAAGCTGCCCATCAATTATTGGGCATAACCCTGAAATTATTATGAATCACTTAGGCTGGCTCCTGTCTAGCAGTGGACGCTTTACCTCTAAAATGATGATGTGGGCTAAAAAAATATAAATATAACTAAATTTTATCTCACATATATTATTTAGGTTATTAAACCATAAAACATATCGTAGTAACTTATAGATAAAACCTGAATCAGCGGGACGACACAATAGGGTATTTAAATAACTAGTTGAACAAAACGGTTTATCTGTTTTTATTGTTGTTTGTTTCACTTGAATGTTTACTTAATTGTAAATAGACATCACAATGAACATTATTATGAATGGTTCATACACTTACAAAATTTGTTTTGGACTCTATTTAACTCTTTGCCCGCCCTTCTGAAACTGCACGCAAATTTTCTATACACATTCATCTGTACATACCTATGTAATTTCATGCTCATTAGGATTAGTGTTTTTGAGAATGCTAGTGGGATATCCTATTTTATCCTTATGTATCCTCCGTTGACCTCAACATTTGTATGTTAAGCTAGACTTAGAATGAAACCGAGTTATGGTAAGACATACATGCCCTGTGGAATGTTTTCGAATTTTCCAGTACGATTACAGCTCTAGATGCAAGCATTTTGAGCCAAATTTTTTGTAAATAAAAACGAACGAATGCGTCAAAAAGTTTTTGCTCTTATTGACTTGGCACTAGAGTATTTTTTTCAGTGTGCTCCTCACCCCTCGACCCGACCCAGGAAGAATGTCGGATCCCGTAATGGCCGGCTAGCCTCCTCTGGATTGTTTCTGTCGCTTTCTATTCCGCTTGACGCTATGCTTTTATCATTATTTAACCCACCCTTTATTTTAAGAATAAGGTAAGATCCCGTTGCCCAAACAATTAAAAAATTCAGCATGTTCATAATACAGTAAATCCGGCGTTATTTTTAAAATTAGAAATTTGACATGCTTTGACCCGCTCTTTATTTTTAAAAGTATATTGAACGATTACTTAACGTTTTCAATCGAATGAAAGCATCGAATATTTGCGAAGAACGCTTTGGCTTATAGAAATTAGAATAAATGCTAAAACTATCTGTAAGTTAGGTAAGTGACATTTAAATTAATTTTGTAGATAATAAATACTGTAAACAAACGATTAGTCAAATTGTAAGTAAACGTCCGCCAGTATTGCCAGTTAATAATTTGTAAGTAAACGTCCGCCAGTATTGCCAGTTGATAATTTGTCATAGTTAACAGCGTTCTTCGTAAACGTAACACCGTAGCCATGAAAAAAATAAAAGCTATGTAGGCTACTGGCAGGTTACGGCGTTTTATTTAATCTGCCACGCACTTCTCATACGCACAGTGTAGCATGACATATCCGATTCACACCGGCTAAGGTGCCACAAGAAATGAGCGGTACGCACTACTGGATAGCTTGCCTACGCACAAACTCAACTCAAATCCTACTCTAATACTCTTAAGGTTTATATTTCGTTAGGTCTGCTTTCATACTAACAAGGAAGAATCGCTCGCTCGCTTCCACATACCATTGTATAAGTGTTACGAGTTGTTTTGCTTGCTTTTGCGCAAAATTTGGAAGCAAAATGCAGGGTTTTGTTCGATGCTTGTCATAATGCTTAAAAATAACTGCTTCAGTTCGGGTCATCATAAAGTAATTGGAATGCTCAGGTTTATTCTAGAATTGGTAACAAATATAAGATGAAATTATTAGCAGACATCTTCATTGCTTATTTCCAAGATGAAGTAAAAAACGATTATAACTGTATTTTAAAAAAAACACTGCACGAACATGAAAATGAAATATTAGTAATATTTTGGTCAAAAACTACAAAACCTATTCGATTTATACGTAACGTGATCGAGTTAACTCGATTCTAATAAAATGTAGTCGACCGAAAAACAAAACACACTCGCAAAGCAAGGAAAACAATCGCGGTCGGTATGTGAGAGCGAGCGGACGCGAGGAGGTTAGCCGGTGTATGTCGCAGTGGGGGTGCGACGGGCCGTATTCGGGCGTGTACGCGGCGCCCGCGGCGGTGTTCCGCCTGTCCTTCCTGGGATCGGTCGAGGTGGACGAGGACTCCAGGCGGCGCAAGAAGCGGCCCAAAAAGAATATGGTCGAAGAGGCTGTCACTAAGATAAAGGTCAATTTTGAGGCGGGAAAAGAGATTCTTTTTTTAATTTTACGGTGATGAAACAGCCAATACGGCTTGATATCATAGAGTCTATCTAACTTTTTAATAGAGATACGCACCGACTCCACTATACATGTTAATGTGCCGTGAAAACTTTTTGATTTATTTTGATCGAGGTTATATTGAAAAATTGATTGATTAGTCATGCGAATTAGTCATCATCACAGTACTCATACGCTTCCGTAGAGTCATCAGAGTCATAAGTATTATGATGACAGAATGTAGTAGCTGTGAGGTATCGGCAGAGTAGAATAGTACCTCCCTTTGTACCAGGTGTCGTAAAAGGCGACTAAGGTACCAGCACCGACAGGTGGCGCTATATCCATCCAAAACAGTGCAGCTCAAATGCACAGGGGCGGATGGGTAGCAGCATCCCCACCTTGTGAATATATAGCGAGAGCTGCGGTTTTGCGAATGCCAACACGCTTGTCGAGCGCGGCAATTATGGGCCAAATTCCCCCTTTTCTTGGGAAGCCTTATGTCCATAAGCAAATGGACATAAGCCTCACCTGCTAATGGCTGTAATGATGATGATGATGAATGTAGTACCCATGTACTGCCTATCTGTTTTTGATGATTAGATTATATTTTTATCAATCTACTTGATTTAAGTATATTTTGAGTTTGAATAATTATTTTTTTTGGAAATTGTTTAAATAAAATTATATTATTGAAATAGACACGATCAGCATTGAATGTGTTTATGTTTTATAATTATTTCCGATAACTAAAAAAACATGGCAATATTTTGGAACAATAAAAAGACTTTTCTATTTTAGATGATGTTTGTCGTAATATCTGATCTGAAATTAAATCAGAATTTGCATATGAATTATAATGTATATATTATAATTATAACTCACGATTTGTAGTAGTGCATGCTAATCTATAGTTAAAACTAACTAAAACAACTACATTAATCTGTTTGTCTTTATGCTGTCTCGGAATCAGGCTTTGGTAAGTTTTTAGATAAATAATTGGAAAATATTTCAATAGAACTCCCTAAGGCGTTGAATTCCGCTTAAAGATGACACTTATATTCTTTAATTAAAATTCAAAATTATTTTGCGTTTTACCCCTTTCAAGACAGCTTTCCTTTAATTTCTTTTTCATGCATGCAAAACGTCAAATGTTTATAAAAAAATTAAATGTAAAATGGGGTGTGTTGTTGTTTACGGCCGTGTATTTTATATAAATACGTGAACCGATATGGGACCGATATATTTATATTCTTTATGATTATTAAGGAATAATCATTAAGTAGTGTGGTTCAATGAAACTTTAGGTGTGATAAATATTTTCAACACCGCACCATGTTGTTCATCAGATTTTTTAATTGGCTCGCACTACGGAAGCAAATTTAAAGACTTAATTCAAAAAATGAATTGTATCGCAAGCGCTGTTTTAGTAACCTATATTTAATAACTTATTATATCGTGTTATAGCATTAGCTTTAGATAGCATTCCTTAAATAGTTTAAATTTATTTACCATCCAGAATAAGGTATTTACGAGTATATCAAATTTGAAACGATCTCAATTTGTCTCCAGGCGCCAGAAGGCGAGAACCAACCCAGCACAGAAGTAGACCTGTTCATATCGACAGAGAAGATAATGGTACTCAACACGGAGTTGAAGGAGATCATGATGGACCACGCGTTGCGTACTATATCTTATATAGCTGACATCGGGGACCTAGTGGTCTTGATGGCCAGGCGAAGATTTGTTCCGCACGAGAACGACTCCGATCAGCCGAAGTTGAACCGTACCCCCAAGATGATATGTCACGTTTTTGAAAGTGAGGAGGTAAGTTGTATTGCAGTTTTTTCCTACCAAACTTAGTAGCAAACTCACGCACACAGTACAATGGAAACTCGATTGTGATAAATCAATCGAATCATTAATTGCGATTTGGCAACACTAGAAGGTTAGCCTGTGGTATGATTTTTTAATAAATGTTAAAACGATATCAGATCCTCATAATTGAGTCTCCGCTTTTGGAATATAAAAATAATGAATGAAAGTTTTTGTATAAGGTTTAACGGGGTTTAAATTGTAAAAATAAATCGTTGCTGAAATCATTTAGAAACTACATAACCTGGATTGTTTAGAAATAATATCCTAGAACTGTCTTCTAAATATTAATTCTAATTAATTTAATTACCACTTTTATAAAATTAAAGATGTTTCGCTCATTTTTTTTTATATAGTGAAGTTTATGTAAAGTTTTGCACGTTCTTTTATTTTTTGTTTTTAAAAGAGCTTACACGTTTCATTATAATGAAAGTTTATCGATTTATGGGTACTGTATCCATTTTTGTATAATAAATTTTGTGTATAGCTCAAGCTTTACACTCGCGTGGACTTTATGTTAAGCCGCCAAGTATAATACATTCAATTTTCGTCGATCCGCCCGATAGCATTATTTCTAAAAATGCTACTTTCAATCGCTTTTCCACTAGTTACTTTCTATAACATCGGCAATCCGAGACGAATTTCGGCCATGGAGGCGCCCTCAAATGGAAGCCGTCCGATGGCGAAGTGATCCTATCTCATGCGCCAAAGGTCGTGGGTTCGATCCCCACCCAGGACAAATATTTATATGATGATATTTATATTTGTTCTGTGTCTAGGTGTTAAATATATGTATTTAAATAATATATTTGTGACTCCTGTTGGCTGATGTCCGTAATACAAGCGCTTTCATCGACTTACCATGGAGTCTCGTCAATGTGTGAAATGTTGTTGGATTACTATATAAAACGATTCCTCTGAATTAAAAGTAGCTTATATTCTGACCTAGGGCTTATACTTTCGCATGCCAAATCCATGAAGATCTATTCACCGGTTGAGCTATGAAAGCGTAATTAACGGACACACTTTCGCCTTTTTAACCTTGAAGAATGCGTTATCTATTCGCAAACGAGTACCATTAAGCATAAAATGTTATAGGCCATGGTTGACAAATACTTGTGTTTGTTCAATTGTTTTAGTGCGCCACCGTAACCGCCAGTAATTACCGACACTTTGTAATGATCCAGTTAACGAAATTATCATATTTATCTTGGCAGATAAACAGAGTAACAATACTACACTGTTAGTTCACGGGAACTCGTCTCCGGCGATGGACGGCTTTGTCGTAATTTTTATACAAAGCGGCCGGCCAATCTCTACAAATCTGACCATTGTTTGTATGCGGCAATCTGTTGCCTAGTGAAGTGAAGTGATCGTGTTATAACAAAGTGTTACCTGATCAATGATGTCAAATTATTAGAGAAAAACTTTATAGAAACTTGTGATTGTATACTAGCAAACTCAGACAGACGTTCTGCCTAGTTTTATATGTTATTCATGCGGAAATGATTACTTAAAATTTTACTACAATCTGAGATATGATCTGTCAAGGTGGATCGAACTACACAGAGTAAGCAAAAAATTATTAAAATTGGTTGAGTGGTTTAGAAGATCATTCCTGATAAATAACGTGACACGAAATTTGTATGCATAAAGATAATAATCTACTATATGGTAAATATTTGTAAACAATTTTTGAGTAACGCACGTTTGATAATGACAGTGACAGACAGATGTAGTGATAAAAAGTACTTTACAGAACGTTAGTATGGGTTTTAAATACGCATTCGTTTGTGATGCTATAAATGGGAAAGTATCTATCTAACTCGAAGTTTTCTATGTACTCTAGGGAAGAACATAAGCTACCTAGTCTGACAGCCCCGAAGGCGCAGATGGTAGTTATCCTATCTTGTACACCAAGGATCGTGGGTTCAATTCCCACCCAGGGTAAACATTAATATCATATTAATATTTGTGTTTTTTCTGTATCTGGGTGTTAAGTATGTATTTAGTAGAATATTAGTGATTTTTCTGGTGTCTGGCATTCGTAACACAAGTGCTTTAAGTGACTTACCACGGAGTTAGGTCAATGTATGAGATGTTGTGGGAATTAATTTTTTACTTAGTATTTTAATATTGTAAACCCGAAAGTTAGTATGTATGGATAAATGGGTGCTTGTTACTCTTTCATACCAGAACGGCTCAACGAAATCGGATCTTTATGAAATTTGGAACAGAGGTTATATATATTTGGATTATTACTATATAATAGGCTATTTTCTCTAGGTATTATATACATAATCTTATACTTATTTGAGAATAATCATAACAATTTAATTTTTAGGCACAATTCATAGCACAGTCCATAGGACAGGCCTTCCAAGTGGCATACATGGAGTTCCTCAAAGCCAACGGTATCGAAGACCACAGCTTCGTCAAGGAAATGGACTACCAAGAAGTCTTAAACAGCCAGGAAATATTCGGGGACGAACTGCAGATGTTTGCTAAGAAGGAATTGCAGAAGGAGGTGGTGGTTCCGAAGACGAAGGGAGAGATTTTGGGCGTGGTCGTGGTGGAGTCTGGTTGGGGGTCGATGTTGCCAACCGTGGTAATTGCCAACCTCGCGCCCGCTGGCGCCGCGGCGCGGTGTGGTCATTTGAATATAGGTACGTTCTTATATACTGATTTATACTTTTAAATGATGCATAACAGTAGTGAGACTATGTAGTTGTTTTAAGCCAAAGGTCTAATAACACTCGTTGCTCGGTTTTAAATTAGTCTAAGTGCATTATACACATCAGACTAGACAGATTGAATGGGAAATGAGTACATATAGACTTCTTAGAAATTGAACGCAGAGAATCGCACGACAGTGATAAATATATGCACGATATTTGGTCTCGATCACAACGCTGGCTTTTCAAGGCTGGCACAATTTTCAGTAATACTCTTTATCGTTGTGCAGTAAAGTTCAATTCTGAGTTGATACAATAGTGACTTTACTCAAATACCATATTTGGTAGGTAATTGTCTCCATGGCACGCCGTTACGATCACGTGAATTCGTTTAATTTTGTTTTATTTTACGTTTTAGTTTCCTAACATTTATGTATCTAAATCTAAAATATAATGATTGTATGCGATATGATGATTTTACTCTATTATTGTGTTATTGTGTTTAGCATTTTAATAATCATTCTGTTAGTTGTAAAACCTGAGTAACTGTAACTCAGCAAGATAATGTATAGGTAGATATACCTATAAAGTAGAACAAATATGGTTTCCTAGCAACCCTAACGTAATATTTGCTGCTGATGCCTTAACCTTGTCTTACAGGAGATCAGATAATAGCAATAAACGGTGTAAGCCTAGTCGGTCTCCCGTTGTCCACCTGCCAGACGTACATCAAGAACTCCAAGAACCAAACCGTGGTGAAGCTCACGGTGGTGCCGTGTGCGCCCGTCGTGGAGGTGAAGATCAAGCGGCCGGACACCAAGTACCAGCTCGGGTTCAGCGTGCAGAATGGCGTGGTAAGTTAGTCTTTAGATCTTTAAATGATGCTGTTTTCTAATAGCTAGTGGGCTTTAAGAGGAAGGTTTTATGTATAATACATGCACAGTAGAGAAACAGTGATAATTTTAGAGGTTTCTAATGTCATGTCGCAAACGACGCAACAAAGCGTCGTGAGGTACTGGCAGAGTAGAATAGTACCTCCTCTTGTACCAGGTGTCGTAAGAGGCGACTAAGGTACCAGAACCGGCAGATGGCGCTATATCCATCCAAAACTGTGCAGCTCGAATGCACAGGGGGGGATGGGCAGCAGCATCCCTTCGCAAAAGCTGCACTCTGCCATTGCCAACACATTTGCCCAGCGCGGCAATTATAGACGAAATTCCCCCTTTCTTGGGGAGGCCTATGTCCAGCAGTGGACTGTCAATGGCTGTAATGATGACGGTGATAAAACAAAGTCACTTGCGGCTGACTGTCTGTTCAGACAGTTTTAAATTGTTTCACAGCAGTACATTAATTTGATCTACCTTGTCAGGCTCAGCTAGCGCTTTGCGACTTTTTTATACTATGCAGGGATTCAATAAAAGACATCGGCCGGGTACAAAACAATGTCCCATCGCCAAGGAAACTTAGAGGCGTATATGTGCGCACGACAATGCGCTAAGGCTCGTGGTTGCCGCAGATCTGCAGCCTGCTGCGCGGCGGCATCGCCGAGCGCGGCGGCGTGCGCGTGGGGCACCGCATCATCGAGATCAACTCGCAGAGCGTGGTGGCCGTGCCGCACGAGCGCATCGTCAACCTGCTCGCCACCTCCGTCGGCGAGGTACGCCGCCCGCCTGCGTTATACCTTCGCTTCCTTTTTCCCTTTGGGGCTCCGCACCTCGTGAAGAACGGGAGGACGATCAGTTCTGCCGAGACGCCTTCTCGGGAACGCGTATCTAGTTGGAATTTGCAATCGAATACCTATCGACTTCCTGAAGCTGTTATAAATTTGTTATTTTAATTTATTATTTCCGAAAATTAATTTCCACCAAATTATATACCTGTACCGCCATATGTCGGTTCAGGTACAAATGAATAAATAAAGCCACTTAAAGATTCCTTGAGCCGTGAGGTACCGGCAGAGTAGAATAGTATCTCCCACTGCACCGAGTGTCATAAGAGGCGACTAGGGTACTAAAACCGACAGTTGGAGCTCTAATGCGCTGGACGAGGATGAGCACGCGTCACGAAAGTTGCGCTCTGCGATTACCAACACGCTTTGCCCAGCGCGGCAATTATGGGCAAAATACCTCCTTTCTTGGAGATTCCTATGCCCAGCAGTGGACTTCCATTGGCTGGTATACTGATGATGGTGAAGGATTCCTAAGGAGTATGTGCTAGTATTAACCGACCCAATATACTTTCAGATACTGATGAAGACGATGCCGACGTCCATGTTCCGGCTGCTGACCGGGCAAGAGAACCCGGTGTTTATCTAAGCGCGCGCGCCGCCGCGTCCGCCACGACAAGTGCCTGCTTACGATATTACGCTGCCCTCTCGCTCATTCGCGGGGGCCGATCCTGTACCTTGTACCCTGTACCTTGGGCACTGCACCATGGATCGGGGGCTTAGTACCTCGGCGGACGACGGAGTAGATTCGGGGGCTTTTGTCTTCTTGGAAAGAGGAGGATATAGATAGTGGAATATGGGTGTCATGTTCTCTTAAAGAGTAGGTAATAGATGCAAATCGTTGATGATACTTCAATACCGCGTATGTAGCTTAAGTTAATAAAGTCTATATTCCATCTTTTGTAATTAAATTTTCAACTTTATTTGCAATTGCTACTTACGCGGTATTTGCACTATCGTCGACGAAATGGTTAATACTTTTCAAATGAGGAGTCTGTAGATTGATCAAGAGTTGTGGGTTTTCCCACAAAGAGGATCGATAGATATGTGTATCTATTAGTAGAGGACTGAACGTATGAAAATAAGGCTCAGTCTTTAGTCAGGTTGAAATGAATAAGGAATGGATTTTAATAAGTAAATTCCCGCTAAAACATTGCCCAATATCAATGATACACCTGACCCTAACAATAACAAAATAATAAATTATTATGGCTGTATATAATGATAATATAATTAATTTGACTTACTGATATTTGTGTCTTCAATTGTCAATACAATGATCTCACAAATATAATCCATGGACATTCAAATAAATACTTGCGTTTCACCATGACAATATTCATTCACTCTTGTTCATTCATTCACGGGCCGCATTACTTCCTACTTTTTCTGGAACAACTGGACACCCGAGAAGCTTAGAATAGCCCCCCTTCTATATAAAGTGGTACCTCAAAGGATCTGCCCTTGCTCAATCGACGCTTCATTCTCGTAATTTTATTATAATTTAGGGCGACGTTGAAAAAAATAATAGATAACATTATACTGCCAGCGTGCAACTTGCATGTGTGCGGCAAAGAACCAATTTTTAATGGCAACACTATTGTATTAATCCTTCTTTATTTTAGTGATGTTTAATAAATGTTTTTTTATTTGTTTTAAAATAAACGAGAATGGAGCCCAACTGTAGCTTAGCTGATGAAATACTCATAAAATATTCGAACTAAGTATTGTGATGTCAAGTTTCAAATGCTTATATTGCTTACGTGGCTAAGATAGTGAATAAGTTGTCTCTCTAATGCGGCCTGGGCTGTACTTGCAATTGTTCTTTGCCGTGACTAGTGTTGCCAACTTTTGTCTTAAAAAAATAACGAATCAAATTTTAAATATAGAACTATATACCTAAATGTATAAGAAAATTAGTACTATTACAATCTATGTTTTGTTATATTCTGTATTCTTTAAAAGTTTTGAATATAGTTTCGCGAACTTTAGGTAACGGAGTATTTAAAAAATAAATCATACTCAAGTTCTCGTAATTATTACAAGTAGTTCATGATTATCTTATATGTTTTGGCTACGCTATGACAAAAGAGATATCAATGTCTATAGTATATTTTTATTCATCGATAATAAATTCGCCAACTTTAGTGAACACGGTCGTTGGAAAAACTGTTTGAGATTAGGAATTCTCACGGTATAATTGATCAACGCATCAACTAATTAATTGATAGTTCAAAACTGCGTCTGTAGCATAAGTGGTTGAATTCTCGTGTGTAATTGAATTCAGGGTTTTATTTATAACTGATACATACGCGGTATTGAAATATCCTCAAGGACACGTCGTTATAGTGCAGTTGGCAACACTACTGCTCAATGGCGAGTATGGCCCAGGGGTGTCACCAAATGTAAACATACTCCATTTAATATTACCTATGAATGAATAATATCAAGGCCACTCATATCTGCTTAGATAGTCTTGTAATTGTCGGTTTTATGTCCTGCCTTTGTTCTGAGCACTTAGCGTTTATTCTATGTGGAAATATGTTCTTCGGGTGTAGTGGTTTATGGATATGATAACTTCAATGGATTTCTCACATTGTGATATATTGTATTTGTTTTCCGGTGTTTCGAGTATAAGGCAGGATGTTTCGTGCTGCGAGCCATACTTCAATGATTGCCATCTCTTTTGGGAAAATTATTTCGTGTTTTTCTTTAAGTTTTAGATTTATATTTGGTGTGTGAACAACAATTGATCATTCCAGTGTTGAAGGTATTGTTTTTATATTGATTTTATTATTTGCTGTGTATATTTTGGGATAGTTTAAAACTAACTTTCATATGATTTATTTTTGTCTCAATGGTATAATATAAGAGTATCTATTCGTTTTTCACGAGCATATGTATTTTTTGTCAACGCACCATAGTTCAAACATTTCAAGCGAACTGCGGAACATTTTGTAGTACAATTTGGACCTTTGTACCGCGGTTTACACAGTACTTGATACTGCAGTGCCAGAATAACGCCAAGTTGGTCTGTAAAATGTTCCCTGCATACGTATATATGTATAGCTTAGATAGAGTATCGGATGACCTTAAAATTATTTGTGATTCAAAACCAGTAGAGTTGTTTAGTGTCAGCGTTTTACCAAGACGTCTCCCTCGAGACAATGGCTCTATGGTGGTTAATGAATGAATTGATTAGTCGGTATAGATAATAAATAAAGCATTATTTCGTGTAGCATTTCAAAAGATATATCATATTTTGTAAATTTTATAGTGTCGCTATAGCATTATTACATAACCTATATTGTATGTATGTCTGTGTTCTTAGCTAAGCTTAGCGCTCTGAGGACGAGTAATATTTATTTATGTATAAAATAAATCCTCATTTATAACGACACCACTAGTCTCCCCCACTTTTAAATCCGCTTGAATCTAACATATTTATCATGTTCTTTGGTGGTTTTGTTGTTTTGCATGATCGATGTCCTATGGTACCGATATCGTGATCGCTACTAACGCCATCTATCGTCAAATAGGAAATACAACCAGCAACTTCAACTTAATAAACAACAAAGAACGCAATAAGCGTTATTAAATTTTAAATGTCGAACAACATTATGGAGTCACGCTGTAGGATATCGATCGCTCTCCCTACCATTTTCCAAAGTATTTGTTATAAAAAATATATAGATATACAGTCTGATGTAATTTTATATTGCTAGCTGTTGTGAATAAGATTTATTTACATTGAAAAACCACGGATAATAAATAGCCTTTTGTGAAAGCTGGTATATGGTAGGTACACTGTAATATGTGAAATAACTATTGTTGTTCTCATTTCTAAGAGTATTATTCTAGTCTGCATTAAAGGTAAGAATAAACTGAACAAACTGTCTTGTTGTTTTTATTTGATAATACCCCTTAATCAATTTAACTATCATGGAGACTCACAAATCGGAATCCCCT
>JACJUM010000202.1:18772351-18817918 GCA_020976665.1 Heortia vitessoides
ATTTTGAGGTATTTGTAGAGATTGATCTGTTGTGTACTAGGATAACATGAGATAGGAAAGATGCATAGTAACGGTTTTTTTACACAGAAGAAATTAGCAATATATTTTTCCGGTGCTTTACCGGCGAACTCTTTTAAGATACCTATTAATACACTAGCTAGATCCTATCCGAAATTTTTACCATGAAATAAGAAAAGACTCTAGGCAAGATGAAAAAAGGTACATCTCCGATATTTCACGAAGACTTATATGGGGAGAGATGTCCGGAGTAAGGCGCCCCCATCCGCTCATCGTTGGGAGTGTTCGCTCTATACACTAAGAAACGCCGGCCATTTCCTTTAATGGCATCTGAGTTATAGTAAGACTAAGAAACATTTATCTCTGTCACATTTGATAAAATATTTTGCACCATTATAGAGCTACATACCTATCTACTAATATATTTTAGGATGTTGCAAACATAGTTGACAGATATTTTATGTTCCAGTTTGAAGGGTTTTTTTTAATTAAACGAAGTCGTCAAATAAGTAACCCTGTGAACTAAAGATACCGTGTAATACTTTGCAGTAAGTTTACTGCTTTTCTCCCTTGAAAATGGAACACAGTAATGCGAATAGGTACTACTATTTGGCGGTAGAAATAGGTGAGGGTGACGAACTCTTGTGATGAGGTAGACCTCTCACAAAGAGAGTGAGAGTGGCATTGTAATTACTGGGTAATTTTTTTTAACTTAAGATTAATTGTTCTTTTGTTAGTTTTTCTAGATTTATTCATTTATGCCAGGCGTATCCGACACCTCTGTATCGAGCGACAACACAATTTGTTACTTGTGTTGTATTGATTGAGCCTAGGTGTTGTTGCAACAGAATTTAGTTTAGCGACGGGAATGCTACGGCCCATATCCGCCCTGCTGCGGAAACTAGCTGCGGGTATCAAATAACTCGAAGTTTTACTGTGACATTGTAATCGAATTCGTAAGTGGTTTGAACTCCTAAATCCTTTCCTTCGATATTTCTACGCGTGAATGTATATGCATGTGCTCTTTTATTCACTGATTTATATATAAATAAATGCAGACATTAGTTATCGACCTTTGTTATAATAGGTGCACACTTATAGATATCAGTGATAGCATTACTGGCATAATGTAAACCCGTGTGTATGATTCGTAATAACAGAGGAATGCGTTCATAAACCTGTTTACAGCATAAATTACCGACGAATAAAAGCTCCTTTATGGTTTTTATGGTTTAATGTACTGTGCTTGACCTCAAATCGGTTACGAGAGCTGTGTAAATGTACTAGTCTAGATAATCTGAGTAAGATAAGAAGGTAGGTCTTAGAAAGTCAATCCAAGACGTGTAATAAAAACATTGATACGTATTTTAGTATTTACATATTACATCTATATATTTACATAAGGTAGACCTCATACAAAAGGTTGTCTGCATATGCATGCTGGTACGTCATTCTTACCTATTTCTACAGCCAAATAGCAGTGTTAGTGATATCCTTGTGATATTATTAGTGTCTATAGGCTGCAGTGACGTATCACGCGGACTGTATGCTTGTTTGTCGACCTAGTGTAAAAAGAGTATGTACAGTAAGCAACAGAAAACCTACCCAAATCTCTCAATTTTTAACTCAATGGCTAGCTAGCTCTTATAGACTAATATCGATTGCGAATTTTGATAGATTTGGTTGATCTATTGTTGACAGATAAGAAAAAGGTTGCAACATGAAAATGACAGTTGACTATATAAATATGAGTTTTGTCTCTTTCTTCCAGTTATTCTACGAGTCTTGTGAGTCAAGTTTGACAGGTGTCAGCTGCTTTTTTCTGAAATACCCACATTTCATCAACTCGCTATGCGTTAGGGATTCATGTATTTGTGTGACCCGAGCGAGTTTAAGCTACGGTATTACGCAAAACGTATGCTCATTTTAAATTCTAGGATGACAACCCACACAAATGTCAATTTCGCAGTATAGGTACTTGAACCTCTAAAGGGACCAAAGATATTTAGTTTTCTCTCTGAAGGAGGAGGTAATGGTCACCACCCTAGAACTACAGCTAAGCTAGGATTGTATATCTAAAAAAGCAGTTAACAACTGACGGGCTCGATACATACATGATGATATTATTACTTGTTCTGTGTCTGGGTGTCAAATGTAAGTATTGACTTGTTATATTTGTAATTCCTCTGTTGTCTGATGTCCGTAACACAAATGATTTAAGCGACTTATCTCGGAATAAGATCAATGTATGAGATGTTGTGTAAATTATTTATTACCTACAGCTGCTGTTTATTGCTTGTCATTGAATTCGATATTGGTTAAGGAAGGTTAAAATATTCCTTTGTGCTTTGACGAACCAAGAGGCTTTAAAAGCCGATGGCCATGCCAAAATATTAAAAGTGTTTTTAGTAACATCAAGGCTTTGTTTTTTTACACGCGGGGCCGTGTCGGGGACCACCTATTAATGATTTTAGGTACACACAGCAACATATTAACCTGCTCTAATCTATCAAAACTTCGCAATCAATATTAATCTTCAAAAGCGAGCAATTTAGTTAAAAATTGACGGTAAACATTTGACAGATTTTGGTAGGGTGATCTGTTGCTTACCGTACGATTCAAACAGTAAAGTTATTCAATATAATACTTACAGGCACAACTAAATGCCCACCTTGCTTTTTTCGTGAATTTTCAGAATTCAACAAATTTAGAACACTTTTGATCAGAAGGTATGATGAAAGCTACCGTAACGGTAAAAAAGACACTAGACTTAACACAAACTTGTTTATCTAAGAGTTTACAGTGAAAACCGATTAGTAAAAAAAATCAGTTATTTAGGAATTTTAGTTTTGAAAAAAGAAGTCTAACCTTTTTTAATTCAATTTTTATATGTGTTGCCGCCTCGTGCTTTAATAACTTCTTGGAGCCTGTGTGGCACTCAATCCATTATGTCCTGGATATCCGACTGTGGGATATTGCGCCACTCCTCTACTGCAGTCATCTTAAGCTCTTCGAGGGACATAGGAACTGCTACTTTGGTCGGATACGTATTTTGAGGTTGTCCCAAATTTACTTAATTGGATTAAGATTGCGTACTGACCATGATAAAACGTGAATCCCGACCTCATTAAGATATTCGCCGACTGATCTTGTGGTATGGTGCGAAAGGCACGACATGGTCTCGAAGAACCTCCTCTACGTGTCTTTGAGCATTTACACTGCCTCTATCGAATTCGAAAAGATCGGTACGAGCTTCGTAAGAAATAACTCCCCAGACCATTATGACCATCCATGGGAACCTGCGGTTTTGGTTATAGTGCATGGAGCAAATCTTCTTTTTTGGCGCTTGAAAACACGCTGGCACCCATCTGGACCTTTTAAGGCTATTCTGCTCTCGTCTGACAGAAAGTCCTTCCATTCCTCCATAGTCCAGTCAGCATATTCTCGCGCAAATCCAAGGCTAGCTCTACTGTGCTGAGGTCAAGTCAGGTCGGGCACATGAGCTGGGCGATAAGCTTTCAGACTGCTTTCTGTCAGCCTTCTTCTTACAATACGTTCACTCACACTTCTTACCTCAAGCGATACAAAAGCGATTCTGACAATGAAACGAATACATCGTGAGAAAATGCAGCGATGTCGGCCTTGATTGGTCTCCTGGGCAATGTGACGTTGGCTACATCCAGCATCGGCGAAAGCCACAGCCCTAGCTGCACCAGTTGCATCCAGAGGCATTTTTTAAGTTCCACAATAGTAAAGTAAACAATCAATCTAAACCAAATCAAACAATATTGTAACACTAGACAACAAGAACAGGAAAATGTTATTCTGTAACACTACTGCAAAGAATGTTTAACGACTCAATCCCAAAAATGCATCCGTGAGGCAAACGTGTGCAACAAAATAAGGGTGTAAGTGTTTCATTCATGACTAAAGTACCCACTTGACAAAAAATTAAACATTGCATAAGTTATAGTTCAAGTAAACAAACAACTTAACGAAAGATAAGGTGAGCGGAAATGGATGGACCGACTTTAATGCGACTATCACTGGCAGATGATGAATGTTAGGAGGAGGATACTATTGTTATTTATTAATTTCACGGTAACGAGAACTAAGCGTGCACAGCTAGTTTTATATAGTGTGTAGTTTTAAATACTCGTATAACCTATTTGTATTACTCGAGCATGAACGCGTCGAGATTTTCCAAGCAATTTTTTATCCAGAAATTGACCTTATTTTTTTTGCGCCAAGGGCTATTTTTTGGCGCATTTTTTTATTTGAATGAAAGATTGAGATATATTTCCTATTCATACATAACAATAAATACATTATTTTCAGGAAACACAATTCTAACGAGTAGCATATTGAAAACAATTACCAATAATGCCGGTATTTTATCGGATTACTACGCAGTGGTTAGTCAGACAGGAGTGGCTCGAAGCCCGTAGCGCGTGGGAATGCGCCTTGGTGCGTCATAAGTCTGTCTGCAGGCGCAATCCGCCACCATGCCCAGACAACTCCGGGAATAAATCCCACTGGAAAATAGAAATATTAGTAGGTACCTTCGCGTAAACACTGACAGTGTTTTAAACCCTAGATAGATTTGCAATTAATTTAATAACACGTCTATATGACCTCGACAATTTTTTTGAAGACATATGTGATTTCACGAGCAACCAAATTTTTGGCAAGCATATGCATAATTTTTATTTGGATAAAACGTGACACAGAAAGACCTCTCTGACAAATTAGAATATGGTGAAGCAGCCATTTTCAACTGCTTGAGCATAATATTCTTTATTAATACGTAATATATATTTACAAAAATAAAACAATGTACTTTCCGCTGTCTGTCTGTCCCTTGTCTGTATCTTTAAAACCACTCAACATTTTGATGCGGTGTTTTTGAATATATAGTGATTCAAGAGGAAGGTTCGTAGTATGTAAAATATATGCACAATATAGTAGTAAAACACTGATATATTTTGTAGTTTCTAATGTGATGTCGCAAATTAACAACTTTTTTTTTGCATGGCGAAATGATAACTGAACTCGAACAGATAGATCGAAATAATGTACTACAGTATTGTACACAATAAAGAGGTCTACAAAAAGTCCTCAGTGGTATATATCCAGCTGTTAGGGATAACCAACATAAACTTGATATTGTCTGACAAACGTAAGTACTTACAAAATGCACAGGGCAGGGATGGTAGAAGGTTCCCTGTCGCAAAGCAATGCTCTGCAATTGCCAACAATCCAACATGCTTGCCAACAATGGGCAAAATTCCCCCTTTTTAAGGAAGACCTAAGCCTATTGGACTTTCAATAGCTGATCAAAGAAATACCAGTCTGCCAGAATGATGTCTACATTGCAGAAGCCCAGTAAAAATTAGCACAGTTGTACATAAACATGTAGTACTTCCATATTAGTAATAGGTCACTGACAAGATAGGTAACATTGTAAAACAAGCATCAATATCAACAAACTTGAACCAGCTGTTAAGTTGCTAGTTTGTATAACTTTGTCTTTTATATCTGTCAAATCAAAAGAAACATTGACACAAGAGAGCTTGAAAAGTGCATATGTGAAACTGATAATCTCAAAATCTGCAGTTCATACTCTGGTTAAACCCAACTATAAAAACAAGTTAGAGAAACCTCAATAACTTTTAAAGGAAGAGTGCAGTTTAGCAGCACAAGATCAGTTTATCGACAAGGTAACCCTAATATCAAACAACAAACATATGAACTGCACTTAAGCCATTAAGAAGTAGCTTTTCACATTCATGATAAAAAATATATAAAAATAGTTTTGGGATAAGTTGTATTCTTGTTTTTAAGAAAAAAAATTGTGCTGTTAAGTTAATAAAATAAATAATCCATTTATTGCCATAAATGCAGAGCAGCATTTATGCTTTTCTCGGGTCTTATATTACTTATGACTGAAACTATATTAATATTGAATTTAATTGCACAAATAAATATATATCGCCATAAAATTGCTATTTACATGAGATTATAATCCTGACTGATTATATTATTGACAAACATTATACAGCTGACAAGAAACCATAAAAGAAAGACTCCATAATGCTTAGTTGCCATTTTTTTTATTCTTTAAAAACAAAATTAAGCTCATGTAACTTGCATAAAAAGTGATTAAGGTCTGTATTGTTTTTTTGGAGGAGCTAAAAAACCTGCAGAACTATAATATATATCTTCTCCTATATAGATACAAATAGATATGCTTGCACCACCACATTTACTACAATATATGGCCAATGTTAATACAATAATATTAAGGCCAAAAAGCTTTGTTTATAAACATTTGAATGCAAAAACATATGTCAATTTATTATGTCAGAGTTGTCGCTCATGTCATAAACACATTTTAGTAAGTACACAAGTATACACAGTGAAATGTATCAAAATTCTTTTAGACTGTCTACTACATCTGTTAACAATACTTTCTAAACGAAAACAGCAGCACAAATATTTGGCTTCCTGACAACTATTATTGTAACTCATGTGCTTTATTTACTCATCAAAGTCATACATGCCTAGCTTAATATAGTGTTTGTTATAAATAAAATATTGATTAGCTTTTGTATATTATGTATTTCGAAATTGCTCACAAAGCCAAATTAAATTTACATAAATACAATTTATTGATAACTTTTATACAAGACATAGATAGTACACAAAAGATTCATAGAGAAATCATGTTGTAGCTTATCAGTGAAAAACAAAATTGCTAAAATGCCTTCACATTCTATTTAAAAATTAAATTAACATTCAGTATCACTAGAGATCAGTTAACTGATATTACACGAAGCATATCTGCACTCAATCGAATGATGGTCTCTCGATAAGACATTTACAAAGATTTATAACTTTGTGACAGTACACTATCCTTTGTATAAAATTAACCAAATTTGTAACCATGAAATATATACATGTAAAGTGTCCAGATATTCTATATATTTGCTATTCAATGATAGTAAAAAAATATGCATACCTAATTATTGTAATGAAGCTACATGTGAATGAATAAACAATAAACTGTTGGACATTCAGAGTATCTGCTCCGATACAGGTAAGGGCGAGGCTACGTAGAAATGCATGGGGAGCAGAGCGTCGCGGGCAGCCACTGCAGCATAGTCAGGGACTGCTCTCGCGCCCACTATTAATAAAATTTTATCCACAATTGTCTCTTCACAAGTTACTCGGTCTAAGGTGTATAACATAACTTGCACTCTTAAATCATGATATATCTGTTAGTTTCTGGTCGCACCTCGGATCGCGCGCGTGGGAGGCACTGATGGGTGTGTGCAGGGCGGCACTGGCGCTCAGTTGTCCATCGCATATCTCCGTGTCCACTCCTTGGCATTTCTAATAGCTTCTACTTCATTAACCTTCCAGAGCTCGGCCACGTCGTTCGCAAGCGGGTCGTCGGGGTTAGGTGCCGATAGTAAAGCTTGAATTGACAATAGCACCGTGCGGATTTGAAGTGCAGGGCTCCATTTGTCCTTCAGGATATCCAAGCATATACGACCCAGCCGGTCTATATTCGGATGGTATATTTTCGTTATAAACCTAACCTTAGGCGCTGACATAGGGTAATCTTCAGGCAAAAATAATTCTAATTTAAACAGTCCTCCTTCAAATGGTGAGTCTTCTGGGCCAGTGACTATTACGTGAAAATAGCGGGCATTGGTTTCACTGGGAACTGCACTAATGCCTGGCACAGGTTCTTGCATCAGTCGCTGTGTCTCTTTGATTATCCTACGTGGTAGGGCTGCCATTTTTATATGCGGTAGAGCTCAGTTTGATGAACGATAAATAACTAGTTAAAAAGGTAAAAATATACAATTGTCTTTTCACTGTAAGTTTTATAATAACTATTGAGGCACGTATTTCTTATTACAAAAGCATACTATAGCCACGATAAAGATAAAAACGCGACTATAAAGGCGAAGGTACTTCAATTTTAACCATAGACATTATAGATTTTTTCACACCATAGAGAACACGTGCAATAGAATACGATGCGTTCCTGTTTATATTTTGTAAATATGTACATTAAAAATAAATATTCCGTTTTTAATGGTCAACATGTATAAATAATAATTGTAAAAAATACTTTCAATATCGTTATTGAGTCAAACATAATATTAATATATAATATGTTTTACTGTCACCCGTAGCATAAATAATCACTAAATCGAAAACAAAACAATCAGAAAGTTCTTTGCAGATACAAATAGATGGCGTTACAAGCAGATAAACAACTATTCTCTAAAATATCTATGAGCTAAATATAAAAAAAACTATCAGTTTTATATGACAGTTTCTTTACGTTATTACTCAAAAATGTGTGCAGTAAAGTAATAATATAACCTAAATTACTAAGTAAACCGCGGTAAGAAGCCCAAAAATCGTTTAATTGAAAGTAAGTATTTCACGGTGAAATGTTAAGAAATATCCGTACTATTATCATTGATTAGAAAAATACTTCAGACCATTGGTTTGGACTGAACAAAGCAAATCTGAGACTCACTCCAGCAATTGACTTCCGAATTAAATACAGTAATCACCTATTTAACTAGGTGTACTAGATGTTTCCTAATTTATGTATATTACATTACTTATCAAGTTATTATTTAACATGAAAGTAAACATGCGTTGAAATTCCCAGAATCATTCTTGTTGGAATAAGAAAAGCCTCGATGCATTAAGTTGATTTCTTAACATTGTCGCTGTCACACACAGTTCCTTATAGCATTTATACGGCAATGGATTGCCGTTGAGCGATTCGGTTAGGATATTTCATGGCAAGCTTCTCCTTCCTTGTTTCATTTCAATAATGCCCATAGACAATCACCATTGTGCACTGCAGACTTGTCGAATTTTTCCTAGCATTATTTTTTCGGTTCTTATTATATTATTTTATCTTAATAAGAAACATTCTCTTAAATATAATTTATATTGATCATATCAGCCATTACAAGTTCAATGCTGGACATGGGCCTCCCAAAGAAAGGCGGAATTATGCTCATAATGACCGCGCTGGGCAATTTTTTTTATACCACTAAACAAGCAACTTGCATGGTGGTAAGCAGTTACCCCAGCCTATGGACGTTTACAATAGCAAGGCATCATTCACGCGTTGCCGACCCAAGCAAGTTGGCAATGGGATAGGGATGCTCTTGCCCATCCCCGGCCTGTAAATCTGAGCTACACAAATTCGGGTGGATATAACCGCCATCTGTTAGTTCAGGTACCTTAGTCGCCTCTCCTCCTGATAGGGAAGTACTATTCAACTCTACCGGTAGCAACCTCGCTCCCTCCTACGATAGCTCTGGAATTGACGTCTAAGTAATCATCACGGAACGACCGGGGCACAGGGTCGCTCATAAATGAGCAACCTCGCCCCCTCTGCCAGTGGCGCTGGAATAGACGGCTAAGTAGTCGTCTCGGACCGGCGCGGGCACAGGGTCGCTCATAAACGAGTAACCTCGCCCCCTTATCTGGTGGGGCTGGAATTGAAGTCTATGTAGGCCAGCAATAGGTTCGTTCGAATTTGAGGCAACCTTTCTAACAAAAAACCCCAGCGTGAACGCTCCGAGCGTATGTATAAAAAGTGAAATACATACATGATTGCCTTGTGTGCCAATCTGATTTGTGCTAGTACCCTATCTATTATGTACCTACATGTACATAATGTACCTACATAATGTACACAATGCAACAAACTAACCTACACAAATATAATTTTAAGTAAAATGACTTACATTTAAAAAATTCCATTGTGAAATTTAAACATTCAAATAAATTTGAAACCCTCTCTTTTTGTTGATTTATAAATGAAAAAGGTCTTCTACACTTTTCGCAGATTTATAATCTAGGGTAAATTGAAATATTCAAGTTTTTAGAAATTCTAGATAGATGTAAAAATTTCGAATACATTTCTGAACTTACGATGAATGCACGAAAAAAACATTGTCATCCTAGTCGCGTGAATTAAAATGAATTTCTTCTTCTCATGAAACATGACAGACATCTGCCATAGATTCATAGCTTGCGGGAAGGAAATATGTCAAACGCAAACTATTTGTTATTCAAATATTTAGGAATAACTTGGCACATTTTGCACATTGCTGCTGACGTGATTCAAGCACAAAAACGCTAATAGAGCATGTTAGATGCTTAATTATCCTTCGGTTCCGTATCGTTTAAATAATATAATAAAATAAATTCACACGTCTCATACATTGCCCTGACTCCGAGATAAGCAGCTTAACCTTATCTGCTCTGGGTGGAGATCGAACCCAAGACCTTTGGCGCGCAAGATAGGATCACTGTGCCATCGGGCCCGTTGTTTTTGTATGTGAAATTTAACTTAAAAAAAAAGTTTGTAAACACAAACATAATTCAATTTTGATACTGACTTTGATTTAGTTGGTTTGTCTTTATAGTTGTAAATATTGCTTATATTTATTTTTATAATTAAGTAATTTTATAAATATTTGTTTATTCGAGATACGATAAATATACATAGATATAGGAGTTTTTTTTACATACAAAAATTAACAAACAAAGAAAACAAGGATACTATAACAGAAATGTGTACCGCAGTAGAATTCTACTATGGCTATATATGGGGTCATCAGGTCATCCATATGGTCAATAAAATATAATTTGGTACTACATATTTCCAAAATTTTATATTTTATTTATTACTTTTGACAATTCAAGAATGCTTGCAATGGGCCTACTTGAATAAAGCATGCTTTGATTATGGCTTACAAATGAAGAAGCTCTTGAAAATGATTAGAAACGTCTAAATATCTCACCCGGGGTCCCTAGAATGAACTATTATGTAAATATGTCGTTCTTTTGAAGGGATTTATCCTCATGAATACATAAGGACGATAGTCCAGACATATGTCCTGAAGATATTGATGTATGAATTGAAAACACAACATAAAAGAACTTCTTTGCTTGAGGATGTCTCTATTTATTAAATACGAGTCTGTTGGAACTGTATTCAAGGGTCTGTTGTGGATGGATTTTGAAAAGGATGTTTAAAATTTAAAAGTATACTAGCTGGCCCGACAACATTGCTGTTTCAACTATGCTATACCTATGTTTATCATGAAAAAATATTTAGACTATAAATTGAGATTTAAAAACAGCATATCAGTCATTGGATGTCCACTGCTGGATATAGAGAAAGACCCAAGAGAGGGAGTATTTTGGACATAACTGCCGTGCTGTGCGAGCGTGTTGGCAATCGCAGAGCGCAGATTTAGCCCTTCCCCGTCCTGAGCCCTTGGGCTACACTGTTTCGTTTGTATATACCGCCATCTGTCGGTTCTGGTAACTTAATCGCCGTTTAAATGTACAATAATTTATAGATGAATCACAGCCAAGAAAAAGACCAAGAAAAATTATTAAATTAAAATCGCAACTTAACATAAAAAAGAAAGCGGAAGAGATACGTTCAAAAATCAATTAAATGAAACTTATTAAATTTTTATAGTGTAGATCTTTTAAACAACGCAAAGGATTTTGATGTGATTTTTTATATAGATTAAGTGATTCAAGAGGAAGGTTTATATGCATAATAATAATAAATAAATATAGGAGAAAAACAATAGTTTTAGAATTTTCTAATGTGATGTTGTAAATAAACACATATTTTTGTGCTTACATTGCAAACGATATCTAGCAAAGATCAAAATAACATATTACAATATTATACCTCTCAAAAAGTTCTACAAAAAATCCATAAAGGCATATGTCTATCTCCTAGGTAAAACCATAGATAAACATTTTTTTTCCTTATTTCACCCGTTGTGAAACTGGGGCGGATCGCTACGGAATAAATATAGTATGTTAGTCTGTGATAATGTAGCTTTTTTATGAGCGAAAGAATTTATAAAATAAGTTCACTACTTTTTGGGTTTATCTATTCATCATCATCATCATCATCATCATCATCATCATCGTCATCATATCAGTCTTAAAACGTCCACTGGACGTAGGCCTCCCCAAGTAATCTCCAATAGGACCGGTTGTATGCGGCCTGGTTCCAGCGCGATGCAGCATTAGTTGCCAGTAGTATGTATGTTTATCTATTGCGAACAATAAATTCTTACTTCTCTTTAACATCTGCCTAGAGTTATTGGCCGGATGACACTTAATTTTGGGTTTATAGATTGACCTATGGCTGATGGGGTTTTGCTCACCCCTGTCAATTTAACCCTAACAACGTATCTGAATATTAATCATTGTCACATGCCCTGCTCGGATGTTAATTAGAGTAGTTCCCTACATCGGCCGCTGTAGGAGTATAGCGGCGCCACTGTCGTGAATAAAGGTCACGGATATAAAGAGATATGATGATACTACAAGTGATCGGTATGAAAATGTTACATGGGACTTTATTATGGCTATTTTACCGTAAGTACCATAGACTATATAGTGGACATGGCCGTGTGTTTCGCGTCAATATTTCGAAAATGATAACAAATATTAATAAATTATTTCAACATCTCAAATATTCACTCCTGACTGACTTCGTGATAATTCACTTCAAGCACTTGGGTTGTGTGTATAATATAATAAGCTGTAAATACATATTTAACACACAGATATAGACAAAATACAAATACAAATAAATAAATTAAATTCTTATGTTGAACTGACTCCGAGATAAGTAGCTTAAATCACTTGTGTTACGAATATCAGACAAATGTAGAAATACAAATATTTAACACCCAGATATATAACTTATTGTCCGTTTTTAACGTTTGTCCTGGGTGGGGATGGAACCAACGAACCCTGACGTACAAGATAGTACCCGTGAATATTATTTTTATCAAGTAATATACTTTAATCTGCTAAGTGATTTTATTCATTTTCGATTAATAAAATAAAAGGATATTTTAAAAGGACACGAGTTTATTGTTTATTGAACGTTACATTAAGAAAGTATATATATATTTTTTTAATACGAAAGTCAAAGAGACAATATGTATTTTTTTGTCATGCTGAACATTTTAATTTTGAAATATGCCTTTTGAAATGACCTCACTTATATTGTAACTTCTGTATATAAATGTTAGTACTCTAACGAAACATAGTGTGATTCATACCTTTGACGAAATGACGGGTTCAATTAGCCACAACATCAATCCGCCGTGATGTACGAACCTTGTGCCAGGTGTTGGACGAGGCATTAAATAAAAATCCAAACTGTCCTATTTCTACTCAAACGCCTTCTGAAAATTACTTCTTTTTTAAAGAAAACTTCAAAAATGAGGTAGGTATACCTCAAAACCGGCAAAGTGCAATAATACTCGTATATCTGTATCCTTGATGATTGATGGAATCACTTAGCTCATATACCGGGCGGGGACGGGCAACAGCATTTTTTATGTTTTAGTAGTGAGTACCTAACAGCTGACATGATGCTCAGTATTTATGCTCTGATACATACTACTGGCAACAAGATATTATACTAAATTGTTTACTTTCATATCTTAATAACAATCTTGCTGCCAGTAGTATGTATCAGAGACTTGTGTAAGTTTTTTCGTTGTGTCGTCGTTTGATATATCGCGGTATATCCATCCGATCAGCACAGCATAAATACTACAGGATGGGGATAGGCATCAATATAGCAGCATCCTCGTCGCGCAGCTGTGCTCTTCGATGGCCTCCACGGCTGTCTAGCGCGGCAATGGTAAGAAAAAATCTACATCCCTATATTGAGGATTTAAATATTTTTATTACCCTGTATCGACGATCAAGCATACAGCCTGAGTAGAATAGACGCTCGAATCTTGAAGATCATCATACCAGCCATTGAAAGTCCACTGCTGGGCATAGGCCTCCCCAAGATAGGGGGAATTTTGCCCATAATCGCCGCGCTGGGCGGGCGTGTTGACAATCTCAGAGTGCAGCTTTTTCGACGGCGATGCTGTTGCCCATGTTCGCTCTTTGCACTGCTTCGTATGGACATACTGCTTTCTGTCGGTTCCGATACCTCAGTCGCCTCTTACAACACCTGGTATAGGGGGAGATATTATACTACTCTGCCGGTATCTCACGGCTTACGAAGATATCATGGCACATTCACCTAGCAATTTCACTGCCTCTGTCATCCTTCCAATCACTTCTATTCGGTAGAAATAGGTGTGCGAGAGGTACTAATCTAGACGACCTTTGTATGAAGGTCTACCTCTGATTAGGATACTAATCTATATATTTATATTCAGATATATTTTAAATATTTAATTTTTTAGATTATTTTTATCCTAGTGGATAATTAGATTAAGTTGCAGGATACATAGCATGACCGCCGGGGACGTAAAGCTTGAAATGGATACCACGAATAGTTGGCCTGCGTCCAGCAGTGGACGTCCTACGTCCAATATGATGATGGTATTTTAGTTTATTTAAGTTGTATGTGTGTATGCGTCACGAGTAATTGAACACGTGCGTCCACACGCGACGTCTAAGTTGATAGTAGATCTGTGTTTCTGACTGTCAATAGCACGCTCACGGGCTAATAGTGTATCGTCTATGGCAGGGCAATAGCTTGGGGGTTATTAGGCTGTCGGCCTCCGCAAAATTGTTTAGACGCAAACTAACACAGGTGGTAGGAAACTATTGTGTACTCTGTGTTGAGAGATTGGTTTTGTACTTGATATAGTAAGCCGGTACAATGAAAATAAAATAAACAAATGACAGCGATACTATTTCATTGATTGGCGATGGCATATGACGGGTCGAGTGCGTCATGAAAAAGCTTTTCGGAAGGTCAATGACGTGCCGGCGCATTTCCAGAAAATAGAAGTAAATAAATTTGAATAAAGATATTCGTCTATTATAGGTTGCTGTGAGGTACCGGCAGAGTAGAATAGTACGTTCCAATGTACTAGATGTCGGCGGATAGGAGGCTACTGAATTACCAGGCAGATAACGATATACCCATCCGAAACAGTGTAACTCAAAAGCACAGGGCGGGGGTGGGCAGCAGCATCTTTGTCGCGAAAGCCAAAACTCTTGCCGAGCGCGGCAATTTCGGTCAAATTTTCCTTTTCTTTTGGATGCTTGTGTCTAGCAGTGGACTTCTAATGGCTGATATGATGATAATGATGAACATCCAGACACAGAACAAACACAAATATTATCATATAAATATTTGTTCTGGGTGGGGATCCAACCCACCACCCTTCATGGATCACCACCTTCTGCGCCATCGGGCCTATCGAAGTGCTCTATTATATAATAATTGGCATAATAATGATATATAATAATGTATCTACTGCCAATATTTTTTTTTGGGGATGTCAGACATCTTCAGCGTACTGTTGCGCAGAAAATACAAAGTAAAGTATCACGTTATTACAATATTACAACCATGAATTTATTATTTCAATTAACATTTATCTTACCTAAAAAAGACGTCATTTAGAGTTCATTTATGTCGCCACTTTAATTTAAATTTTTTATTGTATTCAAATATACAAATGAGTGAAAATGACAATCAGCCATTGTTAACGAGATGCTCCGTAGTGCGTCCCCTATCGAACTTCATTCAAAGCTTCAATTTAAAAGAATCTAATAATATTTAATTACATCTCCAGTAAGGATGAAATTCCTAATATTCATCTACTTATCATATAATTCGTCTTTTGTTTCGATTCCTGTTGTGACAGCTGGTCTCTAAGGATGCATCTAAATAGATTTTTATTGTTAAGCTAAATAGATTTGTATTGTTTTGCCTAATGAGTATTTTATGCTTATTTCTTCTACATAAGAATTGTATATTTTTCTTATCTACATGTACTTTTCTTTCATCTGTATGCAATTTTATCTATATTTTTCTAGTTACATATATGGCTTTTCTTGTTTACAATTTTTATTTTGTATCATCAGGTTTATATTTAATATTATTTTTATGTAACATTTCCCTTCGTCTGTTGTTATTAAGGTAAAACAAGATTAGATTGGCCATCAAAGCAGTCAATGGAAATTTAAATTGATCACAAATTTAAAATGCAAATTTAAATCCATCACTTTTTCTTAACAAAATATCGGTTTTTAGTCTACACCTATAAGTTATATTTGAGTTTGGGTTTGAAATGCAAAATCAAACTATACAAATATGTCAAAACCACGAAGTCAATGTTGAACTTAGTAACGTTCTCAAACGATCAAATCAAACATTTCATCAAAAAAAAGACTGAATCTTTTCCGTGTGCTTTAAAACAGTTGTGGATATAAAAAGTAAACTCCTTAACTATAGATAAATCAATCAACAATGAGATTATATAATTTCTTGAAAGATCAAATGTAAACGATTCTGTATAAAACCTTCGGTATTTAATAGATGAAGGGTATGCAAACATAACATCTGACGATCGTTCCTAAACATATAAGAAGATATCATATATATAATACCTAGCCTCCATATTCAAATATCGGAACAAGACTTGTCAATCCTATATGAAAAACTTGACAAAAAGGAATTTAATATCTTCCAACAAGTGGCATTCTACGAAAATCAATTCATGATAGTTTGTATATTAGAAATAGTGGGAAGCTCCATATTTTTTTTATATAAATATTGCAGAAGCTAAAAGTTAGTGTGATATGATTTATTCTTACATTAATTTCACCAACATTTCATAAAATCGTCTTGTATACATTTTTTTTATAATTGTTATTAAAACATCCAAAAATGTAGGCGTCTAAATGAATCACTTAGGTTACAATTCTTTAATGAAATAACATTATAAATATAAAAAATCTTTTAGAATTCCTTTAATCGCCGAGATAAATAGTTTTATGGGCAGTTAAAGATTTACCAGGGTTTGTCAGCCCGAACAGTTAAGGACAGCTCCTATGGAATAACATTTTCTAAATATAGATAATATACAGATTTATGAATATAATATTATCTATCGATGATAGATAATATTTATGGTTGTGTTTTTAATAATTATTACTAATAATCTAGTCTAACTAAGCTTGAAATTTTAAGTAAAGACGAGAGATAGACAGTGTGGAGAGAGCGAGAGGAGTTGGGAGAGAGATAGACTGAGGGAAAAACAGAGGATGATGGAGAGAAAATATCTTGCTAAAATTATATTCTTGTTCGGAAAATGGAGCGATGTCTTTATCAGCGATAGTAAATCTTGGCAATCAGTTTTTCCAGTAAAATAGCTTCCTGCTCATAGCAGGTGTGTGATTTTCCACGAAGTTGATAGATTTTGATACTCAACTGGTGCTTTATCTGTTTTCATGGACATATTTCAGAATTTAAGCTAGTATCGAAAGAAAGAGGGAGTGAAACAAAGTATAGATACACGTAAAAAAATATTTATTTCCCAAAATCACACCCTGATATGAAACGTGGACAGAAAGTCAGGCGCGCGCACCACCACGTGCTCGAAGTCCATAAAGGAGAGGCGGCCGTCTCCATCTACATCAGCCTCGTCCAGCACGCTGGCCACGATCTCGTCGCGCTCCTGTGGATGCAGTTCACCACGTGTAAGCAGACGAGTAGCTTCCAGCAGGTCTTCTCGACCGATGTACATGTCGTCGTCTAAATCGTAGATTCGGAATGCGTACCTGAAGGAAAAGGATATCACTTCAAGTGTTGAATACCATACCTAGCCGTGAGGTAGCGGCAGAGCAGAATAGTACCTCCCCCTGTATCAGTTGTCGAAAGAGGCGACTAAGGTGTACCAGAACCGACAGATGGCGGTATATCCATTCGCGACAGTGTAGCTCAAATGCATAGGATGCGGATTGGCAGCAGCATCCCCGTCACGAAAGCTACGCTCTGCGATTACCAACACGTTTGACCAGGGTGGCAATTATAGGCATAATTCCCTATTTTTTTGGGGAAGACTATGTCCAGCAGTGGACTTCCAATGACTGTAATGATGAAAAGTGATGACATGAAGTAGATACAAACAATCGTTTGCATTGGCATCTAACTCTCACCTATTTCTACCGCCAAATAGTAGTGTTCGTATTGCTGTGTAATGGTGATGCTGTATAATAAATTACTGGGTAATGTGGCATAATATCCTCAAGGCAACAGGTTGGCAAAGCCTTAGTGATATCCTTGTCATATCACGACCGTCTATAGGCTGCATGACGCTTATCTTCACGACTGTATGCTTGTTTGTCGACCTAGTCTAAAAAAAAGGTAAACTATCTAAGATAAATAGTTGCCATGTAGAAGAATATTCAGGGAATGATGCATATCAGTTTGATATATGGCGTGAGCAGTATATCTTAGAAAGATTTGGGGTTTTCTGCGACATGTTGGGTCGATTTATGTTCTGTACTCACATAAATAACCTTTTTCTAGCGACGCATTTTTTTGTCATAAAACATGTTAGTTTTTATGTGATTCGATTTTGAACTGCCGTGGAAATAAAGATTGTAGTACTTTAGTACACTTTTGAAAGCGTTAACGGTTCAATACAATTTCTTATCCAAATCTTGTTAAATTATATACTTATGGTGAACAATAACTTCATGATAAGCTAGCAGTCAGCATAATTCTCCTGACATCTTCGACATTTCGACGTCTTCTCTCATAATGTCACCCAATTTACATAACATGTAGATGAATTTAGGCGAGAGGTACCAGCAGAGTAGAATAGTACTTCCCCTTGTACCAGGTGTCGTAAGAGGCGACTGAGATACCAGCATCGACAGATTGCGGTTTACCTCAAATGCACAGGGCGGGGATAGGCAACAGGGCATGGGCAAAAAAAAATTTCTTTATCTTAAATCCCAAAATTCCCTCTATCTTAGGGAGGCCTAAGTAAAGCAGTGGACTTCCAATATGACTGATATGATGATGATGATGAAAAATAAATCATACATTTAATTCACCGCGTGTACTAATAGTAATTAAAAACATATTAATTATTGTACGTATACATTTAAAATAGTACAATTGATGGTAATAATATATCCAATTAATTTGGTGTCAACCAACAGCTCTGCTTAGTCTTCAAGCAGATCGAAATCTCCAAAAACCAAGTCTCATACAAATTCAAAGAGAATCCCAGGCCAAAATATTGGAGTTAAAATAAAATGTAATCATTATTTTAATACAATAAGTACACATACCAAGCTTTTATATCTCTGGGCGCCGCTTCGCTGAATACTGACATCATATCTAAGAAGTCTTCAAAGGTGAGGTTGCCGGAGCCGTCGTGGGAGAAAACTTGGCAAATACGCCTCTTGAATGGGTTTTCCTGGAAGAGCATATGCAGATATATCATTAATGAAAGTAAAAGGAAACAGTATTATTGTGAAAAGGTGAGCCAGATATGTTTTAAGAGCTAGCCGACAGTAAGCGTCACTGTAACCTATGCTTGTCAAACAACATCTATACCTTAAGTTCTGGTAGCTTTTCTATTTCTTCCACAGGCACAACTATCGTGTGCGCTTGGTTTTCAGTCATACGTTTCGGCACCAAATCTGGATTCACTTCTCTAAACCGTTTGAATACTCTGCGGATTATAAAAAAAAGTATGTTCATTCAAAACCTGGCGATTCCATGTAGTACAATAGATGGCTGATGGAAGAAAACTAACATGAATTTTTAGGTTTATTCTACTAATATTTGAAGGTTTACGAAGGTTGCTAAAACACGTTCCTTTAGAACTTAGAGCCATGGAGACTAAAAATTTTAAACTGGTATAGAGGAGTATAGAGGGTTTTTAAACGGTCGTCTTAAATGCCATTATACAGGTAGTAGTTATATGAAAACTATTGAGTCATAATTGCTTTGATGTTGGTAGACTTGGTTCTTGAACATTTATACTCTTCATAGACCAGCATCGATTTATTCCCCACTTGACATTTCATAGGAGCGTCTTCATTCTGGTCACTATATCCATCGTGGTCTATGTTATTGACCTAAACTGTTCGTATTTCACTTATCCGGTCATTCTATTTTCAGTGTCATTCCTCTAAAAGTAATTGGCACAAGTCCTTAAACATATGTATATATTAAAGGTTAAATATATCAAAGGCTAGGAGGGATCGCCCTTAATCCATGAAATGCGTCAGCAACAAATCCGCTTAAATCAACGTGTGGCCGAAGTTTGCGAGTGACGAGCGATTATCTCGATCGACCGCGTATTTTTTATAGGTTTCCTACGGGAAATGAGACTTATGTATCACGCGAGCGTTACTCTGGAAAACGGCATTGGACACTCCTACTTATATTGATCATTATCATGGCTATGATATGCCGTTGAACGTCCAGTGGTGGACATAGACCTCCCCTAAGGAACGAAGAATTTTGCCTATACTTTTCTCGCTGGGCAGGCGTGGTGGTAATCGCATCAAATATGCCGCTGTGCATTCCCGCCCCGTTTCATTTGAGCTACGCTGTTTCTGGTGGATATACCGTCATCTATTTGGTACTTATATTTTAAACGTGAAAGTGTAATAGGATTTTTCTCTTTCCATTATGTTCATTCATACATCTTAAAAATCTATACGCTTCAATTTATAGCAAAATCTTGGGTGGCAGTTGCTTGATACCTAATCAGTTTGCTCACTGCCAATAGCAGAGTAGACTCCCCCTGTACCAAGTGTCGTAAGGGGCGACGGGACCTGAACCGATTGGCGGCATATCCATCCGTAACAGTGTACCTCAAATGTACAAGACGGGGATCGGCAGCAGCACCCTAGTCGCAAAGCTACGCTCTGCGATTACTAACACGCTTGGCCAGCGCGGCAATTATGTGCACAATTGTCTCTTTCTTGGTGAGGCCAAGTGAATTAAGCTGCTACTTTCGCATTTGATTATATCAACAATTTTACTCATATTTCGTCCACATTTAAATTTATTGTAAGCTTAATCACGACTTCATGTTTTTATATGAATCACTTTATTAATTATTAAAAAGCATGTGCAAATATAACGTTGTAATTTTTAGTTCTCCCGAATTCTTAAACACGGCCAAAAGCGGCCGAGTGGAGTTTCCAATATTAACCAGCTGTGCCGACGACTTCGTCCATATTCTTCCATTATTTTCATCATTTTCGACCGTTAAGCGCAGCGCACGCAACGAGTACTCTCAAAGCGTATATTTTACGCCCGTTTCTTTCAGCTATCTGCCAGTGAAAGCCCCATAAAAATCGGTCCTGCCGTTTCAGAGATTAGCTCAAACAAAACTGACAGACAGACAAACTAAAGTAAAAAAAAATATTTTGTTATATGTACCGTGTATGGATTTAGTAAAAACAGTTATTCTAATATTACGTTTAGGATTGACGGCACAAATATTAGTGATATTGTTTTATGCGCAAAGGTCGTGGCGAACCCCATACTTTAAGGTACAAGCACAGTAGAATACTTCTCTCTGTACGAGGGGTCGTAAAATTCGTCTTAAGGTGCCACTACATACATAATACCTAGATATAAATAAAATTAGTAGGCCTTACCTACGCAAATTTCAAATCAATCTTACGTAATGTTTTCTAGTTATTTAAGATTGTATTATAGCATTAAGTTCACACAACATCTTAAAAACCTGACTCCGTGATAAGTCGCTCAAAGCACATGTGTTACGAACATCAGTCAAAGAGAAATTACAAATATAATACTTAAATTATACATATTTTACACACTCAGACATATAATAATCACAAATATCATCATATAAATATTTGTTTTGGGTGGGATTCGAACCCACCTTTGGCGTACAAGATAGGATCACTACCATCAGCGTCATCGGGTCCGTCAACATTAATGACAATGTTATAAGCGTTCCAAGCAGTTGTCAATAAAACACTTGGTAACAGGGTTGTCCCTGTCTAGTATCTACAACTAAGAATCTTTTTGACTAAAAATCTTTTTTGAAATGTCGTCATCTTCGGAGGTCTAGAAACAGTAGTTACTTTGCTTATAATTACAATGTAAACTTTCTTCTTACCTCAGAATTTCTTTCCTTGTAAAAAACGTACAGTCCTGTGTAAACATTCTTTGATTAGAACCTTAATTAGATTTCACTACAGCTAAATGGACAGTGTCATGGAGTGAAATGCTAATTAGCCAAATTAGGCGTTCTAGGTTCGTGCCGAATTAGTTGTACTGACACAATTCGATGTCACCCCAAATTAAAGTATTTTATAACCCCAAATTAGTTATAATTGGGACTTTGTATTATCGCTTCAGGGTTTTTAAATAACTTTAAATGCGTCCCTCATTCGCCCTCCGTAAATAAAATATGACCGATATGTGACCGTAAATGTGACCGATAAATGCAAGCGAGAGGACGAATGAGGGAGGCATTTATCAAAGTAAATATACCAGGCGGATTTATACTTTAAAAAATTAATTAGCGCACAACGCCAACAGATGGCACTAGTAACACTGAAATGTCATCTCCATATATAACCATTCAACATTATACTATTCCTCAAATGCGAATATAAGATCTTATGGCGGCGAGACTGTAGCTCGGAGTTTAAACCACATTACTCCGTGGATAATTGAGTTAAAAGAAAATAGCTAAATACGCTGTATCATGCTTCCACGAAAGTCACGCGAAAATTCCACCTCGTATATTTCAATTAAGTAAACACACAAGAGTACTTTTAAAATAATTAAAAGGAACTAACAAACAAAACGATAACGAACACACGCGAAAGTAGTTAGGTTTCGCCACTCCTGCAAGAAACAAATGGTTTCGACTTTGAAATTTGCAGAAATACGCAACAAATATACTCGCTTACCCGACAGACTTGCCGTGTGATACCGGCAGAGGAGAATAGTACCTCTTCTAGTAACAAGTGTCTTAAGAGGCAACTAAGGTAGCAAAACAGATACGACAGATAGCGGTATATCCATCCGAAACAGTGTAGCTCAAATGTATAGGGCTGGGATGGACAGCAGCATTCCCATCAAGAAGCTGCGCTCTGCGATTGTTTCGGTTGGATATATCGCCATCTATAGGTTCTGGTCCTTATATGCCTCTTACGACACCTGGTACAGGAGGAGGTACTTATTATTCTACTCTGCCGGTACCAAACTAAACATTACTATCAGTAATTAATCAAGACAGTGCAGCTATGATTTTCTAATCGACCTGTGATAAATTATTGATTGACCTTCTTACCTATTACTTGATTAAATTAGCCGAACTAAAACTTTGCATCGCATATAAATCTTGTAAATAAGATTTATATGCGATGCAAAGTTTAAGTTATTTAGTAATCAGCACATCACATCCATACGTCCACATTTCGACATAGACCTCCTCTAGAAATTTATACAAAGATCGATTGATTGCCGTTTGAATCTAACGCAACCCTGTGGTTTTAATTACGTGGTCATACCATCTTGTGAGTGAATGGTCCCTATTCCCGAATGCTGAGGACCTAACAGCCATCAATTCTGCGTGCTATGTGCCGTGCCAAATGCCACAACAACATATTTATTATTTTAGACTTAGTTGACAAACAAGCATAGGGTCCGCGTGATAGTAAGCGTCACCGCAGCCTAATACACAAAGCAAGAATATCACTTTGCGCGCGTTGCCAACCTTGTGACTTGAAGAAGATATGTCACATAACCCTGTATTTTTGTTTTGATGTTATTAAGTCAGCAAACAAGTATACGGTCCGCTAGATGATAAACGTGACCGCAGCATGTAGACACTCGCGTCGTCACAAAGATATCACTAGTGTGTCGCCAACCTTGTGACTGGAATATGCAATGTCACATTTACTCAGTAATTTCACTGCCTACCTTACAAATCAGAACACAGCAATGCGAACTGCTATTTCGAGGTAGAAAAAGGTAAGAGTAAGGTTTCGATGTCGATAACTATTGTTCTTCTACGGGTTTATTTATTGAAAAAAGTACACCATCAACAAAATACATAAGACATTCACAATATATATAACACAAGTTTTGCTTAAAATGTACTTGGTTAATACACAGCATTCGCTAACTTTAAAACGTAGATATAAAGTCTGACTGAAACTATACGAAATGTGTACAGTTGGAAATAGTTGAGTTTGCTTTGTTTAACTTCTATGAGGGATCGCTGGAATTGACAATGTTAGGTACTTTTTTTTGTTTTTATCGTATTGTACAGAGTATATACTCTAGCTCTGTATACTAAGTAGTTAGCGCCATGGATATCGAGAATATCAGTCGACATCATTATCATACCAGCCATTGTAAGTCCACTGTTGGATACTGTCCATACAGAATGAGGTGATAATAAAATAATTACATTTTCGTAGCCTATATATTGAAAGATTTCTCACATTACCCAGTAATTTTACAATCTCGTTTATACCAAAAAGTTCGCATCTGTTTGCAGTTGCGGTTCACGTACGGTATAGATTCTTTTTTTTATTTTTTAATCATCATCATATAAGCCATAAAGTGTCCACTGTTGGACTACCACACGGCCACTACCTCACGGCGCGGTAGAATTTTTTAATACCTCTCTCAAAAGTATTACTGTTTTTATAATTTACAAAGCGCTCTATGAGTATCGATCTCAACATTCAATGTAGTATGGGTATTTTTGTGTTCTACAAGTGGCATAAAGAAACCAGGTACCTTAAAGATCAATCAGACACGTTATTAGTGTGATGAATTATGAATCATAGCCTATTTTCGAATAGTCCCATACATGGCACACGATCGATATTGGACGAATACAAATGATGGCAAAGTAAATCTTTTCGTATCGAACATGTATGAATTTTTTAATGTGAATGTACTGCTTGAAACATCTTGTCTATGAATAGCCTGAACTTGGGGCTGTGTAGTTTAAATGAGTTGCATGATCGATAATATTTTCTGTAACATTAACACTTTAACAATCATAATAAATTTGCTTTTTAACAGTAATATAAATGAATTAGTAAGTTAAATAAACCACGTTACAAATCCGTTAATAAAAATTTAATCGTAACCGCATAAATGCTTGTAAAATTTGACCTTTTGACATTTGCACTTTGATTTGTCACGTCTCAAATTTTTGCTTTTTATTTTATTCGTTCTTTTTCCTTATTCAATATGTTTTCTAGTGACCATTGATTTAAATTTATAACATTTTCAATTTGTATAAAATGTGCAGTATTATGCTGTATATTATTAACCTACATATATTTTGGTACAATCATCACAGTAGATATGTAAATCTATTATAACTATATAATTTATGGACAATTATTAACATATATTGTCCAAGTATAACTTGTAGATATTTTTTTTATTTATTTACCATACCGATACGATTGAGATTTAATCTAAATCCTTTGAATCCTAAAATATTGTATTGTGCTATCGATCTCACAAATATATCTTCAATTGTATTTATCAAGAGGTAAATAAAATCACAATAGTTCGGAAATATCATTTTCTACGTTTACCATCTCGACATTATTAAAATGTTTTAATCGCCTATTGCTAGCACAAAATGCCGTTTGTTTAAAAAGACGCTTTTTTGTTCTCAATCTAATACCAAAGGTTAGCACTATTCTATCAGAAATACATAACAATGATACAAAATAATTTCTAATAAACCATTACCTGATAATCCTCTAACTGCTGTTCAGTGAATGTGACGACCTTGTTCCCCATGCTCAACAGCACTGCCGACACAAACCTCTGCAACTTTATAACAAGCTGGAAAGCACAAACAGCGCTTCAACACAACCCCCTGCAACTTTAAAGCGGGAGCGAAAGCACAAAAAGCGCTTTGTTTGTTTCTAAATACGAGTATATAAGTGTATGCTGGTTAAATAGCAGCCTGTTGCCGCGGAGGCCACAAAACACTGTCTGTAGCCTCGCCGAGGATTAGGGTGTGACTGCCGGGGGTGTATGAACGGATAGAACGACCATGTGACTGTGCAAATTAGCTTTGATCGATTTGCTACTGGTTTTTGTTAATGTCTTTTGATATATGATAATGAGTATTTGGATGTAGGATGTAAAGTCGTTGATTCTAGATGTACATACTTATATTTATTTACCTCTAGTTAACCCGACAGATTATGTTCTATTTTAACTATCATCATCATATTAGCCATATAAATTATCGTAATTGCCGGGTTGGGCATTCGTTGTGGTAATCGCTGAGCGCAACTTAGCGACGAGGATGCTGCTGCCCATCCCCACCCTTTAGAATTTAAGCTGCGCTGTTTCAGATGGATTTACCGCCATCAGTCGGTTCAGTTACTTCAGTCTCCTTTTACTACCTCTAGTAAAGACAGAGGTACTCCGCCAGTGACAATGCGTCTTAACTATGTTATATTAACTACAAATAAGAATATGAAACGTGAATAAACACTCCAAAATATTGATAAAGATAATATAAATTTGATTTTGCATTGGCATTATGTATGCTTCATTTTGAAAAATCTTCTTGTAAACTAAACTAATCCTAATTATAAATACAAGAAAAAATATCATATTTGGTGCAGTCGTTCTAGAGATATGCGTGTACAATGTTTTGAAGATTCATTTGTATTTATATATAAATCTGACAGTTAAATCAGTAAACGGTTTGATATATAGATATAGTTTGAGAAAAATTTTAAATTGTGTCTTAATAATATTATAAATACGAAAGTTTGACTGTCCCTCAATTATTAATAACACCAATTTATGCCTTCACAAAAATCCTTTCAACCACAAATTACCAGGCGCGTGTTTATGGTTTAGAGTTCGATTAGTTTCTAAGCTCTATGGTCGCAGGCGAGTGCTATTAGTGGTCGCGCCCTCGTCTACTTACTCTATGCTGATTGCTGTTATTTATTGACCTTATTCTTATAAATTAAGAATATTACGTTTTTATGTATCGCTACGACTCGGTTTGTTTAGAGTTCATATTTAGCCGTGTGGTACCGGCAGAGTAGAGTACCTCTCCCTGTACTGAGTGTCGTAAAATCAGACTGAGGTACCAGAACCATCAAATGGAAGTATATCCATCCGAAAGTGTAGCTCAAATGCACAGGACGGGGATGGCAGCATCCCCGTCCTGATGCTTCGCTTTGCGATTACCAATACGCATGCCCAGCGCAACAATAATAGGCACCCTTTCTTAGGGAGGTCTATGTCCAATAGTAAACTCCAATGGCTGATATGAATGAGAAATGAATATAGTTTTCATTGTTTTATTTTTTACTTATTTTTGTATATTTCCCTTTTGTTACATATATAAATTACATGTCAAGATGTCGAGGGCAATACCTAGTAATTCATACTAATATAAAAAATGCAAAAGTACCTTCGTCTGTATGCTTGTTATACATTCATGGAGCCTGTGAACCGATTGGTGATATTTGACAAGAAGGAACGATGTTAGTTATTTACTAGCACGCGAAGTCTACAAAGACGGGAAGGCGGGTGGAAAATTTTAACATAAATAAATATCCTGTTATTTGTTTATTAATTTGTTACGTTTTAACTAAATATATACTTGACTGATTTGATACAATCATTCGACATAAGAAATTTTGACGAGCACGACGGGTTGTGGGTTTGATCACCACCCCGAACAAACATTTATACGATGTTATTTGTGTTTGTTTCTGTGTCTGTTTGTAAAAATATATATTTAAGTATTATATATGCGTTTTATCTGTTTCTGATGTCCGTAACTTTAAGCGTGCTTGAAGAGACTTACCTCGGAGTCAGGTCACTGTGTGAGATGATTTGTCAATATTATTTTATTCGTTTATTTCAATCTTCATCTTCATTAATTCAATTTTAGGAAATGTAAGATGCACTATATTACCGCCTTATTACATTTTAATATACCTAAAATTTAAATATATAACAAGATTTGTAATTTTGTATCGAGAAGATTCAAAAATTACTGTATCTACGAGTACTTCACAAGATCTGTCACTGATGGGAAAATAACATTACTTTCATATTTTGACGAAAAGAACTACGGGCATGAAATTGAAATTGAAAACTGCTTGCAAACATGGATGTACAACCCAGGTTGGTTTAGTAACCACCTCAAAGTGTTGCGCTAACGTTTCACAAATATATAATACTGTAAGTTACTTGGGATGACTCTGGGAACTTAAAGACTTAAATTTCAAATTCTGCACTCGCGAGTCTCACAAGTATGATCTTGTTCGTACCAAATTAGAAATTACAGTATTTTCTTATTAAAAAGTCGAATAAATTATTCCATTGTCCCCACAACAAATTTTAGAAGTGAGAAGTTATTTATGAATTATGTTATATATATGTTAAAAGCAACTCACTGACTATACATTTAAGGTTGACTTTGCGTCATTGGATGTCAGGGCCAGCTACCCCCCACGAAATATACCCCTAGATTAATCAATGAGTTTCCGTGGAATATTCAATCGAAAGAATATAGAGGCAGCTAGTAAAAAAAATAATGTACTAATGTATTTTATAAGTTATATGATTTATTTTTAATTAAATCCATCCTGTGCACGCGGTGATGCAGTCGGCCTCTGTGGGAAAATTATTGGTAGTTGGAGGCTCCGGGACCGGGGGGCAGTGATCCGCCCAATTGATTGTGAAGCATTTCTCGGTCCGCCAATTGTACACCCATCTGTGAAATAACATAAAGTAAACTCAAAAATAAACTAGTAAGAAATTATCATCACCAGAGTCGAAAGACGTCCACTGCTGGACATATGCTACGGAAAGAAAAAGAGTGTGTTTTTTTTCATTAGCCTAGGTCAACAAACAAACATACTGTGCGCATGATAGAAAGCGTCACCGCAGCCTATATACGCTCGTAATATCACTAGGATATCACTAGTGCGTTGCCAACCTTGAGACTTGAAGATTATTTACGCAGCTCTAACCCTCCAAACCAGAACACAGAAATGCGAACACTGCTATTTGGCGGTAGAAATAGGTGAGAGTGAGGTACCAATGTAGGCGACGTTTTGTATGAGGTCTATCTCATGTGTTTGATCAAATACTGAAGTTTGTGACTCTTTCATGATAAAAGTAATGAATGAATATTAATGAAACATCACAATAATAGTTCATACATAAAAATAATGTACAATACCGTTACCAGGTATAATAGGCGATTGAGGCATCGGAATAGATAGATGGCGGTATATCCAACTGTATATTATACCATGCTGTTAGATAAATAGCATAGCTCAAATGAAACAAGGTGAAGATGGCAGTAGCATTTTCATCGTAAGCCTGCGCTCCGTTATGTGTGGTACCGGCGGAGTTAAATAGTACCTCTCCCTGTGCTAGGTGTCGTAAAAGGTGGAGGAGGTACTGGAACCCACAGATGGTGGTATATCCACCCGAAGCAGTGTAGTTCAGCTACAGCGTCCCCGTCGCGAAACTACACTCTGTGATTCCTACCACGCTTGCCCACATGACAATTATGGGCAGCTGCTATGATAATAAATAATATAAGCCATACTAATGTAAAAAAAAATTTAAGGAAACCATGGGCATGAAATGACAACTTTCCTCTTACCTCACTTGGTGAGGCCAGCGTTTCCTGCACATCCACTCTATGATGCAGTGCCTATCTTTCGGGTATTTCTTACATTCTTCATAACTCACTGCCAATAACAAACGTAAGCATAAATTGAACACAGTCTAAACAAGCCTTAATAATAATTATAGTAAAAAAATGTTATTCATTTATCTAAGGCAATTCAACAATTTGGCTACTTTTTGTCAAAAACAAGACAGTATGTCTATTTTTATAATAATGAGTTAATTACCATTTTGCTTGTAAACACATAAAGAGTGTGAGAAGTGTTATTTTTTCCGTGCTGTTATTCCGCCGTGTCATGCGATATTGTTTATAGATCAACCTATGAAAATAAGGCAAAACTATACACTGGATTTTTAACTCTATACTTTTTACGCAAAGTTTATTTTTAATTTGAATAAATACATGACATGAATAAGAAAATCTTACAAAATAAACACTAACTAAAATATAAAATGTTAATGTTATTTTATAATTTTTAACAATGCCATAATAGCAACAATACTTTGAGCTCTCAATTTAAGTATTAAATAACCTTAAACGTATTGAACTTACCCCGAGCTACCACAGCATAGACAAGCAAAGCGGTGATGATGCCAATGTGCCAAGACATGACTATCTTATACAGATAACACACTAACCTCTGGAGCTATCAATATATCACAAATATTAATTACTTGAATCGTTTATGACACAAACGATTTCAAATCAAATGATTCAAATGAAACGTAAATTGACCGATACAAATTAAAAATTTGGTTTTCACCAAAGAAAAGCGAATAAAAAGTTTAAACGAATGAAGATATGTCACTTATTACTGTCAAAATTTAGTTTATTTAATTGCCACTATCAGTGGGGTGGCGCCACAATCTATACTAAATATGAGAATTCGACACTACGATTTGTTGATTATTTTATGAGTGCTGAATAAGTATGCTGTGTTCATTCTATACGTCATTTGAAATAAGTTGAAGGTCATGTGTGTTTTTGTTATTTTGTTTAAGTAGTGTACATATGGGCTAATATCAAACAAAAAAAGCTGCTTGTTTTATTCAATGTATCATTGAAATCTTGGAGAATATGCATTTTTAAATGATATTTGGTTACTGGGGGACTGAAATGTAGAGGTAAAATGGGTATTAAATTGCACAAGCACTACCGAGCTCTTATTGCAAAAATAGTATAATCAATTAAATGAATATTTAAAAAGTTATTCGCGTCAGCTCTTTGATCATCACCATTATACCAGCCATTGATTAATTGCCGCACTGGGCAAGCGTTTTGGCAAACGCAGTATTTGCGACGGGGATGCTGCTGCCAATCCCCAATCCGGTGCATTTAAGCTGCTCTGTTTCGGATGGATATACTGCCAACTTTCAGTTCTAGTACCTTAATCGCCTCTTACGACACCTGGTGCAGTACGTTACGGCAAACTCTGCCGGTACCTCACGGCGGCTTTGTGATCACCTTAATTTAATTAAAGAATATTCGACGGGTCCGATAGCGCATTGGACAGAGTAGTACAAACATTTATATAATGAATATTTATATTTGTTATGTGTTTGTGTGTTAAATATGTATTTAAGTATAATATTTGTGATTCTTCTGTTGGCTGATGTCTGTAACACAAGTACTTTAAGCGACTTATCATGGAATCAGGTCAATGTATACATGTTTTTTAAGATTGTTATTACCACAATTTATTATCCTTACTAATATTATAAATGCGAAAGTAACTCTGTCTGTCTGTCTGTCTGTTATGCTTTTCCGCTTAAATCTCTCAACCGATTTTGATGAAATTTGGCACAGACGATCTTAAGACCCTGAGAAAGGACATAGGCTATTTTTTAATTCAAAATAAGGGTTGCAAGGAGTCGAAAGGGGGATGAAAAGTTGTATGGAAGTATCGCCTATTTTTAGAGCTAGAAACTTGAAACTTATTTTTTAATATCTATTTTATACTGCCCTTTATTCGAAAAGGAAAACAGGACAGTTTTCATACATCACACCTGTGTCCCATCGGGGTAGGCAGAGACTATGGATCTCTACTTGTTACGATCTTGGTATACCTTCCCTTTACAGGTATCTCGCTTCCCTTACTCGCTTATTAGTCTATTTATACACGCTCGTTTATTCTTGGTACTTCTGACCTGGTCCTTCTTAAATACCCCTTCTACCTAGTTAAGATATGTTCGCCTCGGTCGTGCTATACCAACTTTTCCACTCACTTCCGCTCTATATATAGGTGCAGTTATTCTACTTTCAACCATACTTTCATGGTTGTGGCATTTAAAATATTCGTAGATATATAGCGACGGGGTAATTTGTTTTATAATGTGCTGGTATTACGGTTGAAATTTACCTAGTTGTCTATGATTTTTTTAATACAACAACTAGCAGCATCCAGTGGTTTTACACGAGTAGTTCCGGTTTCCATGAAAATAATAAATATAATAAAAGTAGTAATCTGCCAATGCGAGTCCGATTATTTGAATTTACAAAATGAGATAACGGCAATAACCATTATTAAGAACTTATGACCCAATACAACATTTTATTGAAAAAACTTTAAAAATCGGAGTATTTTCATCCTATCTCCTTTTAACCCATTTAGGTATATTAAAATAAAATTACCCGTGTTTCAGGACTTTTAATTAAGATTTCTTCATACTCAATTTCATTCGTATTATCTATAAAAACGGCAAGTTTTATACTAACTTTGCTCCCCGTTTTACCCCCTTAAGGAGTAAAATTTCAAAAATCATTTCTTATTGCTCCTCTTAAATTCAAATTATTACTTAATTGATATTGCATTATAAAATAAACCCCTATAAAAAATGCAAGTTTGGTTTAGGCCCTGCGTTGAAATATCAGTCAGTCAATCAGTCAACTTCTACGTTTATGTATATAGTTGACACATTATAATTTTTAAATTGCTTTTTACTTTTAAAAGAAACACAGTTTTTTAAATAATCAAATTGTTACTAAACTATTACTGAGCCGCTAGGTTAAGGTTTTTTGTAACATTCGCCCATTGAAACGTGAAAAATTTTGTAACTCAATTGTGAAAGTGTTCCGGTTTTATTACGAAGTGTTGGTTATATTCGCTTGTTTCTGCACCAGCCCCGGTAGCCGTGATCGTCTAGTGGTTAGGACCCTACGTTGTGGCCGTAGTAACCCAGGTTCGAATCCTGGTCACGGCAGTGTTGCACTGTCGCGGCGGGGCTACCCTTTTTCTTCATTTTCCATTACATATTTTGTTATTTGAGACTTTATTTTAATTGTTTGATTCGGTACATATATATTTAATTCGATAATTATTATAAATAAATCATTTAATCATCGAGATTTACGCGTAATCAAAAATTACATTAAATGAAAACTATAAATAATGGTTAAATCGTAAATATAAGATAAAAACACAGTTTATAAGGAATTATTTTATTCTTGGAAACATTATTTTTCTGATTTCTGTACTTTATTATATAAGGAGCGTCTAACAAGAACACACAGCCAGGAAAACAGCTCTATATAGCTAGCTAAAGTTACCCTACGGAATTGTCCAAGTATTTCCTTCACCTGTGTAGAATGATTAGTCACAAATAAGATCTCATTTGGGCAGCACTGCTGTTTATTAAAATACCTTGACAATCAATAATAATAATAATAAGTTGACCAGTTTCATATTATGAAGTCAGCAAACAAACATATGGCCCGATTGATGACATATGTGATATCGCAGCCCATAGACACTCGTTTCATCCTCAAATAAATCTAAATATATAAGTCTGGCCATAAGTCTCTCCAAAAAAGAAGGTTTTTTGTCCATAATTACCGCGCTGGGCAAGCGTGTTGGCATTCGCAGAGCACAGCTATCGCGACGGGGATGCTTCCGCCCATCCCCGCCCTGCGCATTTGAAATGTTCTGTGTCGGATGGATATACCGCTATCTGTCGGTTCTGGTACCTTAGTCGCCTCTTGCGACACCTAGTGCAGTGGTAGGTACTATTCTATTCTGCCGGTACCTCACCGCACACATTAATGTTTGCCGTGAGGTATGCTATGATATATATATAATAGCATACCTCGGAGACACTATATTATATATATATATATATATAATAATGTGTCTCCGACGTTGTGAACTAAAGATACAATGTCACATTTACTCAGCAATTTCACTTCCTCTCTGACTATTCAAACCGGAACACAGCTATACGAACACTGCTATTGAGGATACTTACAAATAAAATTGGCGGTAGAAATAGTTGAGAAATCACAGATCGTGTGCAACGGGAATACTGCTGCCAATGCCCGCCATAATGCATTTGTTTTTGTTGCCTTTTGCTGCTTCAGGTGAATTTACTACCGTCGGTTCCAATTTCTCAGTCGGTTTTTACGATTCGTGGTCTTGGTGTGTTACTATTCTACTTTAACCCACGACTCAATTATCAAATCATATTACAAATCATATCAATAAACATAAATTGTCGTCATCACAAACAGATTCTCCATTTCTTATTACAATAAAATCTGTTTCATTCGGAAATGTCTGGCAAGCGCTGCGTTTGAATGACGGATACATCAAAATGATATTGTTTGGTTTTGAATACGAACGACGTCTTGAAATCTTGTACGAAAGGCGACAGATCAATATTTTAATGTTTAGCAATGTTTTAAAACTAAAAAACCTTTAATATCAACTGAAAATTTTTTGACACATTTGTAAATAAATGGTTGATTCCCACCAGAGATTATATATTACTAAATCACCCAGTCAGCGCCCGGACAGGATAATATGTCAACACGTCGATCCTTATCTATGTTGATAAAGGAACCGGCAGTTTATCTTTTAGATATGTTCAAGGAAAACTGTAGAAAAGAAGGAGAAATACGCTCGAATGTTTTCTCTATATATAGATACAATGATACAAAAATCATGCTACTCTGTAAAGACAAAGAAACGACGATCAAATTATATTATTTTAATTTTAAATTCCCTTCTATAAATCTGATAATAAATTTCCAATATGTCACTTTATTACTCGTTTGTCTGTTTTAATATTTTATATTACCAGTCTTAAAAATAATCGCTGACAAAATCTAGTTACAAACGGTTATTTTAAATAAATATATTTTCTTATATTATATCTATTTACCGTGAGGTGCCAGTAGAGTAGAATACTACCTCCCCGAGAACTAGGTATCGTAAGAGGCGACTAAGGTACTTAAACAGTCGAATGGCGGTATATCCATCCGAAGTAGTGCAACTGTAATGCACAGGGTGGGGATAGGCAGCAAAATTTCCGTCGCGAAAGCTGAACCCTGCGATTGCCAACACGCTTGCCCAGCGCGGCAATTATGGACAAAAGTCCCCCTTTCTTGGGGAAGTGTATATCCAGGAGTGCACTTCCAATGGCTGCTATGATAAGTGCCTGTTTGTGGTTCTAAATTAAAATTAAACAGTTTCTTACTGTTTGCATATTTATCTTCGGTATTTATCATCAGTACATACGAAAAGCCTTTTTTTATTCTGTCTGTTTGTTCATGATAATCTCTGAAACTGCAGAACAGATTATAACGAGGATTTTCACTTGTACAGTGGAGGTTACAAGGTGTAACTTGGGCCAACTTTATTAATAATTCTCATATACACTACGAGTTCAACGCGGGCAGTGATAGTATACAACAAAATACACTCTTTACCTTGATTATAATAAATGTTTTCAGATGGTTTAGCAATGACTGAACATCGCCGAGTATGGGAAGAGAGAACTTCAGTGGAATTATATAATTATATTCCAGAGACTCGATAGGTTATGCCCGAATTTGTGTGTATACGGAGATATCTTGTCAGCGCGATTTGTTTAGTGTAAATAGTTTAGTATGACTAGGACATTTCTTGTGTCGTTAATTCTAATAGAACAAATAGACATAGACAAAATACGCAGGTTAATACATTTAGAGTGTCAATTACAATTTTATTCAATTTGAAGAAGGCTGTTAAGTTCCGATAAGTAAAGTCCCACAACATCTCATACATTGACCTAACTCCATGATAAGTCATTTAAAGCTCTTGTTTTATGGACTTCAAACTACAGAGGAATCACAAATATACTACTCAAAAACATATATTTAACACTCAGATTCAGATAACATTAATATCATCATTTATATTTATGTCCGTAGTGAACATCTTTGGCTTACAAGATAGGATCACTACCATCTGCACCATACGGGTCCGTCAAAGGTTCCAATAATACCAACCACTGGGTGCTAAAGACGCGTCTCGTGCTGGCAGCTTGATTGAAGTTACTACTTGGTCATCACGAACTAAAGTCATCACGAACACCAGTCATTTTAAGCTGCATTCCAATTACTATAATTAAAATATTTTAAGAATAAAAATCTTTTAAGCTTTTAAATTGCCTGTGATATTATAAGTCTTATTAAACACGCGGTCGAATTTAGTCTACTCGCAGACGACATTCGACAATAATTCATTAAAATGTTTACTTCGACCTTTTTAGGCCAAACCTCTGTAATCAACGATTTCATCATGGTTATTTAGGCAATATTTGCAATTATTTTTTTCTAATTAAACAAAATCGGTATTAAGATGAAAGTTGAAATCAATTTTTCCTATAAGCCAAAACAACAGGCATGAATTTTTAATTAATGCTTATTGAATGCAAAAGAGAGATTTAATATTTTTTTCTAAAGACAATATTTTTTGTATACACACTTTTATCTTTAATTTGATATTAGAAGACCAAATAGAATGTAATCGCTTATCATAATACCAGCCATTGCAAGTCCACTGTAGGACATAGGCCACCCTAAAAAGGGGAAATTCTGCCCATAATTGCCGCGTTAGGCAAACATGGAGGCAAACTTTTTTCACGACGGGGATGCTGCTGTCTATCCTCACTCTGAGTATTTGCTACACTATTTTGGTTGGATGGATGGTTGATATCCATCAACTAAGCTACTAGAACTGACAGATGGCGGTATTACCATCTGTTCGTTCTGGTACCTTAGTTACCTCTTACGTCACATGGTACAGGGGGATGTACTATTCTACTCTAAAAGTAGATAATTAATGTTTACTTAATTTAAGTAGAAAATGAGTTATTCGCTTTTTTAATTTTAAATTGCGATTTTAAATAAATATTTTTTTATCTGTGCATGCTGTGTTCATCTATAAATGATTTTACATTTAGACTTAATATTTAGTTTTTAACAAATATGTTTTGATAAATGTATTAATCGTTGGTGATCATTTAAATAAAATAAAAATTTAGAATATTGTGTAATATTGAAACATATGTTATGATTATTGAAATGTGTATTTTGTGTAAACAAAAAGTTTATACACTTATTTTCCATATTTACTTTCATTGTGTCAAATGTTCATTTGTTCGCGCTTTTTCCAGGGATTATATATATTTAGAAGTTTTAATTTGGATTAAAGAAAAACCAGCGCTTCCTTTTCATTTCTTACGAACTATTAGAGTTTCACAATGATTCCTCAATCAATCAACTTTTTGCACTCGTGCGCATTGTACCATAACAGTTAAGTAACATCATTGTGAAAGTGCTCTGGTTTTGGTACGAAGTGTTGGCTATATTCGCTTGTTACTGCACCAGCCCCGGTAGCCGTGATCGTCTAGTGGTTAGGACCCTACGTTGTGGCCGTAGTAACCCAGGTTCGAATCCTGGTCACGGCAGTGTTGCACTGTCGCGGCGGGGCTATGCTTTTTAGTTTTATCTTTGCTTAAAGTTCACAGCGAAGAGTTAAGTTTCTGTTTTGTTTGTCTTACTAAGTTTTTTTTTACCAAAACTCAAACTCAAAATTATCTTTATTTAGAATGATATATTACTGGCACTTTTAAATCTTCAAATAGTTCGATTTATTTCTATACATAGAAATAGTTAATAATTCTACAACTCAAATGAACAACAACCCTCAAGACTTAATGTCGTACCAGGTCTTCAGGGTCATTTTAATCAGAGTCATTTGAATAAATAGGTCATTGAATATTAAACAAGTCTGTCGAGACCAGACCAGAGTCTTAAAAATAAGTGTCATCATATTAGAATTTGGAAGTTATTAGACATTGGCCTTCACAAGAAAGAGGGGATTTTGCCCGTAATTACGCTGTGCAAGCGTTTTTACAATTGCAGAAGGCAGCATTTGTGACGTGGATGCTGCTGCCTATCCCCCCCCTATACGTTTAAGCTACACTTCGGAATGGATATATCGTCATGTGTCGTTTCTGGTACAAGCAAATTACTCTGTCGGTACCATGTTAACTTAATAATTTCTTCTTTATAGATTAGTTAATATTTTAATTAAAATGTATGACATTTGTGCGTGTTAATCGTAAAAGTATGTAGGTACTTAAAAAATGCTCTTTGTGCTTTTGTAGTATAACGATAAAAGATTGAATTATAAGTATTAAAACAAAAGTCTATAAGAATAACAGTTTATTCCCATACAGGTACTTAGTATCTGCGAATTTCTCCAAGTCTAACTTATTCTGATAATTGAACTATATTATTTTAAATATCAATTTTGTTTCAATGTTTTCATGAAGGTTTCTATGCTTTCAACCACCATTACCCCCGTTTGCGATAAATGTATATAGACTCCCTACAATGTTTTAATTTCTACATCACATCTCATACCTGACTTCGAGATAAATCGCTCATAGCATACGCGTAGTAGAAATTTATTCATTTAGTTTTACTACAAGAACCTTGCAGTGCATACCAAATATATTGATTGCATTTTCCAGTAGAATAGAACGTCCTCCTGTACCTAGAGTCGTATGAGGCAACTGAGGTATCAGAATCGAGAGTTGGCGGTATATCCATCCTCCATCGTGGGTAACAGCATACCCGTCACGAAAGCTGCGCTCTGCGATTACCAACACGCTTACCCAGCGCGGCAAGTATGGGCAAAATTCTCCACATCTTAGAGAGGCCTATGTCCAGCAGTGAACTAACAATATAGCTGGTATGATGATGATGAAGTTATTACAAATATGATGATGAAGTTATCAAATATACTTGAAGTAGGCACTATAAAAGCACTAGCACTATAAAAGCACTAGCACTATAAAATCGTCAGTAAAATTTAAACTTCCATCAACGTCACTTCGTGGTTGGCGTTAAAACCCTTACAGACAACGTAAGGGTTAGGGGTAAAAAATAAACCAACAGGTTTAAATCAAATCGATTCCATGTAGTTTAATAATTAATATTACTCTACCATATCTTACACACATCACGCCTGTGTCCTATTTGGATAGGCATAGGTATACTGACATCCATACATACATTTTTACATGTGCAAATCATCTCCACTTTCCATTCTCTATGCTTGTAAATTTAATTAGATCAATGAAACTTCGATACTTACCTTTCCAACAACGCCGGGATATTTGCGTCTAAACTATTATATATGTCCAATTCCTTTCGATCCTTGTACACCTAGTTTTCTCAAAACCAGATTTCAATTTATATCTTTATCTCATGATCGTAAACTTCGCTCTTCTAATGTTCTTTCACTTCTTTCTCCTTGTAACGACTCGTGCTTCATGTCCAATTCTTATACTGTGACAGCTATAAGTCTCCGGATTAGCTTCCTCTTAATATCAAAACATCATCGAGTAAATCTGTATTCAAGAGAGCCTTACACATTCTCTTTAGTTCTTAAGTATCCCCTTAAATTTTCCCTCCCCACCCCATCCATTATATCTAATAAAATCCCTCCTCCTTTTTCACGAACCCATATCAGGTATTTACATAAAGTTTGTATATTAGTTTTTTATATATGTTAGTACATTCATTATTTATATATATATACTTTTTTTTTTGCATCGTTTTGGTCTCTTTTCTACTTTGCCCAATGGTTGATTGACTTAATACCAAGTAGCATTATCTGCCAGAGATAATGCTTCTTGGCATTAAATTCGCCATATCGTTTACATATATGCAAAATGATAAATAAATAACTTAAGATGTTATAACAACAAACGGATTGTTATCAGGAATTGTTTAATTGGTATTTGTCTCCTATTATGGAAGATTTTTAGGCGTTTTGGTTTTAACAATTTTTTTTTAATTAAGATTGTTTAAACTTATTAAGAAAGTATACTCGTATATCAATGTTCCATTTAAATTGGCTCGTCGGTCTAGGTTTTTATTATTAATGCGAAGAGCTAAAAGACCAATCTTGGAAATTTCTCCGCTATCGATTGAATGCAAACAATAAAGTTGCTTGTCACGCGCCGTACCAGTTAAGTTCCATATAACATTGTCATGTCATTATATTCACCACAAACTTACATAGATGCATGTTTAATTTTTAGATTAGCTTATTATTTTAGATATATTTATTAGTTTTTTGGATGTAAATATATTGGTAAGTGTAATTCGATAAAATCTCGCTCTGAGTTTTGTTAAAAATATGCTAATTAAAAAAAAAAATCTAAAACCGCAGGATCGCGCTGGACACAGGCCGCATACAACCGCCCCGGATAACTTGGGAACGCATAATGCTAATTTTCTCTTGTTTTGTATTTCTGAAATATTTGAAGATGTATGTACAGCGTTATAAAATGTAGATAATAAGTGTATTTATTTTTGATGTGTAATCGTTTGTTATGTTAGTTGTTGTTAAATTAATAAACATTGTTTGAAGCCAGGAATAAGTTGGAAGCATGGCGCTAAAATATTAGTGCACCAGCGCCCTGATATACGAAGTTTCGTCACTGTATGACTTCCCAAGTTCCTACAGTAAACAGCACTTAATAGTTTTCCGGTTCACAAAGGCACCGACGCGTTTTAGCTGAAACCAAAGTTGGTTGAACGTTAACGATGTTTTATTTCGTAAGTGGAAAGTACATAAGTTCACGAGGGTCAATTACTTAAAGCAGAAATTCGTTAGTTGTTTTTCAAATATGAAAACTATTAATTCTAGACTCTTTTTAATTACCTAACAAAGCCAGATTGAAAGTAGGTACGCTTATTGTACTTTTTAGTATTTATGATATGACCCAAAGGCCTGCCCAAAAAAGGGGAAATTTGCCCATAATTGCCACGCCGAGTGAACGTGGTGGCAATCACAGAGCGTTTTTGACGGACATGGCCATTCCTGTCCAATTGAATTTGAGATATACTGCTTCGGATAGATATACAGTCGCCTCTTACGACACAGGGTAAAGGGGTACTATTAGGTACCTGGAGGTACTATTTTACTCTACCGATACCACACGGCCAACTACACTTTTAAATATTTGAAAGTTAATGTCAAACTTCAAGGTTTAGTGAAAGTAAAAGATTGCTGATTATGCGAAAAGTGGGGATGACCGCAGTCAAAATGTATATATGATTTTATTTGAATGGGATAGAGTTAATACGGTATCATTAAGCAGCCTTTTGATATATTGGAAATAAATCACATTAACCGGTAAGGTTAAATAAGACCAATATTATAAAAAAGTCAACAGTGTCATTTAAAGATCTTTGGGGTATCGATATGGGGTATTTTTATGGTGAAAATATTAATAAAATTAAAATCAAACAATTTAATATAAATATGTTATTTATTATTTCAGAATCAGGTCAATGAATTGTGGGGTAAAATAATTATTATTTATTACTAGGGGCATAGATTTCGTCTAGGTACAAAATGAAAATATTGAAAAAACAGCACAATATAAACTTAATACCAAAGCTTCCCTTTCATCAAAGGATTAATGGGCCCAGTCAGCCTTACTCGGGCGGAGGATCTTTCAGATCTACCATCAGTTTGTCACGAGGTTTGCTTTCAGCTTTCGCGCTTGAAAATGTCGCACTTCCATTTGAAAGCTACAATATTTCAAAACTGTGGCTTAAACCTTTCAAAATTAACGTAAACGTTAGGATTTTAATAGTTTTAAATTTTAATCATCACATACTTATTTGGAAAGAAATCTTTTCAGAACATGTTGTAAAATAAATACTTGCAGCTTAGTGATACCATAAGTCGCTTAAAGCACTTGTGTTACAACCACTAGATAACAGAGGAATAATAAATATATATAAATAATATACTACTTAAATACTTATATTTAACACTCAGGCACAGAACAAATACAAATATCATCATATCAATATATTCTCTGGGTGGGAATTGAACCCACGACTATTGGCGAACAAGATAGAATCACCATCTGCGCCATCGGGCCCGTCAACTAATAAAAGTAACCAATAATAAAGTTACATTACGTGTCAAAAGGTCATAAATACAAATTATTGATACTAAAATATTGTATTGGGTACAAGTTATTTATCCTAAAAAAATATTACCTTCTAAAAATCAGAAGATTCCACATGTCCAATTTATAAGAGCTGCGATTGGTCTAACAGGATCTTTGGTGCTTTTAGAACTCATTCTTCGTATTACCCGTAAGATATCCATTAATGGCCAAAGGGTCAATATACATGATACTTCATCATCATCATCATCATACCAGTGATTAAAGTCCACTGTTGGACATAGGCCTCCTAAGAAAGGGGGTACGTTATCCATAAATGCCGCGCTGTGAAAACGTATTGGCAATCGCAGAGCGTAGCTTTCGCTACTGGGAAGCTGTACATGTGAGCTGACTTTTTGCATGGATATACCGCCATCTGTCGGTTCTGGTATCTTTATCGATTCTTACGACACCTGGCACAGGATGTGTACTATTCTACTCTGCCGGTACCTCACGGTTAATAGAACATAATTCTTTGTTTTGGGGATTTTGTGTTATTGGGAACTTGACGCTTGTGCCTATCTCAACTTGCAGTTAAGCTGTTTTGGATGGATGCCTCCGTCTATCTGTCCCACTGCCTATATCGCCTGTTACAACACCTGGTACAGAGGGAGTTGCGTTTTAGTCTGATGGTACCCCACGGTACTATTACTGCAGTTTGTTAATATGATATATTTTTATAATTAATATTCTTGTCAGATTAAATAAATAAATCTTGTCCTCATTTAAAGCTATATAAAGCAAAATAGTTCTTAAAGTTTAACTATACTAATCTGAAGTTAAGAGGTGAAAGGAGTCACTATCGTCATCAAATCAGACATTAGCAGTCCAATGCTGGAAATAGGCCTCCCCAGGAAAGGGGAAATTTGCCCTCAATTGCCGCACTGTGCAATTGGCAATCGCAAAGTGCAGCTATCGTGATTTGGATGCTCTTGCCCACCCTCTCCCTTTGCAGTTAAGCTTCACTATTTCGACGAAATATACCGCCACCTGTCAGTTAGTCGCCTTAGACGCCACTTACGACACTTAGAACCGGGGAGGTACAATTCTAGAGGTAATCCACGTCTAAAAATAGGATTAAAAGCATGTACCGATAAAATAACAATTCCAAAGTATATGATCTTTGTGTACTAATATTGGTTTAAATATAATAAAAATAATTTTATTTTTAACATCAGAAAATTTATCGAGACCTTGAGAATTTTATTATCACTAAAATCTTATAAAATTACGAAGGTTCATAATAGACCCCAAGTAGGTATAAAAGTACAAGTTCATGAGGAAAAGACTTATAAGTTTTTAGTTATTAAAACAATATAATGTGTGATGAAGCAAAAAAAAACGTTTTCGGAATTTTTCTTTATGTTTGCCAAAAAACATGCTTCACACCAAATTTTACAATTCTAGGTCGTCTAGAAGTACCATTTAGGTTTTAATTCCCTTGCAAGTGTCTTAAATTGGCGACATAAACGGCTGTATCTTTTGAATTTTTTTAACAGCTTCAAGGGACGTTGGATCTGAATATATGATATGTATTTCTGCTATGATATGTATTTCTGCTATGATATGTATTTCTGCTATAATATGTATTTTGACTCATTCCTGAGAAAATGGGTTCTGACAATGGGTTAAAATACAAGTAAATCTAAGTGAGTGATCATGTTTTAAAATCATTAGTATTCGCTAGGAAATACATTTTTCCAAGATATTTGTCTTAAAACATTGAGGATGATCCTGATCATCAGGGTCTACTGGATTTTAATTAAAGTATTTAATAATATATAAGCCGTATGGTACCAGCAGAGTAGAATAGTACCTCCCCTGTAATAGGTGTCGTAAAAGGCGACTAAGGTACCGACAGATGGCAGTATATCCATCCGAAACAATGCAGCTCAAAAACATAAGGCGAGGATGGGCAGCACGCTTGCCCAGCGCTAAAATTATGGGCAAAATTCCCCCTTTCTTGGGGAGGCCTATGTTTAGCAGTGGACTCTCAATGGCTGGTATCATGATGATAATAATATTATTCATGCGACTAACAGACAAATGCCCGCAGACGGCCACATGCAAGCATGCCTCTAAAAATTGTAGCCTATTTTCTGAGTGTATATACCAAAAGTTCGCCGGTGTAGTTACTTTAAATACATAATAGATATTTTAGTCTATCTTAAAACAAAATTTGACCATAACATGTTTTACTGAATTATTATTTATTGTCTATATAATGTCGCGAAAAGATAAACAAGATATAATAAAAGATTTTTATGTTCAATTTCTCTTTTGTTATATGAAATCTCTCAAAGTTTCAGAAGGTCGTTCTTGTTTTCGTTATAGCAATTATTTTTTAATAAAAGTGTTTTTTTTATCTTCGTAAATATGTTGGATGAGACGTTTATGTGACGAGGTCTACGTGAGAAAATTTAAAAAAATTCGCTTATTCAATACATTATACACAAATTTGGATAATTAAAAAAATTAATTAAAAATTTGGGAAATTAAAATTTTACATTGAAATATACTGAATTTTATATACCAAATTGTTCATATAATCGGGACAGGCCCAATCGATCCCCACCCAGGACAAATATTTATACGATAATATTTGTATTTGTCATGTGTCTGGGTGTTAAGAATATGTATGATATTAGTATACATGTGTTTCCTCTGTTATGCGCTGTTGTGGTTTAAAATCAACTGCTTTAAGCGACTTACCACGGAGTCAAGTATGAGATGTTGTGTGAATATATAAACATTTTAATTAAGTTAATGTTTTTTACTTCTCGTCACAAAAAAAAGATTGTTCACAAAGTTTGGTGGGTGGATTGGTATAAGCACTATGGTAGTGCAGTCTCGTGAGGGAAAGATGCTAGTTTGAGTCCCATCTGAAACCTGAAACATTTGTTTTTTTTATAGTAAATATCATATTTTATATATATATAAGATTATATATATATATATATATCATATATATCATCTTATTATCTTTATTCTTACAAAAAATGTGTTTTATATCAAATTTTTACTCAAAACCATGTTAATTATTTACCAAGTAACTGTATACATCAGTAGTTCAATCAATCGACTTTTTGTACTCCCGCGTGTTGAACCGTAACAGTTTTGTAACGCGATTGTGAAAGTATTCCGGTTTCGTTGGAAACTGTTGGTTATTTTTGTCAGATACTCAACAAGCCCCGGTAGCCGTGATCGTCTAGTGGTTAGGACCCTACGTTGTGGCCGTAGTAACCCAGGTTCGAATCCTGGTCACGGCAGTGTTGCACTGTCGCGGCGGGGCTTAGTCTTTTTTATGTACTAATCCCGAGCTGGTAAATAGCTTTAATTTAGCCTTTTTTAATTTAGCCTAGATATTTGAGTCACCGCGTAAAATTTGGTTCAGTACTTCATTGGTCATATCTGTATACAAAATCTTATATTAAAGTTTTGGAGCGAAACGGAACGAAATTTATGTAAAATTAAGCAGATGTTTAATAAGGTTTATTTAAAAATAGATAAACATCGATTTCTGATAGTGATATAAATTATATTATGTTTTTATAAGGTTATATGTATTAATAAAGAGCAGGATAGCCAGTATCTCGACAGAAGATGCTCTGTTCTTACTATATATATTTATTACGAATAGACTATTGCGACAATGAATCGAGATGTTAACTATC
>JACJUM010000202.1:18822952-18872921 GCA_020976665.1 Heortia vitessoides
ATTATAAAGTTATGAAGACACTAAGCGTTACTTAAGAGCTACGCGTGACAATAAATAATAATGACTGCAAGGCAAATATTATTATTCACAAATGAAACTTAACTTCAAACCCAGTAGAAACAACGTTCTACCCAACATAACACATGCTTGTATCAAAACAATATAAATGCGTGCGTGTTAAAAAATCCCATGAAGTGATACCATACCTACATTTCATGCCTTCCCAATTACTCCGTGACCTGGAAGCCCTAAATACAGGCGTATAAGTTCTATGCACATTTCTTAGCTGCTACATATTTATACTAGAACAGAAATTAGGGTTGCCAACATAGTTAAACTATATGTACTTCAATGCAGGCAGAGAAATTTTGTTTCAACGACCTTTATTCGTATATTTCCTTGAATTCTCGGTTGAGGCAGAAAAGAGTTTAGATTCTCGTATTTACACAAGCAAAATTTTTGGTTGTGTTTTTCTTCTAGTTTCCAGGAAACTTTCCATCGCACAAAAAGTATCTTTAGTTATGCCTAGAGTAATGTATTATATTTTTTTATTTAAATTACTTTGTCATTTTTTTTAAGTACTAATAGTAATGTTATTGACAAAATATCTCCTACATTGACCTGACTTCGAGCTTAGTCGCATAAAGCACTTAAGTTATGGACATAAGACAACAAAGGAATCACAAATATAATATTTAAATACACATTTTTAATACCCATACACACTGTTTGTACTATTTAGGCTTAGATATTTAAAAATACGCAACGAATTTTGATTCGATTGTTTTTAATAGTTAGAGTGATTTAAGAGTAAGCTTTATTTATAAAGGGTTCCAATATGGTGCCATAAATAAACACATGCAAACGCTGCCCGACGACACAGATCAAAATAATATACTGTATTAATCTACATTTTAAAAAAGGCGACAGAAATAGTCCGCGATGGGATATGTCTATCTTCTTCAGATAACTCACAATAACCTTTTTTTATCCTTATTGCTCACGCGCGAAGCCGGGGCGAGTCACGAGTTGTTTAATGAACACAATATATTTACTAAACATAACTTTATTAAATACGCCAAATCATTATTTCTCATTATTTTACATTATTTGACAAAACAACGTAAAGCATAAATAATATAAAAAAATGCGTTGCTTTGTAGGTAAATATTTTCTTTACTGAAATTTACTTTGAATGCGTAGTTCAAAGGTCATTCAAAGTAAAGTCTAGTAGTAATAAAAAATTACAATTTGTCTGTAAAGGCTTTGCGTAAGTATTGGTTAGAATATAGTGATTTTGAGTAACTAATAATTTTTTTTTTCAGAGAAGACTTCGTTTAATTTAATGACATGCCTAACGCAATCTGCACTAAGTGTCAAGCTTATACCGCTGACTCCAGTTAACGATTATTTAGTTGTAGATTGACAATTGGACACAACTCGACCAATTTTAAATATTATTATAGTATAAGTATGACAAAAATGATAAAAGCTAAGTAATTCATCTACTGTTTGTAAAATCACCAAATTGTCGAACGGATTATTTAGTCAAATGAACATGATATTAAATTGATATTGATATTAATTGAAACCAGTATTATGTCAAATGATTCGGGAGTTTCTTAAATTATGCGTTTTTAAAACGCCTATGTCCGACAGTGGACTTCCAATGGTTGTAGTGATGATGATGAAGGCAACTGTTAGTGTATTTCTCGGGAAAGAAGAAGCTGGTTTTGGGCCTGATTGACCTATGTATTAAGATGAAACAGGCCTAGGAGAATTCACCTAAAATATAATATCTACTGTATATTATGTTTAATGCCGTGAGGTACCGGAAAACTAGAAAAGTAACTCCCTGTGTACCAGGTGTCGTAAAAGGCGACTGAGGTATCGGAACCGACAGGTGATGGTATATTCCACTCGAAATAGCTCAAATGAAACAGTGCGTTGCGAAGCTACGCTCTAAGATAACCACCACGCTTGTGCAGTGTGGCAATTTAGGGTAAAGGCCTCCTTTTTTGGGAGGCCTATTTCCATTTCTGGATTTGCAATGGCTAAATTGCCTATCACTGCCCTTTGCATTAGAGATACACTGTTTTCGATAGATATACCGCCACCTATCGGTTCTGGTACCTTAGTCGCCTCTTACGACACCTGGTGCATGGGGAGGTACTATTCTACTCTATCAGTATCTCACGGCTACCTATCTCTCAAAATTTAACGTATATATTCGTCCACAGCATCACATGGGCGGGTCTTCAAACACTTCGTACTCATAATTAGTAGGATCTGTAGAACATTGTGTATTTTTCATTTAGTCGACATTAATCAAGTCTGTATATCACAAGTTGGCAACACTATTAAAATTATTGTAGTCAAACAAAGTATGAAAACATGTTGTAAATTCTAAAAAAAACAAAAATGAACATAGCTCAATGACCTATTTGTTCAAATGACTCTGATTAAAATGACCCTGAAGACCTGGTACGACACTAAGTCTTCAAGGTTGTTGTTCATTTGAGTTGTAGAATTATTATTTATTTCTATGTATAGAAATAAATCGAACTATTTGAACATATACCCTTTGAAGATTTAAAAGAGCCAGAAATATGTCATTTTAAATAAAGATAATTCTGAGCTCGAGTTTTGTAAAAAAAAAAACTTAGTAAGACAAAAAAAAACAGAAACTTAACTCTTCGCTGTGAACTTTAAGCAAAGATATAACTAAAAAGCATAGCCCCGCCGCGACAGTGCAACACTGCCGTGACCAGGATTCGAACCTGGGTTACTACGGCCACAACGTAGGGTCCTAACCACTAGACGATCACGGCTACCGGGGCTGGTGCAGTGACAAGCGAATATTACCAACACTTCGTACCAAAACCAGAGCACTTTCACAATCGCGTTACTAAATGCTGTTGCGCAAGAGTTGCCGTATCTACTCTGCAGTTGATTACAATCATAACAAGTTACTTTCATTGGTCTTTCTGGCGCAGCACAGTGTAGTTGACATGCTAGAGTCGCGAGTTCGTCTCCTTAACTAACACAAAATCATTTGTGTTTCTTCGTCTCTTTGTAACATATCAATATTATTAAACTTCGTTTTAATTTTAAATAAACAGGATTTCATTAAAGTTTATATGAAAGTACTTATATTATGTACTTATAAAAAAATATATTTCCAATTTTTTATCTGTCTGTTCGTACCGTCTAATCTTTGAAATTGCTGGACTGATTTTAATATGATTTATTACTAACAGAGACTTAAGTGAATTAGCTGCTTTTAATTTTTTTTATCGTAATCTGTAAGGCCTCCATAAATAAGTAACAGTTATTGTGATCACGTATAATGGCTGTGTAGCCATTATACGTGATCACTGGTCATTAATAAACAAATTAAATAAATTAATTCCCAGAACATCTCATACATTGACCTGATTCTGTGGTAAGTTGCTTAAAGCACTTGTGTTACAGATGCCAACAGCTGATTCACAAAAATACTACTTAAATATATATATTTAACACCCAGACCCAGAACAAATACAAATATCATTATATAAATATTTATTCAGGGTGGAAATCGAACCCACTACCCTTGGCGCACAAGATAGGATCACTACCACCTGCGCCATTGGGCAAACACGTTATGCATTTTTTTTGGTTATTTATTGCAATCTGTAATTTATCGACATACAGCAATATTTTTATTAATTAGCAGTAGCTGTTCGTGGTCCAAATCCAGTGACCTGGCCGCTCAATGGGTAGGTAAGAACCAATACTTTTGTCCATGCCTCTTTGATTCACTGGCGTGAGTCCAGAGGCGTTTTTCTTTTTAGTCTTGAAAATAGAGTTTCGATTGACATGGTTTAGGAGTCGACCTTTGTTTCTGGTCATCACTTTCATAATTTCTCTTTTGATAGTGTGAATTTTTAAATCATGGTGCCACCTCTTATTGGTCATATACCAAGGCGAGTTGGTTATCATTTCACATAACACATTATAGTAAGATTGTCTAGACAGTGTGATAAATTAATTACTTTATTTTATGTAAAAATACTGATTATTAATTCTGTTTCACAAATGGTCATTTGGCAAACATACTCGTATTACTTTAAAAGTAATATGTTTGCCGAATAATGTATAAAAATACAGGTTTCGCAAATATTTTACTAAGGAAATGTTTCAACTGTTACTATTTAATGTTTTTTACCCTACAGACATTATTTTTTTAATTATTGTTTTCGTGTTTAATTCTGCGTCATTCACCACTTCCTCTTAATTTAGTAGAAATTATAAATAATAGTTGAATGCAAATAACAGTTGAATGATATATATATTATCTAAATTAATTTATTTTATATAACTATTCAATAACAATTTAGCTAATTTATAATCGTAGATCGCATAGTATATAAACGGTCAGAAATACAATTAGCGTAAAGGACATAGTGGCAAACATTTTTGTATTTGTTTATTCATGACTTTTGTTCATAGTTTCAAGTGAAAGAGTATTCATTTTCAATTTAGTTAATTAGAAACAGCTTAAACATAATAAAACATAGCTTTTTATTAATAAAGTTATCACAGTTTTTATTGTTATTATCATTGTCCCTTACGATTTATGTATTAATATATAAAGATATATCTTTATTAGATTATATATATATATATATATATATATATATATATATATATATCTTTAATCTGTATATGCGCGCGCACCGTTAGCGTGTTGCGTCAATCGAGCTGTTATTGTCAAAGACAAATACGTTCGGTTCATAAAATTGTTTTAGTTTAATAAATAAATATTTATTTGTATAAATCGAGAGGAAATAATTATAAACTTTAAATGTCGTTTCTTTATTTACAGAGAAACAAATTGGAGTTTTATTTTGCTTCTGAGATTGAATTACAATTAATTGTCTTATACACACACTAAACATACAGCACATAAAATCATTTCTGAAATCAGAGATCTGCTACAAGAAATATCATATCTCATACATTATTATTTAAATTTCAAAGGGGAGGCTTCATTACGTGCGTATTAAATGTAAAATTAGAGGAATGCTCCTATTTCAGTCCTCGTACGCTTCTTGTGATTACCAAATTTACATTTATTATTATGTTTCTACAGTGTAAGGAAATTTCGAATCTGAATATAGACAAGGATATGAATAATGCCACTGTTTCGGATATGGATACGAATATCAAATTGTATCCGTTCATGTCGGATGTACAATTTCTATAGATAATCTGAATAGTTCAACCGGCAGAGTAGAATAGTACCTCTCTCTTTGCCAGGTGGCGTAAGAGGCGACTAAGATGCCGGAACCGACAGATGACATTTATCCGCAACAAAGTAGCTCAAATACGCTGGGCGGGGATGGGCAGCAGCATCCCCGTCGTCCCCTGCGCTCTACGATTGCCAATGCGATTGCCCAGCACGGTAACTATTCCCAGCAGTGGACTTCCAATGGCTGATATAATGATCTAGAAACTGTATGTATCTGCATGCCCGCCCTGTCTTTTGTGCCAAGTGTGACGGGTTCGATCGCCACCCAGTTTGGGGTGAACATTTGTGCTAGTTCAGTCTTTTTGTTTTATATGCATTTTTTTTATGATTCCTCAGTTATCTATTTCCGGTTTAAGAGGCAGTGAAATTATTGGGTTATGTGACTCAATATATTTAAGTCACAATGCTAACAACACGCCAATCCCTGTAATGTTACAACCACTCGACTGTATGACTCGATATCGGAGTTCATTTTCATAAGACCAGCTTATGAAAAAGAACTCCGATATCCATAACATGACTTATAGATTCTGCTACTTAAGTTATCTCACAACCAGGTAAACGTATTTAATGAGTCGTTTGTTATTATTAATCATAATTAAAGCGTATTTAACAGACAAATATGCAGGCTCAGTTATTTTTGATGTTTCCACGACTTGAACATGCAAGAACCGAAACTCATTTCTCAATTTCGTGTGTCAGTATACATTCCACTCCTATAAACCGTTGTTCTATACTTTTACATTTCGATTTTTTTTTTCAGGTATCCAATAGTTTTGATTACCTTACGGTAATGGAGCTCGTTGACATCCCTGGCATCGATGAGGCAGATATTTAGACATGAATAGTGAACATTGGCCATGACATTTATATTTGTCATGCTTTTTACATTTTTACTTGCTTACTGTTTGTTTAAAAACGAGATAATCAAATTTCAGGTGTTAGTTATTTTATTAATAAAATTTGATAAAAAATAAATAACACCTAAGAAACAGGTAAGTATGTGAAGGTACAATAAAATCTTACATAATTGTTTAATTGAAGGTTACGTTTATTTTACATCTGTAATTATTAATAATAAGATTATTAACTGTGACATCGATTTCTCCATTTATTTTCAGCTTTTACTAACCAAATTTTATAAAAAATTGCATCTGAACTTTTAAAGTTATTTGAAGGGTGAATAAGTTTCACACTCAGACGGCATCTTAATTTTGGCATCAGATTTAATAACGAGAGTGAAATCTCCAAGATTGAAATAATCTAGTTTATATTATAAAAATGTTAAGTAGAAGGGAAAGTATAAAGGTGTTTACTTTAACGATTATTGCCCAGTGGCTTGTAATCTCGTGAAATAGCTATTGTTCAGCTGTCTAACACAAATCCTGGGGTTAGTCGCGGTACTAAGATCACCGTTACTACCCCGAGGGAGCTGTTAGGACCGCTTACCGCCATAAAGACCGTTCTTAACTTCCTCTGGTGCCGCCTTTTAATGGAGCTACTGCTTTTAAAACTCAGCTTTACACCCCTGATACCTACAAACCCATTAACACAGGACTAAAATGCTAATAAACTTTTCTCGACCTCGCGATGCCGCAACATTCCAGTTTCTACCTCTTGTATGATATTAATCTATAATAATATAGAGTTCATCGTGAATATAAGGATAAATCACACAGCTCACCGTCCAAGGTACACGTCACGACGCGTTTATGCCGACATTCATGGCGGCAATAAAACAACTTTAAGTGTTTCATACACTTTATTGCTTCACGGATATTATTCTCCATAAAATCTCAAACAACCACGATTATAACGACGAAACGAGCGGCGCACTCCGAAGCAGAGGCGCCCGTAGACTATACGAGGCACTGAGAAACAGGAATCACAGATTGACAGAGCTTAGAAGATAGACGGACATTAATAGAGGAAGCTGGAGGGAGGCGGGCGCGGGGAGGGCGCGGGGCGTGCGAGCCTGGGGTGGAAGGCGCCCAGGGCCGCCTCGTTGGTCGACGACGGGCGCTCCTCACGCACTCTCAGCTGAGGCAGTCGCCAGGCAGCGCAAGCCGACGTCAGCGCGTGCCTGTTCAACACCCAGTACGCGACCGCATTCAACGCTGAATGCGCGTAGCCGATCAGCAACGCGTACTGCGCTATGACTAGAGGAACGTGCAGCCCGAAGGCACTAGATATGACAATCGCCGCGTGGGGACACCAGCACGCAGCAAAGATGGCGGCGATGCCGATGAGGACATTGCCGAGTCGTCGCCGCGAGCGCAGCGTCGATGTCTGCGGCTGGGGACCGAGGAGGCTTGGTTGCAGTTTTTTCTTGCTTCTGACGTCGCCGACGTCAACGGCATCCCGCCGTTCCCTCGGGCCGACGCCGGCTACGATAATGACATGCGTAGGCCGCCTCATTAAGGGCACTGGTAATGGCAATTCGCCGTGTGCCGCCCGGGCTGTGAGCGAGAGTGCGGTTAGTTTGACGCGCACGGCCCAGTGACATCGGGCAACCACCATGACTGGCAAGCAGTATGTGAACAGCGCGTGTGCCGCCGCCAGTGGTGGACATGGCAAGCACGTCGTCAATACTGCAGCAGCGCCTGCAAAATAATACAAGATGTATTGCTCAGCAAAAATTAATACTAGAATTAAAAGTATTGAAATTTCTTAAAATAATATATTTTCATACAATATAGCGTTTCAGGAACTTTCATTAATAAATTCAAGATATTGACATAAAAAATAAAAAAAACCGTGTCATAAGCGAGCAAACAGACATAAATTAATTGTATTGATAATAATACATTTCCACAACTTCTTTACTCCTACACTGATCTGACTGTGGTAAGTCGCTTAAAGCACTTGTGTCACGGACGCCAGACAGCATCACAAATATACTACTTAAATACATATATCTAACATCCAGACACATAACAAATATATATATCATCATATAAATATTTGTTCAGAATGGAAATCGAAGCCACGACCCATGGCGCACAAGATTGGATCACTATCATCTGTGCCACCTGGCACCTCAATATGAATGTCGATAACTGTCAGTGGACCGCTTACAAGCAAACAGTAGAATATCAGTCATGATTGACTGCCACTAAATATTTAAAATGCATACGTACCTAGAATAAAAGCTGCAAGCCACACCACCCCAACAGCCAGAGACGGGCGAGCACAGAGCGAAGAGCCGCGTCCGCGTCGCACCGCCCCGCAGCGGTCCGCCGCAATGGCAACCAGCGAGAGCGTGCTGGCCGCCACCGGGAACGACTGTTGAATCAAACATAACGAAATATTAATAGAGTAAACGAAATGGGAGGAACTGATTGGACGAAGGTATGGCATTGACACCGCTTGGGAATTTCTCATTCGCATTGCGAAACAACCGCAAAGCGCGTAGGAGCCTCGAAACATGACCCGTAATATGTATTTAGTACGAATCAGGCGTTGACATTATCGCGGTTTGTTCTCGAATAATGTATTGATTCGAACGCATTGTACTTACTACTGTTTAGCGACAGTATAAGCAAGGATGTTAGATTCAATTAAGGTATATTACTGTTCGTTCACAACGCTTCGAATTGTTAATCGTAAAAAAATATTTGTGGTAGAAATAATTTATTTTTAATTTTTAATTTCTATAATCTGAACCAGGTTAGGGGGCGGTGTCAGCTTATTGCCATGACTAAAGTCTATAATTCTGTTAACATCTTTAATGTTAATTTGTCTAAATTCAGAACTGTTTTATATCTTATAGGTCTTATCATATACCTTAAAGTATATACGTTTATGATATGTACTATATCAATGTATAAGAGACATAATTACTGGTCGTCCAAATTAATAAATAAGTATAGATTGTTGACAGGAATAAAATAAAATACATCTATCAAACGCGTGATAGCTCTATACAATGATTTATCTCTATGAAGGTTCTCTGACATATAAACTTGCCTCAATATAAAAAGTGACGTGACAAGGCAGGTGGTGTATCCTGGCTGCCCTGGTCGCCGCGAGGGGGGCGCTCGCTGCGCACACGAGCAGGTCTGCAGCGCATGCGCTGAGTAATTGAGGCGTTCGGAGCCGCGCTGCGCCGCCTGATGCAAGTGCAGCCATCAAACTGACATTGCCTGTTGGAGGTTAGTATTTTCATTAATGAGGATGAATTGAGTCATCTGGTGGGCATATACCTTAATAAGAGATGTTCCTTATTGTTTAAAGGATTTTTCTACACGTTATTGCTATGGTAGGCAGGAGAAGTGACATATTAGAGTGCGAATTTGTGACGGGAATTCTGTTGCTCAGGTGGCGATCCACTACGAAATGTAAGCGAAATATCAAAGTAAAAAATTTACTTCTACATTAATTATCTTTAAAGATATTCATGTATTTGATAATTGCAGTGCCAATTTTCGTGATTACATGTTTTTTTTTAAGTTTAGTTCCGGCCGTATGCAATGCAATGCATGAATCGTCATCATCATTACAGCCATTGAAAGTCCACTGCTGGACATAGGCCTCCCCAAAAAGGGGGGAGTTTTGTCCATAATTACCGCTCTAGGCAAGTGAAGCAATCACAGAGCGCAGCGTTCGCGACTGGAATGCTGCTAAACATCCCTGAAAATTTGAGCTATACTGTTTTGGATTGATCGTTATGTGTCGGTTTTGGTATCTTAGTCGCCTCTTACGACACCTAGTACAGCCACCCCCTGTAATACTAATCTACTCTACCGATACCTTTGTCGTTATTAAGCATTTTGTTTCAATTTATTCGTGCAGAATATAGCTGAATCACTTACCAACAATACCCACAACAGAGACCAGCACATATAGAGTGACGAGCGTGGCGAGCGCGTGCGCCCGCGTCTCTTCGCCCCCCCAAGCTCCCGCCGCCCCCCCGGCGCCCGCCCACGCGCCGATCGCCTCCTCTGTGCTGCTGTTGCTATACATCACGCATTTTCTACCTCTGAAACAATGAACAATTGGGGCTGTAGTCAAATTTCAACTCAATACCAACATCTCAACGAATTGAAATGTTGAAAGAGAAAAAATTTAATTTGAGTGTTCTCATACAGAATGAAACAAAATGTGGGAATGAGATAGATAAAGAGATACATTTGGCGGGATCGGTCGGGGGTTTAATATCTGCAGACATTTTCAAGAAGAATATTTGTGTTGTAATAATAATGATATGTAAGCACAATATCTCATTCATTGACCCGGCTCCGAGGTAAGTTGCTTAAAGCACTTGTGTTTGGGACGCCAGGCAACAGAAGAATAACAATTATAATACTTGAATACATGTATTTACCACCAGACAGATTTTTGTTGTAGATGTTTGTCGCATAAGATAGGATCACTGACATCTGTGCCAACGGGCGCGGCATATACATATAATAAATCTATATAAATTGTAAATTTGCAATTTAAAGATTGTTTTTGTTGTTGTTATTTTTAAAAAAAATCATTTGGAGCTTTGCATATAGCCTGTAGTGAAATATTTGCTATAAGCAGTAGAAGATATGTAAAAAAATATCAAAAAGGAATTTCACAAAATGTTGAGTCGCCAGATCATATGAACATTAGTCAGGGAAACGACATCGGACAACTCTCTAATTCTCTTAACATAAATTTATGTTCAGTATTTTATTAAAATGTATTCATGTTTTGAAGTATTTTCTTCTTTAGGTGTAAAATACTTAATTTGCCGTAACTTTGTCGTGTTGGTCGAAGATGAAAGTACCCGTAAAAATCATAAGGCAAGCGGTACCTACTGCGTTTGAGACTTTGCTCTAAAAATGATTGATAGATAGTTAAAGTCAAACTTTTCTTATTGACATAAAGGCGCTGCACAGATTCTTTTTTATCTTCATATTAATTTGAACAGTTTTCAGGTAGTCCTGATTATTGTTTTTATATTTAATTGAACCAGTCGTCTTCCGCTTGGTTGGTTCCGTTGGCCTTTTTTAGGTATTATAAAACAATTTCAATGAGGTCGGACCTCAAACAAAAGGTCGTCTGCATTGATACCTAACTCTCACCAGTGTTCCGGTCTGGAGGGTGAGAGAGGCAGTGAATTTATCTTAATTAATGTGGTAATAGCTTCAAGTCACAAGGATAGCAACTCGTTAGTGATATCCTTGTAATATTACCAGCGTCAATAGTTTGCAGGGAGGCTGACTATTACGCGAACTGCATGCGTGTTTGTCGACTTGGCAAACAATCCCAAAAGAAAAACAATCCCTTGAACCTATCGACTATTACTTTTTATTTTCTAAGAGTAGCATTGTAGTAAAATAAATATAAAATTAAGATTTAGGTTTCAGCTATAGATTTTTATCTTCTTACCAATTATTAATTGTAACTTCACCAGAAGAAGGTGGTTCACCAACTAATAAGGAACATGTAAATATAAATTTATCGGTTCTGGTAGTAAAAAACGTAGTAAAAAAGATACACCTAAAATAAAGCAGGCAATAACTTTTTTTATGATGACTAATCATGCTGTGATAAAGAGCACATTGTGTAATTATCATTTTTTTAAGTTCTATTAAGATAGGTCTCTTAAGGCACTTGTGTTGTAGACATCAGAGAATGGATTACAAATACACTACTTAAATACATGTACAACAGCCAAAAACAAAACAAACAATAATATCGTCATATAAATATTTGTTCTGGTGGGGATCGAGCCCACGGTCTTTGGCGCACACACAGCATCACTACCATCTGCGCCATCGGGCTCATCAAGGCCCTTTGCCGTTGGTACCTCAATCTTCTTATTCCTACCGCTAAACAGTGCTCGTACTGTTGTGAAAATCCGTTTTAAAAGGAAAGAGAGAAATGTACCTCCTGTACCACATAAAAACCTTATGGTTGAAGATTTTATAAATATGAGCATCTATAGGTTATAACGACACTCAACATAACGGGGATCGTATGGTTATTTCTTATATTTTAGCAGCTAATCATTTTGTGTTATTGCTATTTTGTTTAGTCATATTATGATAAATATACCTTCATCAATACCTGTTCTTAAACTTTGGTGTACCTGTATCAGTGTATTAGAATTTATTTACTAGAGGTAGACCTCAAACAACGGTCGTCTGTATTAATACCTCACTTTTACCTATTTATACCGTCAAAATGGAGGATCCACATGCTGTGTTCCGGTTTGAAAAGTGAAAGAGGCAGTGAAGTTACTGGTTCGTTTTTTTTTATAATGTGTAATAATGAAGCTATTTTATCATTATTAAAATAGGGCCTTCTCGTTCCAGTGCTTGGAATAAAAAAGGTATTATTAGCGTCAACATCGACGAGCGTTATAAAGCATTTTTTGTTATGTCAACAGGGAAGAATTTTTGTAGACGGAAGGACACGCAAAGTATATAACGGGAGGTTGTGTACTTTGAAATTTAGCAAATAGAATTATTTGGAAAATTATAGCTTTTCGCCTTTATTCGATTCTGTATCGCTATCCTGTCGCTACCCGTGGGACCATTGATCATAAATATTGTTACGTTCAATCTAGATATTTTGAGGTAAAGTTTTTATTTTTTTATATTAGACCAGGATCAGGATTAGTCAGCAGTCTATACACGCTCGTAATATCACAAGGATATCACTAACGCGTTACCAACCTTGTCACTTGAAAATATTTTACCAAATTCATCATTATCATCATCACTCCAGCGATTGAAAGTCCACTGCTGGGCATAAACCTCTTCAAGAAAGAAGGTTTTTTGCCCATAGTTGCCGCGCTGGGCAAATGTGTTGGTAATCACAGGGCGGAGCTTTGGCGACGGGGATGCTGCTGCCCGTTCCCGCCCTGTGCATTTGAGCTGCTCTTATGCTAATATAAAGATTAAGATGTCTTGATCCTATATAATATAAAGATGTGTCTGTTTGTTATCCTGTCTGTCTGATTGTTGTGCTTGCACGGCTCAATTGATTTCGACAACATTTTGCATGGATACCTTGAGTTTTGGCAACCAAGTAAGTGCATAGTTTTGATTCTAGAAAAGGTGTTTGGTAGTGAAAAGTAGTATGGAAATATCATCGTCATTTTTAGAGCTTTAGCTTAAATTCAAGATTTTATAACGTCCCTTACGTTATTAAATCTTAAATTAAATGAATGAATTTTCTAAAAGCATAAAAAAATGCTTTTTGAAAATTCATCAAGTAAAGCGGTAAAAATGGGGGGGGGGGGCGGGGTGAAACCGTTTTTGAAATTATTTCAAAGAAAATCAATTGTCTAATTCAAATTTCAAAAATCATTTATTGGAAGTCATGAAGCAATATTTTTTTCTAAAGTCATCCCTTAAAGGGAAATAAGGTAGATGTAAAATAAGTATGAAATTTCTCTGAATTTCAAAGACATTACAATAAAATATTTAATTTTTTTATAAGTTTGTTATGATGATTATTCCTAATATCCCTATAAGTGCTATTAAATAGCTATTGTTCTAAGGAGTAACATACTACATTCACTGTAGGCGAGTGAAACCGCGGGACGCTGCTAGTAGTTCAATATAAATACAAAGACTATCTAATAAGGTCGTGTAATAAGTTTAAATTTGTCCGCATGTGAGAGACGTAAATCCTGGCCCGCTTGTACAGGTTTACACAAACCCTTCGTTCCCGAAGAGCTCTAATTAGACATGTTTATGCCTGCAGTCAAGATGAATGCAAGCTTTTCATCAGCTGGATATTTACTTACTTACACACAATTTGTTTGAAATGTAAATATTATTGTGACTCGGAAGAATATGTGGAACAACGATCTACGTCTCCTCTTGATCTCTCTTAGGTACCTTACTTGGATCAAAAAAGGTAGTGAAAAATCCTGAAGATTTATTTACATGCTAATATTAAGATCTTTTAGTTGTGGTATTGGCTTGAAAACTTGGTTAGCCGTTGGAACCAGGAACTTACAATAGCACCTCGACTGAGGAACCGATACGGACAAATGGCTATATAAATAATAAATATAAATAATTTTTATTTAGAAAAATATTTTCCACGGCTTGCTAATTGTAATTATAAGTAACCATTCTAATAAGAGTAAAGTAACATTTATTGCAAAATCAGGTTTAGAAAAATATCTGTATTTCAGCATCCAACGCCATTCCCCATAACTTTGACAATTATTTGATAGACCTAACGAAAATAAAATATCATAATGCAAAATATTATCAGAAGACAAAGACTATTATAGGAAAATTAGTGTGCAATTTTTCCTTTTATGTAGTAAGTGAACATGTATGTGAGTGAATATGAGAGAGTGTGAGAAATAAAATACTAATGAATACTTTTGAAGTGATTTACAACTTATCTACATCAATTTATTTTTGAGGTTTCAGCAATTGCCCAGTTCATATCCAAGTGCTTGAAGCCAGCTAAAAATTTTCTTTTTGCATTAAATATTATTTAGGGTATGGATAGATAATAATTTATTCATATTGTTGTAAATATATATTGTAGAATATATCTTAAAAAACAGTAGAAACTATAACCAAAGGATGCGCTATATGAGACTAGTTGTGCAGACTCGATTTTTTCTTCTAAAATTTATTTTATTTTTATTATCAAACGGAATATCACAATTCTTTCTAAGGCATTATAAGGCAAGGCATATGGAACATCTATATCTATATAAACAGTGTAATTTAGTTCACAGCATTATTGCTCTGCGATTGCTACAACGCCTGCCATACGCGGCAAGTATGGGCAAAATACCCCCTTTCTTTGGGAGGTCTACTTCTAGTAGTAGATTTTCTACGGCGATGGCGACGATATTATAAATAAAGCTTACAAAAATATTAAATAGGCCTGTGCAGGCAGCTATATAAATAAATATTCCCTGAAACTGTGGAGAGTTGTTACGTGAAATACGATATGCTCACAATAAAAGGGTCCAGGTGTATAACAAACGGATGATATAGACGCAATCAAATGTCACGACGAAAATCCAATTGCGATCGAAAATTAAGACAAATTGACTTGATTTCTCGTAACAGTGTTCTACACATATTTTACTGTAATTTGTGTAAACTGCTTGTAATTTCCTGGTAGTTTTATCGTTGCTTGTGACGGTGTGCTTGTATTTCTGCTTATCAGACATCCACGGATTAATTAGTCAACCGACTTTGAATTAGACTCCTGGATAGTTGTGAATAAATTCTAATTGTGATCAGAAATTAAGGCAAATCATCTTTATTGTTCGTCACGTCATCTATAAGTAACTCAGTCCTACTCGTGTTTTGATTAATTTGTGTATAATGCTATTAATTTCTGCTAACCTGGTACTTTTTTCGTTATTTGTTATGTTGTAAATAACCTAATATTAAAATGTAACAGTATGTCCGTTTATCTTACTGTTTGTCATGATTCCAGTGCTTAATTTGTCTACCGATATTTGTGCCAGGCATCGCAAAAATATTTCACAAATATAAAGCTAGGAAGTAAATATGTGTTCCCGAAAACTTTGTGTTAATATGAAAGAAAGTGGTATTACTAGCGACACCATGTTTCTTTTGGGGATATTTTTCTTTGTTTTTATATAAATATAATATCCGGGCGTTGAACTTGTGGCATTTCAAGTGGCACTAGACATATCCTAATTAGACGGGAGTCGAATAAAAAGCAACTGCGAAGACCTTTCGTCTAAGATTTACATGGTACAGCATTGAAAAAGGAATCGAGACGATCGCCGTCTAGACTACAATATCGATGAGTCGATTCAGCATTCTGTTAGACCACTTCACGAGGACAAAAAATGGATTTCAGTCTTTATTATTGGAAAATTTTCACAAAAAAAGTGATATGCAGGTAGAGATACTATTCTAAACCGCTGGTACTTCATCATTATCATGATATCAGCCGTAGGATGTCTACATTGGCATTTGGGAAACCAATTGATTTCCAATAGCAGCGGTGTGTAGCGGTTTGCATCTAGTGCGAATCGGTTTTAACCAGATCGTTTGCCCACCTTGTCTATGGATGTCCTACACTAAGCTTCATCATCACCATCATCCTCATTATATCAGTCATTGGAAGTCCACTGCTGGACTTAGGCCTCATTCAGCGATATTAGCGTCGGGGATGCCGCAGCCCAGCCCGGCCCTGTGCATTTGAGCTACACTGTTTCGACTGAATATTCCGCCGTCGAACGGTTCCAGAACCTCAGTCGCTTCTTACTACACCCAGTACAGGTATATATAAATATATATATATATATATAAATATATCTGTATATATACATTACAGTGTGTGTGTGTGTGTAAATACCATAAAGCCTACTCGCATGATACTATTACACAAATTTATTAACTCAATAAAACTAGCATTAAAAAAACTTTTTGCATTCTACGTTTAAGTCCAAGGAAAGAGGTCGCAGCTACAACATGATTTATGAAAAATAATTTATGAAAAGACCAAAGTGAATTCATAAAATTAAAGTTGCCCACTTTATTTGTTTTATATCTTCGAGTTAGAAATTCAATTTGCGATGCCAGCTTATTTTCAAAGGAATATTAAAATACTTTCATCTTTTCTTTAAATAGAAACGAATGGAGGTTCAACCAGGTCAGCATTATCTCTGTTACCCAAGATTAATGTTTGAAAGAGCGCATTTTCGTCTAATTAAAATAATAGCACTTGATCTAACTTGGATCTTTACTAAAGAAATTAATGTGATTAATTAATAGCATTATTGAGATAGACTTTATTTTTCTATGCTTGATTAGAAAGGCGGTGACATTTGTTGACATTTAATTAAACTTAATATTTATTTATTATTACCCGATGGCACAAATGGTAGTGATCCTATCTCGTGAGCCAGGGATCGTGGGTTCGATGCCCATTCAGAGCAAATATTTATATAATGATATTTGTGTTTGTTATGTGTCTGGGTGTTAAATATATGTAACACAAGTCCTTAAAGCGACTTACCACGGAGTCAGGTCAATGTATGAGATGTTGTGGGAATTTATTATATAATTTATTATTATTATCATACTTAACAGCTGTCCGTGTGGTACCGACAGAGTAGAATAGTATCTCCCTCTGTGCCAGGTGTCGTGGGAGGTGAATGAGATACCGGAACCGACAGACAACGGTACCCGAAACAGCGTAGCTCAAATACAACAGGGCGATAATGGGCAGCAGTACTCTTGTCTCATAATTTCTCGTTTCTTGGGCTTTATTTCACTTATCAATGATTTCGGAATCTATATATTGATAAAATAAGAAAAAACATACAAAATCATTATAAAAAAAATTAATGCATTGAAAATAATAATTATAAAAAAATTTACAAGTTTAGAAAGAAAACATAGTGATGTTTACTCTGCAATTTTGTTAACAATTCTTATAATTGTTATTTACATTTAAATGTTTACAACTCGGAAAAAAAGAATAAAATATAGCCCCGCCGCGACAGTGCAACACTGCCGTGACCAGGATTCGAACCTGGGTTACTACGGCCACAACGTAGGGTCCTAACCACTAGACGATCACGGCTACCGGGGCTGGTAGTAAGTTAACTAAAACACGGAAACACAATCACAAGTCATTATACCACCGACAAAATTAAAATGTATTCTGTAATTGTAATTCAATTTAGCTTTGTGTACTTCGCGCCACGGTAGGGTTATAAACTGGGGCACTTTCTCTGCAAACGCCGGCGGCAAGATTGCAAGTAATTGGTACAGTAAGTGTTCAACAATGCTTGTACCGCATTGCGTCGAGTAACTATTGTTGCTGGTGGTTTCCATTTTATATAATAGGCAATTAAAACAATGGTTGACACATTTTACAGAGAGTCAAATTACCAGAGTATAATTGACATCTTTTTTATTATTATGAAGCCAGCAAACAAGCATACACTCCGCTTGATGATAAACTTCAGCAGCCTATAAACACTCGTATCATCACAGAGATATCACTAGCGTGTCGGAAAACTTGTGAACTGAAGATACTATGTCACATTTACCCAGTAATTTCACTGCGTCTTGCCATTCAAACCGGAACACAGCAATGCGAACACCGCTATTTAGCGGTAGAAATAGGTGAGAGTGAGGGTACCAATCCAGACGACCTTGTTGGTCTGACGTAAAATAAAATATCCCATCAAAGTAGAAATAGTCAGTTGAAACGGGATAATAGAAAAATACCACTTTGATCACTAGATGTTGTAAGAGGCGACTGAAATACTGCAGCCGACAGATTGCGGCATACCCATCACAAATAGCGTTAACAAATGCCATAGGGCGGAGACGGGCAGTATATCATCGAATTTATGACATCAATATGCATACTACGTTAGCTATTAGTACTGGAAAAGTAGAATAAAGCCTTCAACTATAACAGGTTTCGAATGAGGTACCGATACGGTTAGATGACGGTATATCCATCCAAAACATGTATTAGTTTAGGATCTTAGTATCACCGTCACGAAGCTATGCCCTGCGATAGTCACCACGCCTGCCCAGCGTGGCAATTATTGCCAAAACTCCTGATGGTGGACTTAATAGGAAACATCTTGGGAGGCCTAAGTATAGTAGTGGATATCCAACGGCTCATAAGATGAAATTTATAAACGGGGAATTCTGTATGGGTATATATATATGGATGTTTGTTACCCTTTCACGCCGTAATGGCTGGACAGATCTTTATGAAATTTTGCACAAAAATAGACTGTGATATAAAAAAATACATAAAGTATTCTTTATTTCGTAAAGGAATGATTTTTGTATTATTTTTTATTTATATATTATTATTATTATTTGTATTATTAATAACAAGAATGTTTTTTGCTTAGTGGTAGTCTATAATTATCTTCAGTGCTTGTTGAAAAAGATTTGTTCTTATTTAACAGTTTGCAAGTGAAAAACAATACAATTTTAACTGCAACTATACTTTTGTTTATATTTATCTTCATCGATCAATATCGGTAGCAAAATTATACAGATAGGTGTGTCAATAAATATTTTTTTAACATGAAGTTGAAGTGGCATAAAGTCATACACAGCACGCACAACAAATAGCATTTTTCTAAGCAAATGCTAAGCTAAATAAATTCAAAATACAAAAAAAATATAAATTCCCACAATATCTTATACATTGGCCTGATTCTGTGATAAGTCGCATAAAACAATGGTGTTACGGACATCAGACAACAGAGGAATCAAATGTACTACTTAAATAAATTTTATTAATATGTAGACACAGAACAGATCCCAGGGCAAGACAGGACATCCGACCCGACGATAATACAGTTCTGAATAAGATGAAGTTTGAACGTAACAACTTTTCTTTGAATAATCTACGGACGAACAACTGGGCGAACTTATATAACAAACTATATTGTATAATCCGAAATTGGTAAATCGAAAGCCATCTCATAAATAAAACATAGGTTCTGTGAGCAACTAACACAATATACCATTAACCCTTGTCACTTTACTAAAATATTTAACCCTGGGGGGAAATTTATGCCACAAAATTAGTAACTTGTTTATCGGATAGTCCAGGAAACAATATATTAGTTTTGTAACTGAATCAAATATTAAGCCACTAACCAAAGTCACAGGCCTTTTGTGTTGAATGTTATAATTGGTCGGGTTATCTGAAACGATTCCAGAATAGTTGCATATAAGTTTATCTAGTATAAGTTAATAATTTACATAAAATAATAATTTATATATAAGTTTAGTATGACAGCCGTAATACGTTCACTGCTGGACATAGGCTTTTCCAAGAAAGGAGGACTTCCTGCGCGTGCAAGCGCATCGGCAATCGCAGAGCGTAGCTTCGCGTCGGGAATGCAGCATTTAGTATACACTGTTATGGGAGAATATTTCGCCGTCTGTCGGTTCTGGTACCTCAGTCGCCTCTCACGATACCTGGTACAGAGGAAGGTACTATTCTACTCTGCCGGTACCACACATAACAATAATATAATTACCTAATATTGAGCATTCGTTCTGGACGTACACGCGCACAAATATTAAGTAAATAGAATATTTTTTTTCTATTTAATTAAAATCATCTGGTGTATTTCGTGGAGCTGAGAGATACCGGCAGAGTAGAATAATAGTATCTCCCTCTGTACCAGGTGTTACGTTCTGGTACCTAAGAGGCGTTTAAGGTACCAGAACTGACAGATGACGATTTATCCATCCGGAACAGTGTAGCTTAAATGCAGAGGATGCGGATGGGCAGCAGCATCTTCCTCGCAAAGACTGCGCTATGCGATTGCCAAACACACTTGCGCGCACCTAGCGCGGCAATTATGGGCAAAATACCCCATTTCTTGGGGAGGCCTATGTCTAGCAGTGGACTTCCAATGGCTGGTATCATTATTATGATAAATTTTTATTTATGTTTGTATACATAAAAATGTCGCATTACGATGTTTGTTCTGAATTAATTTCTAAATTGCTGAATCGAATTTAATCAGTTTTTTTGAAAGATAGGATATCTCAATTTATGTTCGCAATACTTTTTTTTTATGATAAACATATTGTTAAAAAGGAATATTATCTGTCGGATTATCTAGTAGATTATGGATTAGAATATTTGTTAGATAAAACATAAGATAATTGTGTTACAAAAATGTTAATGTATTTAAACACACACAAAATGTAATAAAACTTACAATAAATCAAATTAATCCGCTTCAATGCATAAAATCAAAATATAACCGATGCGTTAATAATACATAAATAATATCCATGATCAGAAATTACATTTCCAAAGATTTATGAATTAAATCTTCATTCATTTCGCGGTAGTAATTTAAATTATAACCAGTGACTTGGGAAACTCGCCGTTTGTGGATGATATTTTAATTAAAAACATCGAAATGAATGGACGTGTGAATCCGCATCAAAGATTATTTCTATTATAAAAAAAAATTTATTTATCTTTATAGATTTTCTGAGAAGTCGAGAAAAGTACTAAAGCAAAAATTATATTAAATTATGAATATTATTCGAATGATAAAATACCATTTTTATAAAGATAGTTGTAAGATAGTCTACTACAAAATCATCTATTGCCAATTATCATCATTAGCCATAACTAAGATGTACGAATTCACTACTTATTACAAAACTAATCTTTTCACGTCTTTAAAACGCGGTTGAGATCTGTCCTATAAGGTAGCCAAAACATCGAACATAAAATGTAAAGAGTTAAATAAACCGCGTGTATAGCCGGTAAAAGTGTAGTTTTATTAACATCAACCATTATCAAACAATCAGTTTCTTGTCAGTATGCCTTGTATTTACTGCGCAAGACTTAATGCAGATTACGTTTTAACCGACCTCCTATAAAGAAGGAGACTCTACCAATAGAGAAGAATCCGATTGAATTCTATTATCAATATCTCCGCAAATTGCAAACGATTTAAAATATATATTTCTTTATTCGAACAGGTATACCCTCGAGATTATTCTGTTGGCGAAAACAACATTTTATAATGGATTCCTACTGATATCCAGTGCATTCCTAAAGTTTAATAGGCACGGAGAATGTGTTGTAGGTATTTTCTAAAACTATTTAAGTATGATTTGCCTCTAGCGAAATCGGTATTTATATTAAGCTATTATTGTCAACGCAACAAGACGATTAGAAAAGACGACAAACTAGTAGGTATAACAGGTTAATTTTCTACAAGTTTTCTAGGTCGAAAAATATTGACGTCAACCGTCAATAGACTAATTAAACTAGTTCACCTGTTTTCATCCTTATCATTAGTTATCTCTTATCAAACTGTTATCATCATCAGGAAAAGTCAAAGGGAGAAAGTGCCCAAAATCGCCCGGTGACTATCGCAGAGCCTAGCTTTGGGAAGGGAATGCAGCCCATCCAGTTTCGGGTAGATATACCGCCATCTGTCGATCTTCTGTCGCCTCTCATGACACCTAGAACTGGTGGAGGTACTATACTACTCTGCAGGTTCTCTCTGGTTAAACAAGTAATCAACTGTAAATTGTTTATTGTTAATGTCATACAAACAAACATGTCATAAAAAGAGGCAACTGTAAGATTCAACTGTACTTTTTATACAACTAGCGACCCGTTGAATTTAGTTTTTAAAATAAGTTCAGTAATTTCTGAATTTAAATGTAACAAACCTTGTTTAAATAGTTCTATTTTAAACAGTGTTACTTCATAAGGAAGAGCTCTCTCTGGTGTAAGATTTTTTGTAAATCGGTCTAGTGATTTTTAAGTTATAAGGTAACAAACAAACAAATATTTACTCTTTATAATGTTATTAGGTATAGATAATAAATACTGTTTATAATTGGATCTCACCACCAGTATAAAGAGAGACCTTTTACTTTCAGACGAGCCATGAAGAGTAACATATTTTAAAGACGACTGATAATAAACTATCCATTTGTTAAACAAATCTAATTAAAAGAACCGCCGCGGATTACCTGGTAAGATGGTGTCGTAAGAGGCGACTGAGGTACCGGAACCGATAGATGGCGGTATAACCATCCGAAACAGTGCAGCTCAAATGCACAGGGTGGGGATGGGCAGTAGTATCACCTTCGCGAATGCTGCGCTCTGCGATTGCCAACACGCTTGCTCAGCGCAGCAATTGTGGGCAAAATTCCACCCTTTTTTGAGTAGGCTTATGTCCAGTTTGAGTGGACTTATAATGGCTGGAATGACGATGATGAATTTAAAGAAATATGTAGAATTATTTCTCTTAATAATATTATCATATTTATTTTGACGATTGATACTAAACTGATCCATTTGTTGAACAAATCTAATTAAAAGAACCGCCGTGGGTACCGATGAGGTAGATTTTCTCCTTCTGTACCAGGTGTCGTAAAAAGCGACTGAAGTACCGGAAACGATAGATGGCGGTATACCCATTTGAAACAGTGCAGCTCAAATGCACAGGGCGGGGATGGGCAGCAGCATCCCCATCGCGAATGTTGCGCTCTGCGATTGCCAACGCACTTGCTCAGTGCGGCAATATGGGCAAAATTCCACCCTTTTTTGGGTAGGCATATGTCCAGCAGTGGAATAACAATGGCTGGAATGATGATAAAGAATTTAAAGAAATACGTAGAATTATTTTTACATATTTCATAATGTTTAAATATGCGAATATTTCATTTCTAGAGTTATATGTATCTGTAGTCAAATGTTTCCAAGCATAAGTGCCTTCTGGCGCGAGCATTTGTTGTTCGCCACGCTGGCGTTGTAGCGGTTCCAAATCAAAGAAGGCTTGCATGGCGGATCGGCACGCTTGCATCCCAGTTATGTGTACCGGAAGTTTTATTTATTTTTTTACTAAGGAAGTTGCTGGTTTCATTCGCTTATGAACATTTCTCATGTCTGACTGTCCTAATTATGACCTTTATAGCCCGGTGTTACAAAAAAAGCAGATGACCTCGCAATGTATACAGGGTAAATAAGAGGAGGTATTTTGCTTTCAGTGGTACGATTTCTGGACTCTAAAAAACCCACCACTAAAAACTTTGAGCTTGCATGATGGGTCATGGCTCCTTATTCTATTATCATTACTGCTGGGACATAGGCCTCCCCAAGAAAGGGGGAATTTGTCCATTATTGCCGCGCTGGACAAGAGTGGTGGCAATTGCAGGGCGCAATTTCGCGAAATAAATGCTCCTGCTCATCCCCGCCCTGTTGCATTTGAGCGACACTTTTTTGGGTATACCGCCATCTGTCGGTGCTGGTACCTCAGTCAGCTCTTGCTCATTATTCTTTCACGCGGGGGACGGGAGACCGGTGGAATAACTAACGGTTAATAAGATAAAATTGCCTCCTCAAACTCTCCCAGCTTTTGAATAACTGTAGAGGGCGATCCAATTTCATTTCGTATATTTGCTTTTTCATTTTAAATTTTTTATCTACCTGGGACACCAAATAACGGTGACCAAGCAAAGCTCCTTTGTTCTGATATTATTGACTTTCATTAATCATTCCTGTCGAAATCCCCCGAACAAACACGAGACTACAGACCGCTTTATTGTAATATTACAACAAAGCTCGCTAAGCTTAAAGTTCATTCAGGCGGTAGCTTTTGTTCTGTACAACGCTGGCATTCATTGCCACGTCACATTCATTGTGCCAGAGATCCGTTTGCATGGCGGACCAACACGCTTGTATTTCAGTCTGGTGTGCCGAAACTTTTGCTAGCTTGAAACAGTTGTTTCAGGAAAAGTATTTGTGTTGCAGTTTGTATTCATTTATTTGAGTAGATATTATTTGAGTTAGTTATTTTTAATATTCAAAGAGGTACGGTATCAATATGTTTGCCAAAAGGTACCGGCTGAGTAGAATAGTATCAGGTGGCGTAAGAGGCGTCTTTTGCACGATTTAGCCCGTTTGCCTAGCGCGGCAATTATGGGCAAGAAACCTCCATTCTTAATAGAGGCTTATATCCCGCAGTGGACTTCCTTCCTTTCCTTCCTGAATGGCTGATAAGATAAATATAAGTAAGTAGTAATATTTATATCCATGAGGTACCAGCAGAGTAGAATAATACATCGCTCTGTACCAGGTGGCGTAAGAGACAAGTGAGTTGTATCCCACCCTGTGCATTTTTGCTGCACTTTTCTGGATATACCGCTATCTGTCGGTTCCGGTACCTTAGTCGCCTCTTACGACACCTGGTACAGGAGGAGGTACTATTCTACTCTGCCGGGACCTTACGGATTTTACCGGTACGTAGAACTGACATATCAGATGGTCATTTGTCTTACTGACCAGCCATTTCATGGAATACGAAACATGTAAATTATATAAACAATCATCATCACCATATCAGCCCTAGAAAGTCCATTGTTAGACATAGGCCTCCCCAGGATTGAGAGATTTTTTACACATAATTGCCGCGCTAAAATAGCCGTGCTGGCAATCGCGGTGCGCAACTTTGCAACAAGGATACTGCTGCCCATCCCCTAGTTATATTTAGCTCTGCTGTTTCAGATGGATGTACCACCATCTGTCGGTTCGGTCCTCAGTCCTCAGTCTTCCTCTGTCGTATCTTACAACACCTGGTACAGATGGTAGTATTAATCTACTCTGCCAGCAACCTATGGCTCCGACTCCCACAGCTATGTGAACATTAAATTATAAATAAATAAAGTCGTTAAAAATCTCATATATTGACCTGACTCCGAGATATGTCGCTTAAACAATTTATGTTTCGGACATCATACAACGAAGGTATTATATATTGACATAAATACATATTTAAAATCCAAATACAGAGTAAATGCGAATATTAATCATATAATTATTAGAACTGAGTGATCGAACCCTGCGCTATCGGGCCCGTTAAATGTGTCCGCCTACGTATTCCGTAGTTTGAAATATATTTTCGTGATAAGGGTTATGAGTACCTCTAAAGTAGAATAGTACCTACCTATGTACCAGTTATCGTATGAGAAAAATATAACTGGTAACAACAGGTGAATGGTGAATGCGTTATCTCTTACAATAACATGCAAAAACATCCTGGAGCAAGAACTACGTATTCAAAGAAGTTTGCTTATACTTGTATTAAGTCTATTCTTAATTTGTAATAATAATCACATTGTTCTGAGATATTACAGAATGCTTGATGTTGAATACAACAATATGAATGATTTCTTGTTGTTCTCTAAAGCATACATACATATATACATGGATGAATTTCCACTTGCAACGATCTTGTCATACCTCTCGCTTCCCTTATTCACTTAGTACTTTCATACACGTTCGCTTTTTCTTGGTAATTCTGATCTGGTCTTTCTGTAATACCTCTTCTACCTGGCAAAAGCATGTTCTCCTAGGTTACTCGTTACCATGTCTTCCTATCACTTCCGCTCTATATATTTGTGCAATCATACATCACCATCAACATCTCTTCCACAACATTGATCTCTTATCACACTATCCTGTAATCTATCTCATTTCTACAGCATTTATTCTACTCGCGTACTTCTCTAAAGCATTCCTAATATTTCATTGTATATTCGAGGATTTCGTGTATGAAAGCTATCATTATTATTTAAAATTACTGAGTTGTGTCAGTTCATCAAAGGATAAATACAATTTCAAACAGATAAGAATGTGTTTTAAACAGATATTGAAAGAAGTAACCGGCTAAGGTACCGTCGCCGACAGATTGCGGTATATCCATTCAAAATAGCGTAGCTCAATTGCGGTACCGGCGCCGATCGATTGCGGTATATAAGAAGGCAGCTGCATCCCCATCGGAAATACAAAACATATGTAAATATAATCAAATATTTTAGAATTATACCGTTCATAACCGATAATACCGTCAATTTGAAGCATTAAAAAAAAATGTTCGCCATTCACACATTTATTTTTTTATTCATAAAAAAGGTTAACTCCACTTTGTTTCGACGACTTCACCCCGACTCTTTTTCCAATGAGGTCCTAATCGATTTAGTGGAATTGATTGCGGTCCCGGCCGGGCTCTGTGATGTCGCCCGACAAATCGAATATCCCAGTCATTGCTGGTTATGACTTTTTGCCCCTCGGAACTTCATTAATGTTCCTAGAGGACAATGTGGCGGTGTTCCATCTAAATTTATTGAGTTGACCATCGTTGGCTTAACGTAATTTCGAGTAAATTTGACTCGAATGGGTTTGGCTTAAATATTAATAAAAAATAAGTTGACTGACTGACTGACATATAAGCGCAGGGCCTTAACTTTAAGGGATTAGAAACTTGAAATTTAGCACAGGATTTCCTTTTACAATGCAGGGGAGCATTAAAAAACGGTTTTTTAAAATTCTCCCACGTGAAGCTTTGCTATTTTTGAAGTTATTTGAATAAAATTCAGTACTAAGTCTCTTCATCGAAAATCATGAAACAAGTGATTTTTTTTAAATCTTCCCTTATGGGGGTGAAAGTTAATATGAAATTTTTATCATTTAACGCGGGTAAACCGCAGTGCACTGCTAGGAACAATAATAAAACCACTTTTCAACGGTATTAAAATGTTTTAAATCTAGCCTTTACATTCTAATTTGACAATTAAACTACCTTACGGCAATCATTCTCAAGAATAATGGTTGTAATGCCTTTGTACTTTATTTATTTATTTTTTAAACTTTATGGCATACAATTTTACAAAATGTACAAATGGCGGACTTAATGCCAGCTGGCATTAAATCCCAGTCAACCATTACACGAAACAGAAAAAAAATATAATGGTGCAGACAATATACCTATATACAAAATAGATAAACGTATATAAAAAAAAAATTGTACAAATAAACGTAATAAGTACACATGATTTAAAATAACGTATAAAGTTTAAATTTTGAATATTCGAATTTATATTCATGAAGGTGCTGTTTTTTGATCGGGCAGTGCTATGTAGTTGTTTAAAGTAGTTGTACAAATATTTATAAGAAAATACTACAACAATAATATCTGTAATTAATCTTCCTTGTGTATATACCTAACATACATTTTCTAAATATAAGAAGTCGCTTAGTATAATGAGTGGTCAAGTTTTCTTCTTTTAGCAACTACACTACTCCATAGATTTTGTTAGAATAATTGTATAATCCAAACAATTTGAGATGTCCTTTGTGTCAGACGATTGACGGTTGATGTCGCTATTGTCAATGTAATCTATCACACACTTTTCGGTCGGCTAATAACTCTTTGTACATGTCATACAAATACGGTTAAATAAATCCAATTTATATTATTAAATCCTAGTTTATTTAGCCCTTAATATTTCAAATTTGACTGATGATTTCACTTGATGAGCTAATTAATTTTAATTTATTTCCTTTGCATGAACGCACTGGTTGTCACAACCGGAGTTATTGTTTGTTGTTTTAAATTTATGCGCTATGCTACGAAATATATATTGACCATGATAGAAGAGGCAGTTCGCTGTAACACAGTTTGATACTGGCACAGCAGCGACGATCACTTCCTACATAATTGTATTTTATATTATTATGTATTGATTATGTCTGGATTAAGGAATAAATATTAATATTAATTGTGCTCAATTGACTGGTCCCTTCGCACAGGGCACATCGATTGATTAAGTGAGGTAGCAAGTAGGTACTTTTCTTCAGAAAACTGTGGATTTATACATTCATGGTAGGCGTTGGTTTACAGGGTTGAAATAAATAAATTGTCACAATATCTCATACATTGATACGACTCCGAGATAAGTCGCTAATAGCACTTCACTTACAAATAACAGACAAGAGAAATTACAAATATAATCCTTGTCGACAGGTCTATAATGACTAAAACTGCCCGTTTCTCGATCGTCATTTCTGATGGCCTAAACGTAAAGCGTGGAGGCCTCCTAAGGCGTACACTCAAGGCAGCTTTTTATTCAATAAAATGATATAACAAATGTCAGCTTATCTATGAGAGATTATATGTAAAAATTGCGTGTCACGGTGTTGGTCCGGGGTGAACTTCTCAACTAGTGAACCGATTTTAATATTCTATTGATTACTGTATACGGTTTGATTCAACTTGAGTGATAAGATACTTTATATTTCAATGTATTTTCATGATTAAAATAGGTATATATAGGATAGATTATAGGTTACAGGACAACGACGGTTTAACTACCATAATTTATAATATAATTAATAATTATGCGATACGAAATCCCGTAATCACAGATTTAATTCCATGATTTGTAATCAAATTGGTTGATCCCAATGACATTATAACATTTTAATGCGAGCGTGAGTCTCATTATTTCAATTTTCTGACACTGCACACAGACTGTTTAACGGCAACGGAAATTATGGAATTGTATTGTTGAAATAATAATAATAGTTTATTAATCTACTGCAAATATTACAAGAACTCAAAAATCTAATAAAACAAATAAAAACAATAGAAATACCGCAAAAGATTACACTGATAGACTAAATCGACCAGTGAAAGTGTAAACTGTAATACATTTTAAAATTTGCGTCTTACATTGTAATATATATTAAAATTGAATTTACCTACATGTGAAATATGCAGTATAAATTGACCAATGTTTTGATTGTTCTGTTGTCAGCATCAATGGCGTACCGGCGGATGGGAATAAAACTTCCCTCTGTGACAGATGGTGGTTTATCCGCCCGGAATTAGCTCAAATTGCTATTTGCTGCCATTCTTGCCCAGCGCGGCAATTATGGTCAATTTTCAACAGTGGACGTTCAATGGCTGTTATGATGATATTGACGATGTTCTCTGACATCCGCAACACAAGTGCTATATATGTGATGTTATATGTGAATTTATTATTTAATTTTAAAAATAATAATAATTCATACTTCATCTCACACATTGATCTGAGTGATCGTGGTAAGCCGCTGAAAGCACTTGCATTAAGGACGCTAGATAACAGAGGAATCACAAATATACTACTAAAATACATATATTTACACCCAAACTCAGAGAAAACACAAATATCATTATATAAATATTTGGTGTGGAATTGAACCCGCGACCTTTGGCGCACAAGATAGGATCACTACCATCTGCGTCATCGGGCCCTAAAATAAGAAAACGCAAAACTTTAGATAGCGTTCAATATACTTCAATGGATAAATGATATTCAAATAACAAAGGTATATCCTTGAAAAGGTTTTTTACTCATCTCGATAAGAATAGGACCCGGGAACTTGCGAATAACACAAGATCTATGTATTAAAAGTTTTACGAGGTCAATGTAATTCGTTCGGCCAAAATTTGTATCCCGGTCACAATTTATTTAGCTAATGGACCTGTTTTCCCCGGAGCGGGAAGGGAAAGTTAATTTTTCACCCTTAACTTTCCAAACTCAAAATCAGGATTTATTCCCTAAGTGTACACTTTTCACCGTTTTAATCGCATTGAAACTTTATAATGTATATTTAATTTACGAAAATGTAGTAGGTAAAAGATATAATAAGTGGTAATCTATCTTTTTATTTGTTCAAAGTGATAGTATTGAAAAACCTTTACATAAGGTTGACGTCATACAAAAGTTCGTCTGCATTAGTAACTCACCTATTTCTACTCCCAAATAGCAGTGTTCGCATTGCTGTGTTCCGGTTTGAAGGGTGAGAGAGGCAATGAAATTACTGGGTAATGTGAATTATAATATCTTCAAATCACAGAGGTAGTGATTAAACGCTGGTAATATCCTTGTAATATTTCGTGAGTCTATAGGCTGCTGTATCGCCATCACGCAGACTGTATGCTTGTTTGTCGATATGGTCGATAAAAAAACCAACGATAAAATTAACCTCATTAAGAACTTAGTGTCTGAATAAGACAATAAATATGGCTGTAGCTACAACTCAATAACATATACATCGTTGTAAAAGTTAAAAACATATTGACATTTATTAGATTAATGGTATAGAAAATTGCTGGCGAATCAAATGCCGGTTTTTGTTATTTTAATTAAACAAAAAACATTAAATGAGAGAGAAAAGCACTAATAAAAAAAAGAGCAGTGCGAAAGCTGCGGAAACTCCCTTCTTCACGTTCTTCTTCACTTCAAAGACTTCACGTTCATAAGATAAATAAAAAAGTTTAACTACACAAAAATTAACAAAGTCAAAAAAAGCTTATGAGTCAATCTATTTTATTTTGGTTTACGAGGTTTTTGGTAAATAGAAAATACAGTTAAATATTTTAGTAATTTTGCACTATTTACGAGTATTATATTTCAAATAAATAATATATTTACACAACATCTCAAAAATTTACCTAACTCCGTGGTAAGTGGCGTAAAGCACTTGTGTTACGGACATCAGACAATAGAGGAATCACAAATATAACACTTAAATACATATTTTGAACACCCGGACAATGGACAAACACAAATATCATCATGTAAATATTTGTCCTGGGTGGAAATCGAACCCAAGACCCTTGGCGCATAAGACAAGATCACTACCATCTGCGCCATCGGGCCCGTCAATATTTTGTATTGATTATAATTAGTATATTCTAAGAATTGTGTGTAGTACTATGTATATTATATATATGATATTATGTATATGCATAATAACCGTGTACTGGGCGCATTGTAGCTCAAATGTATCAATGTTGGGATGGGCAGCAGCATTTCCTGCGTTCTACGATTGCCACGACGCTTGCCCAGCGCGGCAATTATGGGCAACTTATTATTTACTTGGGGAGATGATTGTCAAACAGTAGACGTTTTAAAAGTGATAATTAATTATTTGGATAACATACGGAATTTTTCACAAATAGTACCTGGGAGTCTTTTTATCGTTAATCCTTGCCCGCTGATTATCATCTTAAAGGACCGCTGGAAGTTCGGAACGTTAATTTAACTTAGGGGATGGCTAATCTCTCTCCTGTTAACTGGACTTCGGAAGAAAGACCTTCGGCGAATGTCTTATAACAAGTTTTTATTTGTTTGCCGAGAGGGAAAATCGTCAGTCGGAGTTGATAACTTCTGGCTTTGACAGGGAACAATCGAGGAAAACGAATATTAAAAATAAATGTAGTTACTATGTCAGTAACGTATTGTTAGAAATGTATTCTGTCAAGAACTGCTTTCCTTGAAGCTAATGATTACGTTAACAACAAATGTCGTTTGCATCGGTACCACACACTCACCTATTTCTACCGCCAAGCAGTGTTCACATCGCTGTGTACCGGTTTGAAGGGTAAAAGAATCAGTGAAATTAGTGAGTAAAGTGACACGGTCTCAAGATAATGGGTCTTAAGTTCACAGGGTTGCCGACATGCTTGTGATATCTACCTTGTGCTCTTTGACTGTTGTTCCAAGTCACAAGGTTTAAGGTGTAACAGCATAAAATCAGTGGGTAGTTCTCAATTGAGAAGCCGTGATCAGGGAATCTTATTTAAAAACTACATCTTTGTATTTCTTTAATCGCCACTTGACCAGCCCTTATTCCAAATTACCCAATTTCACACAACATCTCATACATTGATTTGTCTCCGAGATAAGTCGCTCAACGCACTTGTGTTAATATTCCTCACATATATATTTATAATATTTATCATATATATACTTGTCCTGGGTGGCAATCGAACCCTGGCGCACAAGACAGGAAAACTACCATCTGCGCCGGTCTGACCTTTTTAAAATCAATTGTTCAGTTCATGTTTCTCTCATTGTTTTTTATTTAATTATTTAAATTATAATATTCAAACCTTTTAATAAAACCTTTTCTTTTCAAATCACAAAATATACTAGCAAATTATTTTGTAATTAAAATTCACGTTGACCTAATCTTTAATAGTTTTAAATAACAAAATGAGCTGAGCGAATTAATTTTAACTTTCACATTTTAATTAGTGAACAAGCCCTTAGTTGAAAAAAGAAAATTAAATAAGTATTGCCATACTTACAGTCACTACTTAATATAATATCAATTCATAGTCAAAAATAAATCCAATGAAAACATCATTTTAACAATCTTAAAAAAAGGAAGGAAAAATATAAAAAGTCCACAACTAGCAACACCGCTCTTCTATGACAAGGATTTGTAATATCCATGTACATATTTTTACATGTCATTGACCTACTTAAAAAAAAGAAGGTTTTTCAACCTAGGTTTGCGGTATAATGTATAGTTTTTACCTAGAAGGCCGGACAGGGAGTAAGTAATAGGGAGTCTTTTTTTAATAAGGTCTTAGGTCAAGAAACAAGCATACAATCTGTGTGATAGTAAGCGTCACATTAGCCTAGAGTCGCAAGTAATATCATGAGGATCACCAGCACGTTGCCAACCGTGATTTGAGTCCGAGTCAGTTACATTACCTAGTTATTTCACTATCTCTCTCACCCTTCAAACCGGAATACAGGAATACGAAAACTGCTATTTACCGGCGGAAATAGGTAAGAGCACGGCACTTGGTACGCAGAACCGATGGCCGATGGAGTCGTAAGGTTCTGGAATGGAGGACACGTACCGGCAAGCGAAGCGTAGGGTGTCTAATAAGATGAACAGACGATCTGATTAAGACCGTAGGATCGCGCTGGACACCGGCCGCATACAACCGGTCCTATTGGAGATTACTTGTAGAGCCCTATATCCAACAGTGGACCTCTTATGGCTGATATGATGAAGGTACGAATCCAGACGACCCTTGTAAGAGATTTGCCTTACAAAATGGTATGCTGTAGATGACCCTAGGTCAAAAGCTTTAGTATGCCGGTCGCTTTATTTGGAGTAGGAGCCAAAACATTAACCTACAGTAACTCTTGTTTGTCTACTTATAAAGTATCTTCGTTTCTTTTCCCCCTTTTTTTCTCCTACACGGTAATGAGCAATGAGGTAAATGAAGTTCCATGATTGAAATTAGCTAACGAACCCCAATCAATCTGGATCCGGGAAGCTTCGTTAGTTATCCCGGATAATCCCGGAAATGAAATTTGATTGGTTTTTCGTTTATTGCCCGTTATCTAATCAATTCTAAACGAGCATTATTATTTCTAGGAATGATTGGAAATGTGACATTTCATTACATCTAATAAGCTTGTATATTCTTTCATTTTTATATTATAACAAAAATAATTCACCTGACATTTCATACGTTCATCTGAATTCGTGTTAAGTGTAACGGATATCAGACAAAAGAAGCATCACCGACATAATAATTAAACACATATTCCAACACATGAATATGTGATCTGGGTGGGGATTGAATCGACGACCCCTGAAGCGCGAGACGGAGACCCGCCGTAAACTAATGGAAGACCCGGATTAGGCAGATGTTTACTGAGAATTTAGCATAAAGTAGTGGTTAAACGTGTCGTATATATATTACGAATCGGTAAATTAATGTTGAGCCGGCTTCAGGCTTTGTTTACCAGGGATCAAAAGTATGTTGGTTTTCTTCAGTGTACTAAGTCGAGAAACAGGCATACAGTATCTAAGAGTTACCAGCGCGTTACCAACCTTGTGACTTGAAGATATATAAACGGATATATAAACGGAACACAGCAACGCGAGCACTGCTGTTTGTCAGTTGAAGTATGTGAGTGAGGTATCAATGCGGACGACCCTTATATGAGTTCTACCTCTAGTCATCATATCAGCCATTGGTACCATTGTTGGACATAGGCCTTCCAAAAAAGGGGGAATATTGCCCATAATTGCCGCGCAGGGTAAGCGTGTTTGCTATGGCAGAGGGGAGCTTCCCCGGCCTGAGCATTTATGCTACTGTTTTGGATGGACATGTCGCCATAGATCGGTTCTGATACGTAGTGCGTTTGCAGTATTCTACTCTGCCGGCTAGTAAATGTAATTTTTTTACCTGTAATTACCCAAGATAATTTTAAGTTTTTTGAAGAAAATAATGTGTATCTATATCTGGAGCCCAGGATAAGAATTTTTTAAATAAAAAATAGCATACGAGTATATTCTCTGACTAAATATATATAAGCAAAGAAATTGTGGCAATATTTTTGTGGTAATTTACTTATGTGAAAATTGTTATGTCTATTGTGAAGTCACTAGTATATACTATGTAAAGAAATAATATTTCTTTAATTTTTGAACGACATTGAATGACATTGACAACTGACAAGCGCTAGAGTCTGAGGTCAATAGTCAGTTGAGAGGTTATTATTGTATTAGATTATTGTGATTTAAGATAGATAAATAAGAACAATTGGTGGAAGAATAGATTTTAATTGTCGTTTCTTCGTTTTCAGGTAAAGTTATAATAATAAATTAAATAAGTTATTTGTAAGATTATATAATAATATTTGTTAGAAATTAACGAAATAAATCTTCGTTTTCAGAAGCAACGCATAAGTTTATTTTAACCTAAAATTAAAGGATAATCGATATAACTATATAACATCCAGACACAGAACAAAGATAAATATCATCATATAAATATTTGCATCATCGAACCCACCGCCTTTGGCGCAAAAGATAACATCACTACCATCTGCGCCATCGGGCCAGTCAACTTCATGTAAAAGTTCTACCAAGATATACCATTTCGAATGAACATGTCTTTGAATAGTACTTCAATCTGTGGAAGCTTTTCTTCTAGAAGAAAGCAGTAAAGTGAGAACACATATCCGAAAAGGTCGGTTGCTGTAAGTAAACTCATGCATACTTATGAGATCGTAGCTAATTACTCCCTTTCCAAGCTCCCTTTCAAGCTGTACTTTTAAGTTAGTACTTTGGACGCGCCTTTAAGCGATCGTCGCTAGTCCTTTCCCGATTTCGTGACTCTCGTAAAAGTTGAATAATTCCGTTTCTTCTAGATACTTGCAAATTTCATAGTAAGCCATAAATAGTTAGTATTTAATTAAAACAAAAGAATTTGTATATTATAATAGAATGGTCTAATTTAGAATTTTTTTTTTACCTATATCGGTTCTGACAGATAGCGGTATATCCATCCAAAAGAGACTGGCCGAGATGGAACAGACCAGTAATGACGACAAAAGTTCTATCTGTTGCCGGCGCACTTTTTAGGTGGGTTTTTCAATAAACTATTTTTTTAAATTACTTTTGTGTTCTTAGGTCATTAGAGTCATCAGTCATTTAAGTTGTAGATTTAAAATTAGTCATTTGGATTATAATTATAATACTCATTATTTTACACCCGTCAAACAGATACAAAAATAATTGAATATAATATAAAACATTTAATAAAGCTAATATTATCTATAAGTCTAAAAAAATATATTATATTTCTTGACGATTTAATAGTACTTGTGATAAGTCTATTTAAATAACGATAATTTTGAGTACGACTTTGTGGTTATGATGATTTATTAGTTCTCCAAGAGAGGATATCGAAAGTTTAGTTAAGTTAAGTTTTAAAATCACTATCTGAATGTTTTGATATACCAGTCTCTTCATTAATAATAGTCCAATACGTTTTTATTAAATAAATGACACATCAGATTTTCATTTTCAAAAAAAATATTTTGCTTTAAGACAGTTGCTTTAAATTTTTTTGAATAATGTCTAACATATCATTTAAACTCATTATTTCCGTCATGTTGCCGCTTCTCATACCCCATAATTCATACTAAGTTTTCCTTTTGTTTATATAAGTCCGCAGTGGCCCATAGGCTGAATACTGATACATTCGTAACTGCAACTGATTTTTGTGCGAATATTATATTAAACAATGAAAAAAATCATACACCTCATTAGGGACTAAATCAGATGCCAAAAGGGGTAGTTTTGAAGCAAATTATGCCTCATTCTCCTTAAACGATTTTTAGTTATTGTCAAGCAATCTCGCCAAGTCAAATCTAGAGCTTCAATATAACCAAAGTCATAAGGTTTGTATTTTAATTTTATTTTATAATGTATGTTCTCATAAATAAATTTCAAGATTATCTACAGAACTTGGCACCCATTTAGATATCAATTCTTTTGTCGGAAAAGTCAACAACCACGCATTTGAGCTTGACCTTGATGTGGTATCATAACTCTTTGTACATACATTATTAGTAACAAAAATAAAATGAAATCTGACCTTTAACAGGAAAGCGATGAGACAATCGAAAGAAAAAGATTTTATTGCTATTATGATTTCAAAGGCGCTAGGTATTTTTTAAGTAGTATTAAACAAATATTCAAATCGTAAAAGTTCAAGGCTTTCTGATTTCTATTTTTCTAGGTCACCTGGAAATAGGTTAGAATTATGATTTCTAGGTTAGTCAGTCACTCAGTCTGTGACAAAAATGACGATTTTTGGACGTCAATATCTAAATAACTGTATAAGCTGTATTTATGAAATTTAGAATAGTTGTTAAACTAAGAAGTTTCAATAACTGTACCAAATTTAATTTGTTTATCCTAAATATATTTTGAGTTATTAAGGGGTGAAAAGTGCTACGGCTGCTGCGTCGCTAGTTATTTTTTTGAACTTGGCTGATACGCTGCCTTGATACTGTAAAGTATGATAATCCAACTAATATTATAAATGCGAGAGTAGCTCTGTCTGTGTGTCTGTTACGCTTTCCGCTTAAGCCTCTCAACCGATTTTGATGAAATTTGGCACAGGCAATCTTTAGACCCTGAGAAAACGACAAAGCCTATTTAGCCCCTTGCAACACTAATTAAAAATTAGGGTTGCTAGGGGATGAAAAGTTGTATGGAAGTATCGCTATTTTTTCTAGCCATTGATTAGATATAAATAAACATGACATTCAATGTTTATATAAGTTAAGGTGCAGAGGTATGGTACCCAAAAAAACTATTACACGCTGATGAAGTGGCGGGCACAGTTAGTATAATATGAAGAGAGAGGAAGTGGATAGCTCAATACCTTTTTATTTTTACTACTTTGTATTCGTGATCTCTAATTGATATTGTAAGCTTAAGAATATTGAATTTGCACCAAAACTAACAGATGATGGTATATCCATCCCAAATAGTGTGGCTCAAATGCACAGAACGGGGATAGGTAGCAGTATCTCCGTCGGAAAAACTTTGCTCTACGATTGCCAATATGTTTTCCCAGCGCGGCAATTATAGGCAAAATTCCCCTTTTCTTGGGGAGGCTTTTGTCCAGCTGTTGACTTTCAATGGCTGATATGATGAGGCTTTCTTTGGGGATTACTTTAGTTTTTATCTAAAATAATGATATGCAGATGAAAGAATTCACTGAGTGATAAAGGCTGATTCAAATTATAATACATTTTTTTCAAGTAGGGTATAAGCACTTTTGAAACGTCAAAAATAAAAAAAATAAAACAGTAATATTTACAGAATAAGTTGCACCAGATGATATAATTAATTATATTCATGATAGTGATGACCCTGATGACCCTACGAGATCACGGGTGTCATTTAACATATGTAAATTAGGCCTACCTTAATTAGTCTGCAGGTACCAAGTGGGTTTTAAAACTAAGTTTACTGCTATATTACATTACAAAAAAAATCTTTTCTAAAATCGAAATTTTTAACCTGTAAGTTTTAAATAATGTTCGTCTTTAACTCATTGCTAATTAAAATAGTAGGATATGTATGATTGTGAGTTTGAGTTTGGTACTATCGAGTCCGATAAGGCAGATGGTAGTGATACTATCTTACGCGCCAAAGGTCGTAAGTTAGATCCCCACCAAGGACAAATATTTATATGATGATATAAGCGTTTGTCCTGTGTCTAGGTTTTCAATGTAATTCCTCTGTTGTCAGATATTCGTAATACATATTAGCTTCTAAATCTTTCAAGCCATTCCTATTTGACGTGACAATTTGAATATCCTATATCAGTTGGAAGAAACCATAAACGGCGTCATTACAAACACAATCAGGAAAAAGAAAAACCAGAATCGGGATCTCTGGCATCGTTAGATTAAATGATCTCCAAAATGCCTTCCAAATTCCGTAGCTGATAGGGATTTTGTGCCCATCCCCGCTGGACAAGTATGCGGCCTTTATGGCAACGAATTTTTAGTAAAGGTTATTTTATCGTGGGTCGCATAGTGGGTTTCCTGAACGTATCTTAATAGCTGTCCTATATTATTTTATAGTCGGAAAAATTTCACAACATCCCATACATACCTGTCATAAAATAAAATTTCAGGCAGCAGATGAAATACAAATTTAATCTCGTATATATTTTTTTTAACTGGTCATACAAGAAACACATTTCAATCATATAAATGTTTGTCCTGCGTGTGGTCGAACTCACAACCATTGGTGCACAAGATTAGGACTCTACCAAATACGCCAACGGGCCCGGAAATGTTCTGTATTGAAAATATTCACCGAAAGAGTGTATAAAATGTATAGTATAAAGTATAAAACGTTTGTGTTTTTTGTCTGTGTGTTTTAAATTTAATTAATAAAAGTATAGTGTTTCAAGTGAGATTCGTACCAGAACTCTTATCTTTCCGGAGAAATGTACTACCAATTACACTATCGAAAAGGAAGTTCAAATCTATCAAAAGAAAACTTTAACGAGTTATTCTTCAATCATTTCAGTTCTAAAAAAAATATTTAATGAAGTAATTATAATAGGTTTATTTATCATCATCATGATACCAGCTATCGTAAGTCCACAGCTGGACATAGGCCTCCCCAAGAAAGGGGGAAATTTACTTATAATTACCGCGCTAGACAAGCGTGTTGGCAATCGCAGAGCGCAGCTTTCATGACGGGAATACTGCTGCCCATCCACACCTTGTGTGCTTAAGATGCAACTTAAGCACACAAGGTGGGGAGGTGTCACGGATGAATATACCACCATCTGTCGGTTCTGGTACCTTTAGTCACCTCTGACTTTTCTACAATACCGGTACCTCACGGCCTATTTACTAATTAACCTTTAATAAGGAGTTTAAATGTGTTTAGTATAAATAAATATGTGTCCGTTGATTTTGAAGATGAAAGTCAAGTTTAAGAAGTGCAAAGAAAAGTTGGCACCACTTCATGCAAGAGTTTGATAAACTGTGTCATTATACCAAGTTTTGTTACTAAATTATGTTTGAGAAGCTCCTCACAACAGAAAATAGTTCGATACACGCATGAATACAGCCTAAATTGTACTACCATTGAATTATCCAATTATGCGGACTCGCCGCAGTTCCACGTGGCGCGTTCAGACGACATGTTTATTTAAGATCGCCCCGATTGCTCATTCATGAATTCACTAAGCTCGTTCTAATTCAGACATGAAATTCATGCAGCGTACGTCACTTATTTATTGTTGGGTTTGTTACGTTCGTGCTAATATGATGTGAACTTTGTTTACATCAAATGCACGCATCAAATGAAAATGGTATTTAATTAAAACAGTGAACTGTTTATTGTTTTATATTCTTGTGAAAAAATTAAGTGTCTGTGTAAGAAGAGACGGCCTCATTCAAATGACAGACTCCTCAATAAAGGGGAATTTTTGCCCATAATTGCCGCGCTGGACAGGCGTGGTGACAATCGCATAGCGTAGCGATAGAAATGCTGCTGCTCATCCCGACCGCGTTGTATTTGAACTACGCTATGACGTTTTTATTCGCCTTTTAACGATACCTAGTATGAGAGAGGTTCTATTATACTCTGCCGATACTCCGCGGCAAATGTAATCAGTGATTATAGTGACTATAGCTCGAGGAAAAAACATATCTATTCAATGAAAAACTTTACTATTTTCCGAGTTATAGATATGCCTATTTCATATTAAACTTTATTTAAATGTAAATTATTTATAAATTACTCAGCCGCATAGCCAATACAGTAGAGTACTTATATAGTGCGCACGGGTCGTGGACTACTTTACGTAGGATAATATCATTAACGTGCTGAACATCTGTGTTTTTTCTGTGTCCGGGTATTAAGTATTTTGTTTGTAATTTATTTGTTGTCTGATATCTGTAACGTGTTTCAAGCTACTTTTTTAAGTCTTTAATTATTAAACTAGCTGTCTCAGCAGATATTATCCTAACTTAATTATCATTATATCAGCCATTGGAAGTTCACTGCTGGACATAGGCCTCCCCGAGAAATGGCGAATTTTGCTCATAATAGCCGCGTTGGGCATACGTATTGACAATCACAGAGCGTAGCTTTCGCAAAGGGAACGCTGCTGTCCATACCCGCCCTGTGCATTTGATGTAAACTGCTTCGAATGGATATACGACTTTCTGTTCTAGTACCTAAGTACTAGAACAGAAAGTCGTATAGTGTCGTAAGAGGTGACTAATCACCTCGTACGACACTTAGTACAGAAGGAGGTTCTATTCTGCTTTTCCAGTACCACACGGCAAGATGGAATTCAAGTTTCTAAATTTATATTTAAAATTATAAGTAATTAGGGTTTTCATTATCCATATATCCCGTTACGTAGGACAATATAAGTTAGCAGTAGTAAGATACGCATTACCCACAACCCGAATTGGCAGGTCACTGAGTCATCCAATCGTACTGGCTTGTGGCTGCTTCGCATGGCATGTGCGCGGAACATGATTATTCGGATTTGACCTGATTGCCAATTCATGAGTTCACTAAGCCATTCCTAATTCTGGCTTAAAATTTCTTGTATCGTCTTTTATTTGTTACAATAAGATTGTTTTAGTACCAGCAATCACACTATATTTTAAAATGTGTATTCGGTAGAGTTCCTATCTTTTACGCCAGGGGTCATTGGTTCGTTCCTCGCCCAGAACAAACCATTATACATTATGAACATTTGATCTGTTCTGTGTATTTTTTATTTAGTTAGGTCCACGTGATAGTAAGCGTCACCGCAGCCTAGAAACGGTTATATTATCACAAGGATATCACTTACGCGTTGCTAACTTTGTGACTAACTTTGTGAGTAAGCCAAACTAGTAAGTTTGGCTTACTCCTTACTTTTTCGAAGTATATTGTCAATATCCTATTTGTTTAAATGGTTTTAATCTATATGGTCACTGGCGTCATACGTCATGTGAGTTATATTGATTTACGGTCTTGATTATTGTTGTTATTATTATGTAATAAAATTTTAAACTAACTAATAATAATACAGAACAAACTAAGTAACAACACGTAACCCTATTTATGTCTTGGAATTATCTCTATTTATAAAACAAATATTGTTTAATTTGGTGATTTTAAAGTTCCTATAATAGACCGTATTAAGAAAAGATTCGAGTGTATTTGAGTTTGATTTTACTAATTTTTAATAGGTGTTTATCTGGTCGTTATGGGCTAGTGATTCCTTTGTAGGTTCCCAAAAGCAATCGAGTCGAGTTTCATAACAACCCGGCTCCCTTTACCATTCGTATCGACGCGGACGGTCCGCATTTCCACCTCATCGGTTACTCATTGGAAACGATGCGCTTTTGCTTACACTGTTACAATACCAATGTGTACGTAATGAAATTATTTTGTGTCAAGATTGCTAAAAGTCAAACATAACAGATCAAAATGTAAATTAACCGCGTTTTAAAGCCATTAAAAGACTAGTTTATTATTAGCAGTGTAGTTATGTAAAGTATGTATTTCCTATCGTTTGTACATCTTGAAGATGTTCCACTGTTTCCGCCAAATAGCAGCATACATACCTCTTTAAATAAATGTCTGTACAACATTATGAATTAAAAAGATGTATTTTAATTTTTGAAGCTAAAGTTAAGGTGTGTAATGGTTTCTAACCGTTAATTGAAACGAAACTGAGTTTTTATTTTACGACTATACATATATACTTCATCTCATATGTATACTCATGATATATAATTTGCAATTATTTTAGTTGATTTTAGGAAGACACTCAGGAACTTCATTACAGCTTTGTACTATTTTTTTATGTGACAATAAATATTTTTATTATATATAACTATCACCCTGGGGTTTCACCCACATAGTTCACGTTTTCGTGCGAATGATAAATGATAAAAGTTACCTAAGTTATTCCTTCGGGCATTAAAAAGGCAGGTAGAGCAAGAGAAATTCCTGTTAAAAATTGCCTAGCCGTTTTGCAGTTAACCTCAAACTTTCAGACAAAAAAGCTTCATTTCGTATTAAAAAATTAACATAGTTTTATAAGCTTATTTATTTTATGTTGCAAAGTGAGCAAACATGCATACAGTCCGCTTGATGATAAACAGGATCGCAGCTTATAGCCACTTGTGTTATCACAAATATATCACAAGTGTGTCACCAACCTCGTGAACTGGAGATATGATATGTTACCCAGTAATTTCACTGACTCTCTTACCCTTTAAACCGGGAGACTGTTATTTGGCGGTTGAAATAGGTGAGAGTGAGGTTGTAATGCAGACGTTTTTTGTAAGAGGATACCTCTAGTAAAAGTCTGTTATTATGATATTGACACTTTATTTTTATGGTAGCTGTCGTTACGTTGCTATGGTAGCTACGTTGAAATGTAAGTCAGTCAGACATTTAGTCAGACTGCCAGTCATGCAGTTTCTTCTATTTTTATATAAAGATTTACCAAAAAACAACTTCCCTTGTAAAATGTTATCTCAAATTCCAAGGTAAGAAAGAAAATTCCGGTAGCTCGTAATGCAGTCATTACTCTTGCGAAGCCATCGACTGTGACGATTAGACACAGTGTGGCGTGACCTTTCGCGACGCGTGACGTCACTGATGGCTGACAATTTCATGGCTAGCGCCGCATTCGGTAAGGGAGGTGGCTCACTGGGTAGGATTTTACCATTAACGCCTCGGTACAAAAGAATAGTGAAATAAATTGTATACACCTCATATACTGATTGCTCTTTGTATACGCAATTATGTAGTCATTTTTTATTACATTAGCCCGCGTGATAGAAAGCGTCACAGCAACTTATAAACATCGTAATACCACAAGAATATCACTTTCAGTGCCAATCTTGTGACTAGAAGGTATTATGTCACATTACCCAGTATTCACTGTCTCTTTCATCCTTCAAACCAGAATGCGAACGCTGTTATTTGGTAGGAATAGGTGAGAGTGGTGTACCAAAGCTGATGACCTCGTCGATTGTATAATGGATATGTAGATTTTTAAATCTTTTTTGGATGAATCTATTAGGAGAAGCTGCTGAGATTTTGAAAGAACGAGAAGAGAGAACCACCGAAAGACGAGAGAAGTGGGCCCCCCAACTCTCTCGTCCTTCAATGCAGGGCTAACTTCAGGGTCACTAAGAAGTGATCGATATCACTCAGTTCTTTTTGCAATATGCCAGGTGGGGAGTCGCATACGTCGCAGTACTCAGATGCCATATGGTCTGTAGAATACCCCGGGAAATAAGGCAAGGTACTCATTAACAATCGACCCCTTTTCTAAGTATGTAAGGAATGGAAACTCTCTTTAGGTGCCTCTGAGGTACGGATCTCGGCTTTAGCGACCGCCGATTTCTTTTTCTACGAGATAAAGAGAGTTTTGTTGATAGAAAATTTAAAGAGGCAGAGATAGTAGGTATTCGTTTATACTATCTTATACGCCAAAGGTTGTGAGTTAGATTTCCAAGGTAAACATGTGTGATTATAATTGTTTTTATTCTGTGGCTGGGTGTTATACTTCCGATTCTTTTATGGTCTGATCTTCGTAACACAAGTTTTTTAAGCGACTTACCTCGGAGTCAGGTCAATGTATGAGGTTTTATGTGTATACTTGTGGATTTATATACTAATTGTAGATAGAGTTGATAGACATAGGGTTGATCACTTAATCAAGTGCAAAATCATTATGTAAATTATTCAAGTAGCGGGCAACTAAAATTTATCAGATGAAACCAGACTTGCATAGTGTATTCACGGTTCTTCCAGGTATAGTTCTTGTTCCCTTGCTTCTTCCAAACTGTATTGGCTACTCACATCAACATGCATAATACCATTCACTCCCCATTCTATATATTCATCACGTTATTTATATTCAATTTAACCGTTTCAATTTTATCTTACTTTTATTTTATTATTTAATCTGAAGACAGATCTGCTCCTACATCAGAATTTAAGAATATTTTCTTATGTATATACTAGATTAACTTTGTATGCAATGGTAGCCTTGCAAAGAGGTTAAGCTTATAACATATTCTCAACGTATAATGTGGCACACGGAGCATAAGAGGACCAATTCCCCTTAAGAAGTGGACGTGTATAATAAATGCTGTTGATATAAGTGCATCGAAGTATGTATGGTTTGAGTTTGAGAGATAGATTAAAAAATAGTGTGATAAAAGATCAAGATGGTAAAAAAAATTATGTTGTGACAGCAAAAAAGAAAGGAATGTTGAAATAGTTTGGACGTATAGAAAGGATGGATAAAAGTAGAATGACTGCAATAAAGTAGAACTAAAATAATAGAAGAGTTGGTATAAGACGACCCAGGTGAAAGTATCTTAACTAGGTAAAGGAGTTATTAAAGAACGGCTAGGTCAGAAGTATCAAGAATATACGAATGTCTATGAAAGGACTTATGTGAGTAAGGGAAGCGAGAGAGGTATGCCAAGATCAAAATAAGTAGTAATACTGCTGCCCGTTATAGCCTACTGTATTTGATCCACCACATTTCGTCATCTGTCGGTTTCGGTGCCATAATCGCTTTTTATGACATCTACTACAGGGGTACTATTCTTCTCTGCTTATACACCATCATGAAGTATCGAGGGATCTTCAAATGATTCTTTAAAAACAAAGGCTAATTGCGTATGGTTGTCAATCGCAGCGCGCAGCTATTGCGACAGGGATGCTGCTGCCCATCCCCATACTATGCATTTGAGTTACACTATTTCGGGAGGATATACCGCCATCTGTCGGTTCGGTACCTCGTCGCCTTTTACGACACATGATAAAAGAGAGGTATTATTCTTCTCTGCTGATACCACATCATGGAGTATCGAGTAAAATCTCAAATGTATATAAGGCAAAGTAGAGAGTATTTTCTATCAAGCATTAATAAATTTAAATATCGACCCAATATCTCCTTGAGTAACCATCTGTAGATTTACAAAACCACTACTTAGCTGCGGTCGTGAACAATTTCGCAAGTATCTACAACGAAAATATTTTAAGCTTTTCCCAGATTAGGAGGTTTTGCTACTCTTCAGACGTGTCTTAGCGTGTCTTATCTCAAATTCAAATGGATAACTAAGTAAATAAGCCAACAAGCTTCTTTACGGGTAAGACACTTTGTATCAACGGGAAATATCAAAGGAAATGTATATTTTATCATGGCACCCTTTGTTGTGAGACGTGGTTTAGAGGGAACTTGATGTATTATATTATTATTTAATGTTCTGAAAACAGTTCCTGAAAACTTACGTTATCAGTAATCTTAAGTGTTTTATTAGTAAATTCTCGGCCTAAACCATGACATTTAAACAAGATGTTTTGTTTATAGAGAGGCTGGCTAACAGTGTCCCGTTTCACTCGCGTTGAATTGTATTACTTTCATACTTACTCTGTGCCCCCCTTTTTCCCTTTAAGAGATGATATTTGAAAAAAATATTTTATGTATTTTATGACTTACATTGAAGAACCTTTCGAAAATTTCATTTGAATATCTTCAGAATAAAAATATCATATTAATTTTACTACCGTAATGTAAAAAAGGAAAGTTAGGCTTACGGAAAGGGAGAGGTTACAAAAAATTAAATACCGATACCTCCGATACCTCAGTCGTCTCTTACAGCACCTGGTACACGAGGAGGTACTATTCTACTCTGCCGGTACCTGAAGGCTTACCATATTGTACCCACCAACAAGCGGGCCGCATTATTTGCTTAACACCTGTTTGGTATATAAAAAAGGTAAACAACTGAATACAAGTAATGAAAAAGGATAAAATCAATTCTTGTATGTGTAAGCATCTTTACTTCTATACGTATGTCTTAGTAGGTCAATGGAAGGATTTGAATGACCGTACTGAAATTCCCATGTTTTCGACACAGCCAGTGTTTTGGTAAAAGCTTTATGGGAAATATGACGTGCTATAAAGAGTTTTACTACAACACTTTATTAGTGGTACTTCAATAAGCTGAGAAATACCGACTGAGTAGAATAGTACCGCTCTCTGTACTAGGTGTCGTCAGAGGCGATACCACAACCGACGGATGGCGGTATATGCATTCGAAATAGTATAGCTTAAATGCAGAGTGGGTTGGGCAGCAGCATCCTCGTCACGGAAGCTACGCTCTGCGATTGCCAATAGGTTTGTCCAGCGCGACAACTATGGGCAAAATTAGAGGCCTACGTCCAGCGGTGGACTTCCAATGGCTGGTGGTGATGACTTTAATATATGTATTAAAAATAAAATTTTGTACTGGAAAGATTACATTACATTTTACATTAAACTACATCGCTCTTTTGCAAGAACAACGATACAATACATAATCAAAATACAAAAATGGACTTTTAGCACTTAAAATTAGTATTCTTTTTAGTCTTTCAACTACTTTTGAGTTGTGACGATGCTCTTTCAAAAGAACGACATATTGACGGCTACCAAACGCGATTGATTTAACATCCACATTTTATGTTCGACATTTCCGTTAACGGTGGCAGCCATTTTTAAGTATGATAGAGAATCGAGAAGTTGTTAAAAACTAGTTTTACTCGTACTGAATGCGGAATGTATGCTTTTTATTTGCTTTGTGATAGTATCTGAGCGTGATACTTCGCATAAGCAGTTGGATATTGTACATAAAGCCTCGAGCATTGCTCAGAGTTTCTTTTAATGTAGTTAACCATAAACCTTTCTATATTTTATACAAATAGATAAAATTTAAGCGGCTGTTTGTGATGTGAAGATAACAAACGTAATGTAATTAATGCATATCTTAAAATTATATGTATAAAAATTAAGTGATTATTTTTTTTATTACTGTGTACTATCCTATATCTTATCTAATCTAATTAAGATATAATCTCCTAAGTTAGATATCAGATCCAACTTGGGAGATTATATCCTAAAGTAGCCTGCGTTTTAAAGCCGTTTGGTATTTTAATTTGAGTGGTTTACGTTTAAATGATAGAAAATATAAGTGTTATTTTAAGTTTACTGGATATATATGGATTACGTAAAAAAATTAAAACCTTTGAAACGGTGAATTCAAATTCAGACACGGAGAGCTGTTTGGTGATGGCAGTTTTGATTGGTAAAATAATTATTAAAAACATTTAACATAAATAATTTTCTCATTGTGATTTCTGTCTAGGTTTTTGCGTACTCGATACACTTACATAAAGACACGTCCGATAATTAGCGTGATTCTTAGTGTGCTTGAAGAATTATTTAAAAAGCAATAGTTACCTCTCTTTCATGCTCTCGGGTACTTTATGCTGCTATAGTGTGGAATACTCTATATGTATTCAAATTTACAGCATTCCAAACACCTATCAGAATCAATACGTTTCAATAATGAGAAAAGAATGCTTATCCGCTACAGAATATAGCGCAAATTCCAATAACGAGCCAGGTGTTATCAAATCAATAGTGCGATATTTGATTAAGCTCGCGATTCGTGGTTCAATTAAGGGGTAGATTATCTCAATATCACTGATTAAGCGGTCCTCCCTGGTATCCGATATCGACTGATAGCCACAGATATCCGATAACCCTCGGCTTCGTTAGACTTCTTCCCTTTGCAATGGCTATATAGCTAGAAAGCTTAATAGCAAATAAGGATTTATAATTTTGGATGATAGTGATCAAGTCTTGTGCGCCAAAGGTCATAGGTTTGATGCCCACATAGGACAAATATTTTTGATGATGATTTTTATGTTCGTTTTCTGTATGAATGTTAAATATATGTATTTAAGTAGTGTATTTGTGATTACACTGTTGTCAGATGCCCGTAACAAGTGCTTTAAAGGACTTACCACGAAATCAGGTCAATGTATGACAAGTTCTGGGAGTTTAGTTTATTAATTTAATGAAAATTCATGATGCAGTCGTTAACGTGTCCGAAACGTGATCGTTGATGTTAATCAAGGTTCTCATAGGTAACCATTATGATGGGTGACCAAAAATTTAAAAGTTTTGCTTATATCAAAATAATAAATAAATATTGTAATTTCTGACCTCGTTTTACGTATCACCGTTTGTGACATCTCTTTAGTCTAGGCACGTCTAATTGAGTATTTATTCTTGAAACAGTAAAAACGTATTTTTTTATTTTACTCAGCAGCTGTAAAAAGCCTACTGCTGGACGTGGGTAAAGGAGGAATTTGACTATAATTGCCTCGCTGGGCAAACGTGGCAATCGCAGAGCGTAGCTTCGTGACGGGCATGCTACTGCCCATACCCGCCCTGTTACATTTGAGCTACACTGCTTTGGATATAACGACATTTATCGGTTACGGTACCTTAGTCGCTTCTTACGATACCTGGTACAAAAAAAAGTATTATTTCACTCCGCGTTTACCTCACAGATTAAAAACGTAGATGTAAACCTAACGTATACTGTATCCGTAAATTTCAACTCATTTTGTAATTTCATTCTTAATATGTACACATTACACCAATTGTATTATAACATAACTTATTCCTTAATATATGCACTGTTCGAATTTAAACCAATTTGCAATTTTAAACTATATACACATTACATTCTTGGCTTCACAACTTTCACATCACCGCTTACTAAATCGCCAATTTTGGCGCGAAGTCACGTTCGTGGCTCATAAAAGAAAACGTCGGATATCGCCACCTTCCTTGTACCACCCCCACAATATTTCATTCTTTAGTAGAGTGCTTGCGAGAGTAAACGGTATAGATTTACTTTAATGTCTTATTACCTATTGCTTCTAGAATCGATATTATGAGATAAGCTTTACCTTATATATATTAATTGCCGTGAGGTACCGGCAGAATAGTACCTCTCTCTATACCAGGTGTCGTTAGAGGCGACTAAGGTACCAGAATCGACGGATGGCGGCATATCCATCCGAAACAGTGTAGCTCAAATGCATAGGGCAGGGATATGCAGCGCTGCGGCAATTATAGGTAACATTCCCCTTTTTTGGGAAGACCTACGTTCACCAGTGGATTTCCAATGGCTGTAATGATATATTGGTTATTACAACCCAATAGCACAGTTGGTAGTGATCCTATCTTGTGTATCAAGGGTCGTGGGTTAGATCCCCACCTACTTCAAATATTTAAATGATGAATAGTATTGTGTATTGTTCTATTTCAATAGTTTATCGTCAATAGTTTATCGTCAATAGTTTATCGTCAAT
>JACJUM010000202.1:18872931-18963427 GCA_020976665.1 Heortia vitessoides
TTATCGTCAATAGTTTATCGTCAATAGTTTATCGTCAATAGTTTCTCTTGCCTAGTTGTGCTGAAACGTCAGGGAAAAAAGCTCATAGTTGTTTATGTACGAAAATATATTTAAAGACGTCCAATATTTCATCGTAATGAGAAAAGTAAGGGTCGATATTGCCAACAGGCTTGCTTTTTTGTCTGTGTAGGGTTCAGAAACGTTTGATTTCTTTTAAATTATGAGAAGGATCTCGCGAAAATTCTTTGGAATTTCCCTATGCTTAGATAAATTGAAGTTTGTTTCTTATTTGGTTTAGAAAAATAAGCTTTTAGTAAATTGCTTCTGCAAAACTATGTGTTGTAATAAAAATAAGTAAAAGATTTTGTTAATTTGTAGTAAAAAATAACTAATTAGATGATTTTAATATTTTTTATTCAAATAGTGCTTTGAAATTCAGAAATGATGTAGGCTCTACATCCTTATGGTCTTGATAGAGTTGAGATATTGAATGGATAAAGATGAAGATATAGTTATACCAAACAGGGCAGATGAAATGTAACAGTGTGGAAGTAAGCAGCAACATTTCCGTTTCGAATTTTTGGTGAACGATTGCTACCTCTGCCTTGCGTATCAATTAATTTAGGTATATATTTCGCAGAGCGCAGCTTAACCCCATGCTTGCCACTACCCATCTCTGCCCAAATTGTTACGTAGAAGGAACTAATTTCAATATCTGGTTTACAATAACTTACATTCCACAAATGAATGTTGGTGGGTTGCCTGAAAAGTTATCGAACAAACAACGATATCAAACATTTTTTTTGCATATAATTTTTTGTACAACTGAACTTCTTTTTAACTCTATGAACGTTTCATATCATCTATTAAAGTTAAATCAAATGAACGAAATTATATTTCTACACTTAGTTGATAAAGACACGAGAAAAAATGAAATAACATTATTTTGAGCGAATACTGCGTACAACGCCTGTCCCTAACACTTAAAATCTTAAGTCAAAACTCGAGTATGTTTCGCCAAAGAGAGCGGCGTGACAGAATCTTCAAACAAATGCTTAATTCAATTTATCAGACTCCTTCTCAAAACGACGCGTGGACGCAGGGTTGTTATCTTCCAAATCTGAGCATATAGGATTGTATTTCGTGTAGTCTTCATTGAGATTTTGAAGTGGATGGTTTTGGTATCTGCAGCTTTAAGCTTTAAAACCATACACTTTTTCAAATCTTTTTTAAAATTTTTAAGTATTAAAAGTAGATTCTTAAGTGATTTAATGTGATGTCATTTCTGGTAGCCAAGTCCTATCATACAATATCTGGTATATACGACTTACTTTTCTACCTATGACGTTATTAGCATTAATTCTATAACTAACAAATTCTGTAATAGAAAAAATCTTACAAACTCTATAAAATAGCAGGAGAAACTAGCTGACTGACAGACATCGACACAGGGCACGCTAGCTATAAGGATTAGAAACTTGAAATATTGTGCAATGATTTAAATTATAATGTAGGAGAGCACTAAAAAGTTTTTTTAAAAATTCACCCCCTAAAAGGCAAAATGGGGAGCAAAGTTAGCTTCAAACTTTGATGTGTTTGAAGTTACTCGAATGTAATTCCGTATAAGGGTCTTTATTGAAAGTCATGAACAAAATGTAAAATATATTTTTGAAAATAATCCCTTAAGGCGGTAAAAGAAGCATGTAAAGTAAGTTTTACAACTTAACGCGGATGAATTCGTGGGGCACTGCTAGTCTAATATATTGACATGGCGCTGAAATTAGTAGCCTAAAGTACTTGTGTTACGGGTATCAGACAAAAATGTTATCACAAATAAAATACTTAAATACATATATTTAACTACCACATATATAACAAACACAAATATGCATGGCATAAATATTTGTCCAGGGTGTTGCTCAAACCCATGACTTTTAGTGCACAAGATGGAACACCACCGAATTCGTTATCGAGCCTCACAAATACAGGCTACTTTTAACTAGGTTATAAAGTTACAAATACGTTCACTGACAACCCTGCCAGTAGGCTCAGTCGAGTTAGTCGGCATCGCACGTCACATCTTAGTCCGGATCACTCTGGTGCCGACAGGCTTCGTTGTCGCCATCAATTATTCCAAGTCGATTAGTGTTGTTGTACAGCCTCCGTCGAATTCGTGAGTACCACTTTACGAGACTATTACAGTAGCTACAGCCATTCCAATACAGCTTTATTAAAATGACAGCTGTCAATAGTTTGACAGCTGTCATTTTTTTTAAATGACTTTAGTTGTTTTTTTTTTCTTAATAATAAGTTGATTTTGTATGTGAAGGTTTTGTAATGAGAACAATATTAATAACAAAATGTGATGCCAAATAACATAACACCAGAAGAAGACGCTACTGCACTGACATCTACAGACAAAGCGACAGCTCCCAATCAGAACTTTGCTACATTCCGGTAAGAAAGGTAAGAGAAGCAGATGAGTTACTGGTTAATATCACGTAATATCTATAGTAAAAAGAAAAGGATGTAAGAAAAGGAAGAACGGAAGTATGACAAATTGTGAAATTGTGATCGATGTCATGAAAGTTGAACAAGTGAAAGAGTTTGTGTATGTAGGAAGTGTTTTTACGAGAGCTAGAAAGTATGAAGAAGATATTGAACGGTGAGTGACGCTGGATATTGTGTCAATGGAGCCTTACATGCTTTTGTGGGTAGCCAAAATGTGTCAAAAAGGAACGACTGGCTGTTAGAGGTGTGTTGGTTCCAACACTGACATATGGTAGTGAATGTTAGGTATAGTAGAAGAAACACGCGAGTAGAATAAATACTGTTAAAATAAGCGCACTTCATAATGTGTATCGTGTGAGTTTGAGAGATAGATTAAAGAAAAGTGTAAAAGAGATCAATGTCGTGTAAATGATGATTTTGTGACAACAATAGAGAAAGTAGTATTAAGATAGTTTGGAAATGTAGAAAGAATGGATGAAATAAAATGACTGTACAGATATTTAGAGCGGAAGTGAATGGAAGAGTTGGTATAGAACGACCCAGGCGAACTTATCTAAGCCAGGTAGAATTGGTATTAAAGAACGGCCAGGTCAGAAGTACCAATAATAAAAGGAACTTGTATAAATAGAATATATAGAAAATATAAGAATAATAAGAATACAAAATATTACTGTATTTTCAGAAAAACAGCTTGTGATTTTTTTTTAATCTACAATAATATCCAAAATATATTATCAATTACAAATACACAAACAAAAAAATATTTGTTCACAATATTGTTACAAATTTGACAAAAGACTTCATTCTCTGGATCCTATCTCGGAAAATCCCTGAAAAATCCTTCCAATTAATTTATCATTCCCGTCACGACCAAGGTCCCTCTACTTTATGTCAACTCTAATCCCTGCGCAGCCCGGCACGAAGGCCGCGGTCACGTATCCGGCGTTGGTTAGCCGATGCAAGCATTCTGTTTAGCTTGAAAAAACATCGCTCCAAATGCGGCTAGAATAAATAATAGCTGCGAACAAGAAAAAAGCATCGTAATGAATTGTTTGTCCAAATTTTTCACTTTTTACTGTGTTGAGAGAAACAAAGAAAACCGTTTTTAATAAAGATAGAATTTAAATTACAATTTGCAATTTCTCACAATAACGCTATTGGTAGGCCGGTATATATATGAATAGGCTTTGCAGACAGAATGAAGTATGAGGATCAATAATGAAACAAAAAATAAAAGCAGTACTATTTACCCAAAATAAATTATAAAATAGACCCTAAAACCATGCTTTAAAATTATTTAGAGTAATTTTAATTTAGTTAATTTTGCATGACTTAGCATGTAATTTATAATTTATAGTGTACCTAATATATCAAATTCTTTTAAGTATAATAAAAATGTTATGGCAACATTTGTATCGGAAAATAATACAAAATGAAATGATGGCGTTTGATTTAAAATTTTTCTCTTATGCAACAGCAGTCGCTGACCAATTGGTCTGACTGTCTAGTGGAATTACAACTATCATGTGTCAGGCTTTTTGTGCTTAAGATGGAATCAATACTTCATATTTATTTTTGTGCAGCTAGTCAGCTTATCCGAAATCTAAGCTTAAAAGAGTAATGACCAACTAATGAATGAGTAATGGCAAACTAGCCAACTATATTTGGCCAACTTTTGGAAAAGAAAACTAACGACTAGAATGTTTCAGAGAATAGATAGGATTGGTGTGAAATGAGAATATATTTATGTATGAAATTTATAGTTATTTTATAAGGAATAAATAATTATAAATAGTAAATATTCTCAGGATTTAGATTTTAGCAACAATAGTTACCTACATTAATACTAATACATTTATAATACACAATGATAGAATACTCAAACCAACCCAAGCACTATATATATATATAAGATATATTATTGGGGATTTTCAAAATAAACAAATTGTTTCTCTAAAAATACAAAGTTTTGTTTTATTTAACACGTTTTTATACAATGTTACACCACATTAATTATAGTTCAATAACGTTAATATTACTTAAAAATACAAAGAAACGATATTTAAATTTATTAATATCACTCCCTCAATTGTATCCTTTACTTTTAATTAATATTATATATTTTATAATTTTAATTCCTTAAGTTCATATACACAAACATTAGAAATAACAAATAGAACCTAATCGTATAGTATAAACTTTGTAGTATTTAAATATACTAGAAATTAGAAATGCAAAATGTAACTGCAGGCAACTCCACTGCTTTCCTTGTGCGTACTCGAATCGCCAATATAACGGATGGTGGTTGCGAAAATATTCGTTGTATGATTTTTTTATCTACCTTCGTTTTCTATTGCTGATCGAGTCGTGCATCAGCTGTGGTTCATAGTGAGTCTGTAGTATTGCGCTACGTCTACAAATTAAGTCATGTATTACACATTTTTTTAATTTATCTAATTTTAAGTGAACATAATACGTATTTCTTTAAATATGTAAGTTCTTAAGAGAAAAATACATGTCTTTAAACCTATCTTTGTCGTGTCTGTTTATTTATTAGATACATTGAGTAATCTCAAGTTGTAATGACGCCACGTACGCTCTTATACGAGTATATGTACCTGGAGTAATCTTTTGAGACCACATTTAGCACGCTCTGAGCCATGTGACGGACTCCGTTCAGCTTTCCGAGAATAGTTTACTTAATTATGCAATCACTCGTCCATTGGACTTAAACGCCAATTCACCAATACACCATATATGTTCATCAAAGGAAACTAAACCTACAATCTATTGAGTTACCGTTCATTACCATCCAGCACGTTTGGAATATTGGCAAATTTTTTTGCTGAAGCAATTCGTAGAAGCTGCAGAAAATTATTTGTACTTACTATTCGCAGAACAAACGAGGCAATTTACATAATGCTTTCTTTATATCATAGTCAGTTATAAAGGAAACTTGGTTCTCTTTCAATTATTTTATCATATTTTTATGATACGTATGCGTGTGTTAAGGATATATGATATATATTTTATGTTTATGTTTGCCGCTTATATTTCCAGAACGATGTATAGAACTTCATTTGTGCGCTCAGCTATTGGTCGCCATTTTGAATTTTTCCACGTCTTTCAGATATATTCTATACTAGCTGTGCCCGCGACTTCTTCCGCGAGGAACGGTTTTTTTGGGTACCATACTTATTTACCTTAACTTATATAAACTTTTAATGTCATGCTTATTTATATCGAATCAATGGCCTGAAAAAAAAATTTCAAGTTTCTAACTCTAAAAATAACGATACTTCGATACAACTTTTCACCCCCCTTGTCATTCTATTATATTAATAGGTCTTTATAATTGTTTGGGTCATCAGGGTCGTTTATATTTTAAACTTAAATTTAATTACCACCATCTTGGAAATATATATATTTTATTTTATTGATAATTCCATAGTACTTGTAGGCCTGCTTGAATTAATTTTTTTTGAGTTTGAGTTCAAGTTTTGGTAATTATCCTCATTATCATACTAGCCGTAAGACGACAACTGCTGGAAATAGGCCTGTTCTAGTGATTTCTAAAAGGGCCGATGTATGCGGCCTGCATCCAACGCGATCCTGCGGTTAAGTCAGAGTGTCTGTCCATCTTGTGGGTAAACGTCCTTCTCTGCCCTTGCCAGTATGTGGTCTCTTTTCCAGAACCTTGACCTTATCGTTCATCGGTTCGTTGGTTTCGTTGATTGACCTCTTTCTTAAAGTAAGACTAACCTAACTGTACTATCTGTCCTAGGTATACGTACGAGCCAACAACTTCAAGGAGCGAGTTCACAACTGATAATGGGGTGGGAATTACATGAACATTATACATAGTTTTGGTCTGCTTCATCTTCTTGTTTTGTTTGTTTCATCAATTTGTTTGTTTGTCCGGTTGAGGAAACCGATTAAGGTCTTCGAGCATCGTGCTCAAATCTTTATCATGGATTCTGCCATGACTACTATATCGTCTGCAAATCGAAAGTGAGTGATTAATTCGCCATTAATATTGATGCCTAGTCCTTGACATTCCAGGAGCTTGAAGGCCTTTTCTAAAGTGGCTAACCAGTTTCGGAGATATGACGTCTCTCTGTCTAACATCTCTTTTTGAGGAATCGCCTTCGAACTCTGCTTATGTACACGGACCGACATAGTGGCGGTGTCATACAAAAACTTCAAAACTTTGATTTTGTATTGTGATTGTGTTGCGATTGTGTTGCGATTGTGTTGCGATCGTGTTGCGATTGTGTTGCTGCCATAGTAAAGACTAATTTGAATATATATTATAATAAACAATTTTTTAATCAAATTCGTGGAAGAATTGCAATTTGCCATCAGTATATCCCGTTGTCTACACTTAAAACTTTTCAACTTGTAGTGTCTCCCGACGCATAAACTTAACTATATTTTTAAAGTTGAGATAACCAAGCAGCTGACTTTGAGGGACGGAGTAATAATTCTTGCCACGAGACATTATTAAAAAAGTTGGATAAAGTACAATATTTTGCTGATTATGGCTAAATATTTTTTAATTTTAATTTATTATTTTGATTTAAATAAAGTATGAGCACATGAACATGAGCGTAAAGGCTTAATACTTTAGTATATATAGCGCTATATAGTCTATATATATAATAAATAAATAAAAATAATGTATGTTTAAATAACTGTGAATGGATCCATGATTAGAGTTTACGCCTAAAAAGTATTTAAACCGTACATGAATTCTATAGTGTATTTAAAAACTTTTAAAGATTTAACATGTATATATATAACTCTTACAATGGTTTTCTATATGGGACATCATATTCCTATATTACCAACCACCGCGAAGCAGTTTTGTCATTATTGTTACAGTTAGTGAAGCTCCAATGGCAGAGATGGGCAGCAGCAACTCTTTCGCAAAAGCTGCGCTCTGTAATTGCCATTACGCTTGCCCAGCCTCTTAGGGAGGCCTACGTCCAGCAGTAGACATCCAAAGGCTGTAATGATGATGATGATGGTGATATAGTTTTTAAAGAAATAAGTGTATAATTTCAAAAAAAAACTCAGATGTAACTTTACGAGTATCTTTACAGAACTCTTGCAGTGGTATTCTAGTTGTTTAAAGAGCTTATATTTTAGGATTTTTAAGACCAGGTCAACAACCAAGCCTACAGTCCACCTGATAGTAAGCGTCACCGCGGTCTGCAGACGCTCGTAATATCACAAAGATATCATTAGCGCGTTGCCCACCTCGTGACTTGAAGATATTATGTCATAATACCCAGTAATATCACTGCCTGTCTCACCCGTTTAACCACAATGCAAACATTGCTATTTGGCGGTAAAAATAGGTGAGACTGAGGTACCGGCAGATCAAGCCGTGAGGTATTAGCAGAGTATAATAGTATTTCTCCTTGTTCCAGGTGTCGTAAGAGGCGACTTAGGTACCGAAACCGACAGATGGCGGTATATCCATCCAAAATAGTCGGTAAACCCATCGTTTAAGCTCTTCTCTGCGATTGGCACCACGCTTTTCCAGCGCGTCAATTATGGACAAAATTTCCCATTTTTTAGGAAGGCCTATGTCTAGTAGTGGACTTCTAATGGCTGATGTGATGAGGTACCAATGCAGACGACCATTATATTAAGCATTTCTAGGTGGTTTTATACTTTAAGGTTCAATTTCAGAAGGTTATTGAAACTCTCGGATATAACCCTACATCGTAAGGTTTTTGATTATGGTTAAAAAGTAAAAATATAAAGGCAAGGATGTACGTGACAAATTTCGACTTATCTCTATCTTTTCTTAAAGAAAACAATAGATCTTGCGTAGATTGCAAATTAATATTGCGTTGCAGTGCAGGATTGTCTTATTATCAATATAGGAGATTGTTGGAAAACACCACCAATCAAAGCATCATTGCCAGGTGAGGTAGAGGTACATCTCATATAAGGCAATCTCATATTATATAATTATTTATATATATAGATATATATATAAATAATTATATAATATATATGTATAATTATTAATAAATTCAGTATGTTTAAACATTTACGTTCACTATTCAAAACAAAACCTTTGGAATGATTTTAACTATTTATGTTATTTTATTTACTACGCATTTTTTGATCCACGTTTTGATAATACATACATACCTTTATAAATTGATTAGTACAATAGAAATACTATAACAATATGCAATAATAGTAAATTAAAGGAATTGAGCGTACCTTACTCCATCTTTGGTGTACTTCAAAATTTCTGAACGCCATTCAGAAACTATTCTAGTATTATTCTCTTTACCTTGCACCTTCTTGGAGATTTCTTGTGTCCTTTATACTGTTGGCCGTCACAAACACCGGGCGCTTAAGTGCTATAGAGCGTGGGCGGGCGGGCACGCTTAGTCCGAACGTAGGATAATTGCTAGCGGCAGCTTGCCTTGCCTTGGGAACAAAGGGTTGTGCGCATCCAGTAACTGATTCAGTCGCATTTTGATAAAAAACGCTCAGTAAAGTTCGTAGAGACTTTTTATATTACAATATAAGATATAATTAGATGGTGCCGGCGTCATGGTTTGCATACAAGTTTGGCCTTAAACTTTTCTTTTTGAGTCAAGTAATAAAGTCAAATTTAAACATAACTTAATTATTTTTTCTGATTTTGACCTTAGTTTCTATTTGTAACATTAATCTATATTGCCAGTAGTACAGTTAAGCCATTTTGAATATAAATAAGAACAAATAAACAAATCATGTATACCCTTTGATAAAAGACCTGTATTTTGACATACAAATTAATGAAGTAGGTTATTTGAATGTAAAGATACAAGATCAAACAATTGTTACAATGCTCGATGTTATCATTAAATTGATGGTTAAAGATCTTGTCGTAGCTTTTATAAGTATGTGATTGTAATTGAACTTTGAATCTATGTCTCTACTCTTATTTTAAAAATAAGGAATAATGTTAAATAAAAGCAAGTAAAATAAATAAGACACCTATATTAAATAGTTTGTCGTGCAAGTGACGAGAAATTTCCAGTAAGAATCCGACCGAAATAGGCGCGTGTTGTCATTGGTACCTCACGTCACGCATTGAACGAGAATCTTAGATGAAGGCAAGTGCTCAACAATTGGGACTAAAGACATACTCATTCTCGTTTGACACCAGACCGACGAGGTTGGAATTCTAAAATAGATCGTGTTAGAGCTAGATTATATTGAATTACTTTGGTATAGCGTATCAAGCGGTTTCGATTTTGTCTTGTTAATTTGGTCAATACAAACTTACGTATACCTATCCGTTACATAATTATGTGAATAACAATAGATTCGCAAATTATCTTACAAAATGTATAAGATGTGGTGCAAATTACCAGTATTACGGACACCAGTTAACAGAAGAATCATCATTATCAACATATCGATCAAAGAATTTCCACTGCTGGACATGAGCCTCCTCAAAAAAGGAAGAATTTTTCCCATAATTTTCGCGCTGAGGAAGCGTAGTGAAAATCGCAGAGCGTAGTATCGCGACGCTGCCCACCCCCACCCTGTTGCATGTGAGCTATATTGTTTCGGGTGGATATACCGCCATCTGTTGGTCTTGTTACCTCAGTTGCCTTTTACGACACCTGGTGGGAAGTGATATTCTATTTTGCCGCTACCATACGGCTTCTTAGGTTTTTAATATGCATAAAGGTACGGTATTCAATAAACAAATATCCTGTCCTTTTGTTCGAACAAAACTCAGGCTTCCATTTTGTAACGCTGATATTATGAAATGCTATTCAGACTTCTATATAATCTACAGAAATGCCCGTGAGGTACCAGTAGAGTAAAATAGTACCTCCCCCTGTACCGGATGTCGACTGAGGTAGAGGACCCCACGGATGGCGGTATATCCATCTGATACAGAACAGCTCAAATGCATAGGGCGGAGAAGAGCAGCACCTTCTACGTCTTAAAAGGTGTTCTCTGCGATTGCCAACACGCTTACCCAGCGCGCTATGTCCAGCCGTGGACTCCCAATGGCTGATATGTTGATGATTTCTCTGATATCCGTTACACAACGACTATATGCTAATTCTTTCAAATTCAGGTCAATGTACAAGTGTGCAAAATTAAACGGACCCGATGGCGCAAATGCTAGTGGACTTGTCTTGTGTGCCAAAGGTCGTGGGTTTGATCCTCACCCAGAACACATATTTATATGATGAATATTTGTATTTGTTTTTTATGTAGGTGTTATTTATATGAATATAAGTTTTATATTTGTAATTCCCCTGTAGTCTGATATCCGTAATACAAGTGCTTTAAGGTACTTATCTCGGAATCAAGTCAACGTATGAGATGTCGTGTGAATATATTCATTTATTATATACAGTCGAGCGAGCTTATTTTATTTATTATTTTTTTATTTATTTAACTTTATTGCACAAAATGTACAAATGGCTGACTTAATGCCAGATGGAATTATCTCCCAGTCAACCATTACACAAAACAGAAATATATATATATATATAGTGGTGCAGACAATATAGGTATATACACAATAGATAAACGTAAAAGCTTATGTTTGATATAAACAGAGTTTGCCGTGAGGTACCGGCAGAGTAGAATAGTACCCTAAGGTGCCGGAGCCGACAGATGGCGGTACAATGCAGCAGCACAGCAGCTCAGTGCAGCTCAAACGCACAGGGCGGGGATGGGCAGCAGAATCCCCGTCGCGAAAGCTGCACTGCCAACTGCCAATACGCTTGCTCAGCGCGGCAATTATGGGCTAATACCCTATTTTCTTTGAGAGGCCTATGTTCAGCAGTGGAATTTCAAAGGCTGGTCTGATGATGATACTGGCGAGTTCATACAAGTTCAATATTAGAATATGTAAGTAGAGTCCTGAATAATTATTGAGCACAAATAGGCGTTGATCCATTTATGGCATACACTTGGCGATCCGAAGTTTGTTCCAGTTATCTACTTTGAGGGATTATCGCAGAATAATCGGATCCCGGGCGATGCGATGTCCGTGTTCGCCGTTACTTCATATATAAATTACTAGAGGATACCCGCCCGGTGGTTCTGTTTGTCCCAGAATTTTATGACTAATGTTCCTAGATTACCGATTCCTGTAGGAAGTACGTGGAACTTACTCATGCACTATTAGTAACCAACTTTCATATAAATCAATTACTTAATTCATCTATGTAAAAACACTTCTACATTTTAGTGATATGATTCCATGCTATTGATTTACCATATGGATATCATACAATGATATCTTTATATCAATGGTACAGGTAAAGTTGAGGTACTTCCAGAGCCGTGAAGTACTGGCAGTGCTATGAGGTACCGGCAGAGAAGAATAGTATCTTCCTCTGTATCAGATGTCGTAAGAGGAGACTAAGATACCAGAACCGACTTCCGTATGCTCTAAATTTTATTTCAAATCTCTGTAAATTAACAAAAAAAAATGTATTCTTTATATGTGACGGATCTGTATAAAACTTGGCACAGAGATACATTGATTTTCGGCTGTGATAAATTGATAAAATTAAAAGTTTCATGGGTTATATTGGCATTTTTATAACAAAGGGAACGATATCGTCGTATAAGTTTTAACATCGCGTAGGTCAAAGTTGGCAACTTAATAATTAAGCCTAATGATAACACGATATAACATTTCTAACGCTGCAGTAATCGTTTGATACCGTGTATTTAAACGAAATCTATTTTGCACCAACTAAATGCACAAGCAATTAGTTTTAAAATGATTTTATGAAACGTGAGCAATGCTTTCCCAATTCTACAAAGTGTCAACATTTTGACTTACCCTGTGTTAGATCTTAAACAATAATATGTTTTTTTCCATAGTAGCAGTGTTGAAGTATAATAGATAATATCTTATTAGATTACTTCCCGAGGGAAACCGGCAATACCAGGTGCCGTAAAAGGCAACAGAGATACCGAAATATGCAGATGGCGCTATATACATGTGAAATAGCACAGGCCAAATGCACAGGGCAATGGGCTGCATTCCAAACGTAAACCATGCTTTGCGATTGCCACCACGCCTGTCCAACGTTTCAATTATGAAAAATAATATCCCTTTTCCTCGGAGAGACATTTTTCCACTGTTGGGTATTTGTTGGCAGCTATGACTATTTCAGAACTATTTTTTAGTGGATTACTATGGATTAGATGCGCAAATAGCGAATGTAATGAAAGCAAAGAAAGAAAGAATAGAAAAAGTGTTTATTACCGCACACAATTCAATTTACAACCAATAGACGTTGTTATATCGCGATTACAGGTTTGTGGTCACTAGCCCTATGAGGTAGGGACCTCCAACAAAGGTCGTTTGCTTTAGTTCCTCACTCTTGCTTACCTTTCGTCAAATATCAGTGTTCGAATTGCTGTATTCTGTTTAAGGTGAGAGATGCTATTAAACTACTGGGTAATGTGCTCATACGCTTAAAGCGCTTGTATTACGTACGCCAGACAGCAGAGTAATCACAAATATACTCCTTTAATACATATATTCAACACCCAGACACTGAACAAACACAAATATCATCATATAAAAATTTGCTCTGGGTTGTAATCGAACCCACAACCCTTAGCGCACAAGATAGGATCACTATTAACGGCGCCATCGAGCTATCAGTCCTGGTCTAATAAAAAAAGCGATATGAAGAATACTAGGTTTAAGGAGCAGCTTTTTAGTTAGACACTCTTCCCATGAAGTCGCGGGGTCTTAAGACAATACTCCTTATGGGTAAAAGTAACCGTGAGAACTCCAGTGTCACCCTGTCTTGGTACTCTTAGAAATTCACTAATAATTTCTTTTAACATGTTTTTATCTGATATACAATAAAAATAAAACAATTATTGTTTATAAATATAATAGAGTGGGGGCCGATTAGAACAGTACCTCTGGTAAGAGGTCTTATAAACTGTCGCAACTGAATTAAATAAAAAGCGCGGCAAATATGAACAACAAACCTCCTTTCTTGGAGAGGCTTATGTCCAGCAGTGGACTTCCAATGGTCCTCATCGGAAAGTGAATCATGCAATTGCCGTTAAGTCTGCCCAGCGTGACAATTATGAACAAAATATCACCCAATATGACAACCGTCTCTGTTGAAAATCTCTTTGAAAAGCTCTTTTGTCCAACTGTACTGTTGTGACTGTTCAAATAAGTGTTAGACAGTGGTAGATTCTGTAGTCAGATTTGTTGTATTGTGGTCCTCTGCTATTTATATAGCTATAGAATTATTTTCAGGCGTTATTGTATCCAGTTTTCTGTGTCCGGTCGCATCTTGGAAACGTTGGGGTTCTTATCAGATGTTCATATCAGAATCACTTGACGAGGATCAGGATAGTAGCGTTTTGTTATATTCTGTCATGCTAGTGACATTATTATTCTAGATTCGTAGCCTTTTTGGTATTTATATGCCTTGCTTTTAACTTTATAAACAAACATAAAATAACCATCGAGCTGTAGAGAGAATAACGCTTTTTTTTTGTTTTGCATGACAGAAGCAGGAATGAGGAGATTCATTGAACCAAAGTTACCGACATAGCCCAGTGGATTAGCAAGTTGAAATGGCAGTGGGCAGAGACTGTTAAGTTTGTACTTATGTACCAGCAAACACACTAATATAATAAGGTAAACAAAAGATTTTTCAAATCAGCGGGATCGCACTGGATGTCTGCAAGCCGTATTCTACCGGTCTTTTTGGAAATGTCTTGCGGATGCCTATATCCAACAGTTGTCGCTTACTACAGTTATAGCTAATATGATGATATAATATAATTTGCTGGGGGGTATCGGCAGAGAAGAATAGTATTTCTCCTGAACTAGCTGTCGTAAGTGGCAACAGAGGTAAACCAACAGATGGGAGTATATCCATCCGAAACAGTGAAAATGCATAACGTAGCGATGGCCAGCAGCATTCCCATCGCAAAAGCTACGCTCTGCGATTGCCAACACACTCTTGGGGAGGCCTATATCCAGGAGGACTTACAATGGCTGGTATAATGATGATAATGATAAATAATTTGACGATAGTTTTCATAGTTAAGACTAATAAAGCATTTTTTATTGAATTTTTTTAACATTTAAATTAATACCACGATGACAATTATAGAGATAAAAACAATGAATATAAATCCTTATCTCCAGTAATAATATATACGGTGGTATTCGAGCGTAACTTTTGTATGATTATGTTTAACTGAAGTCAATTGCAGAACAGGAATTTATAAAATTAAATATGTTAATACAGATTATATTGACCTGATTTCGATATAAGTAGCTTCAAGCCTTTATGTTACGGATATCAGACAACAAAGGAATTGCAAATATAATACTTACGCATATGTTTAACCCACAGACAAAGAAGAAACACAAATTTTAATCACATAAAAGGAAGTAAAAAAATGAATACAGGATTACCCTGACAATTTAAATGAAGATATTATAAGAAGTGAATTGGTTTAACGTTAACAATTGATTACTTAAAAAAATCAAACAAAGAAATTTATAGTATAAATAAAGAGAGAGTCTACATTACTGTGGGGTACCGGCAGAGTAGAATAGTGCCTTCTATTGTACCAAGTGTTATAATAGACGAATGAGGTGCCGAAATCGACAGATGGCGGTATATCCGGTACCTGAAACAGTTTAGCTTAAATGCAACAGAGCGGAAATTGGCAGAGTCGCGACCCGTGGCGTTGTAAAATTCGTCCAAGAGTGGACTTTTTACGGCTGTTATGATAATAATGAACAATGAGGAACTGGATATAGTCAATACTACAATGTTTTTGGATCTCAGGCAAGACAGTAAGCTACAATTGGGACCTCGCCTAATCAATCTCGCTAATAGACTCAAATCTAGAGCAATATACAAAATTTTTCAGTTAACAGACGTAGTCAGAGCTTGCTTAGTTTATTTTAGTAATTTTCACAGAGTGGAATCTTAAGGTTCTCGTATATTAGTATGGTATATCGCTGCTGAATTAAGTTTAATATTCGATCTGTAGAAGAGGGCTATTCGTACTATTTATAAAATAACAAAAAACAGTCACTGAAAGAAAAATATAATGACTACATAGTCAGTAAACATACAACAAAATTAAATTATTACTTAATTTTTTCGAATAACTTCATAAACAGCAAAGTTTAAAAATCCTTTCTTGGTGCTTTCCTATGTTATAAAAAGAACCCCATACGCAGTTGCACCCCATAGGTGCATACTATACTTTCCATTATACGTTACAAAATTGTAACATATGTCAATCGGTCAGCTTCTTATATACACACACACACACACACACACATATATATATATATATATAAGAGGTCCCTAGCTAGTTGTAGCTTGTTGTCCGACGTTAGATCTAAGATCTAACACTGTGGTATTAACCTTTTTCAGTTCCTCATTATAAATATATATTGGGGTACCAGTATAATATATATATATTGTCGTAATCATAAAAGATTTAATTACATCTCTTAACTATACATTGCCATCTTTGCGAACAAAGTGACATTGAGAACCGCCGCAAAATGACCGCAAAATTATGTAATTATATCGGGCGGTGTACAAGTGGTTGCAGTTGTGATATGCAAGCTGAGTTTGTTAGAATATGGAACTATATTTTTTAAGGGTTAACACACAGAATTCGACGGGTCCGATTGCGCAGATGTTGATGATCCTATCTTGTGCGCGAGGGGTCGTTTCCATCCAGGGCAAATATTTATATGATGACATTGGTGTTTGTTTGGTATCTGTGTGTTAAATATATGTATTTAAATTGTATGTTGCTGGTTTTTCCTCTGTTGTATATGGCTTCCGGAACACAAGTGTATTAAACGATTACCACAGAGTCAGGTCAATGTATGACATGTTGTGGGAATATTATTAACGTATTTAAGGCAAGCGACGTCGGTGTTAGTACTGTTAGTACAACCGAAAAATCAAATAAATTATGTTTTCTGAAAATTTTTATATGAAGATGTTTGAAGATAAACCTTTCGGAAAATGCATTCTAATAGAGACTTTCCTGTTTTAGAGCAAGTGCGGCGTTTGCAGAGATTTACTTGTCCTGTGACCAAAACTATCTACTATTAAGACAACAAAAAAATATTACGATCATAGATTAAGATATAAACTATCTTATCCCTCGAGTTAGATCAAACTGTACGCATTAAACAAATATTCATTAAAATCGGTTCGGTAGTTTAGAAGTATATCCCGAACAAACACGCAATTTTAATATTTGCGATTACAATATACATCTGTACATTTATACATATAAATAACATTGGAGTGTCTGTTTGCAATATTAAAATAACCGCTTTTTAATGTAGTAGATATATATTTATCATATGAATTGAACGGTTGGCATTTTTTTTCCTTTTTTTTCTGTCTGGAATGACAGGACCAATTTGGACAGGTCTTTCACTGGCAGATAGTTTACGTTATAAGTAGTAACTTTTACTATATTACATCACGCTTCATGTGAAAAGAGCGGAGCATTGATTAAAAATGTGGCAATAACGGGCAAAAAATTTACATTCGTTATGTGCGCTGCGTGGAAGTTAGCATTTCGAAAGAAAGTCACAATTCCACGCAGACAGTCTCGGGAACAGCTAGTATTTAATACATAGATTAATAAAAAATGAAAATGAGGTTTATTGGGCAGTCGGTTATTTGCTATTAGATCGGACGTAGATAATTGACATGGGTTGAAACCTCGACTCTTTGGTTATTACAACTTAACGACTAATTAACATAGAAAGTTAATCCACCGTACTACCTAATTTCGACTGCGGCACTAAACATTAAGTTTTTGGTAATGCTTAAATGCTAATAACGTTTACTATCAGGCGAACAGTATGTTTGTTTGTCAAACTAATCACATAAAAAATTTAATAAAAAATGTGTTCCAATCCCAACCTAAAATTGAAATCTGTAGCAAAAAACTGCGTAACAAACAAACATTTCCTCAGTTTAAAAGTAGTTTTACTAGAGTTACATATAGATTTAATAGATTTTATTTCGAAAAACCTAATGCTGTATTACGAGACGTCAATAACATCGCCACCGGAGGAGGGGGCGAGTGCCCGATTTCACCTGCGTACCCTGCGGCGACCGCGCGTTCAATTACGGTCTTCCCTGTAGGGTTCGCGGTATCTGAGCGGGATCGGTGACGATCACCCTGGGGCGCCTCTGACGGCGATGATGGCTCTTTTGCAAAAGAGGATTGATCCGGTTATCGCTCAAGGCAGGGGCTGAACGCGTTTACCAACGAACACGGCTTACTTTTTCTTGGGTTGAGCAGTAGCTCTGCCAAAGAAGTGTCTGTGAAATAAACTTTAATGTAAAGAACTAGTGAGAGGGAGACGGATATAACTTAGTTATAAGACCCGTCTGGTGCCGGCAGGCTAGTATTAAAGTAGGACACTCAATGATCTCTTTGTTTAAATGACTCTTACAACACTGGTTGTCAGGGTCATCGGTCATTTGTGTAAAATTGTAATTAGCTAATCTACGAGTATACCCATATGTATATATACATACATATTATGTTTATATTTTTTTTTGACGGACTCGATGGCGCAGATGTTGATCCTATCTTGTGCGTTCGATTCCCACCCAGAGCAAATATTTATATGATTATATTTGTGTTTGTTATGTGTCTGGGTGTTAAATGTATGTATTTAAGTAGCATATGCGTAATCCCTCTGTTGTCTGGCATCTGTAACACAAGTGTTTTTCGACTTATTTATTTATTACTATTGTTTCTTTTTTAAGTGCCTATGATATATATAAATAAACATATAGTTGACTGTGTTTTTTGCTTTGGAGGGAGGCCATTATAAAAGTTATGTCATCAGGCGGAGTTTAATGGAGTATTTGTGCGTATGTGGGTGTATCGATAAGGGATAGACATCGTACAAATTTCTGTTAACAGTTTTGAAATCTTCCCGTTCCGTTGAACAATATTTGTATATTTTTTATGTTTTAAAATTACATATCACATAAATTTAAATATTAAATTTTGCCTAGGATAAACCAAAATTCTAAATTACTGAACTGATTTTAATATTGTTCCGCTTACCGTATATATAATTTGATCCAACTTTAGTGATGAACAGTTTACATCCTAATGTAAGACAGAACAACAAATGTCACTTTTTTATTTTTTCACAACCATTTTTATTCACTTTGTGCACTTTGAGAGATAGTATAGGTTTCATCTCAACTTATAATCGCAATTTTTATATTTGCAATATTTAATTGCAAATGATTTTCTGATTATCTATTCATTAGATTGCAAATCTATTGTATATTTCTAATACTATAATTTAACGTAAATTTTAGCCGCAACAACTAATGGCCGGGTCCTATGTTTTCTTGTAAGGATGAGCCAATTTACATTCATAAGGTGACTTTCCACTTTATGATGCAGAGAATACACACACACATATATATATATTATGAAGTCAGCAAACAAGCATACGGTCCGTTTGATCGTAAACGTGACCACAGCCTTTAGTCGCTCGTGTCATCACAAAGATATCATTTGAGTGTCGCTAGCCCTGGGAACATTTATCAAACACATTTATCAAACCGGGACACAGCACTGAATATGACACTGCTATTTGTCGGTAGAAATAGGTGAGAGTGAGGTACCAATGCAGACCTATGCAAGATGTCTACCTCTTGTCACTATTTTAGGTACAGAGAATCTGACAATATACATATCCGCCATATCGGTACAATAAACACTACGATAGGTAAATATTACCTTAAAGACATCTAAAATAGATTCACGCTTTGGAACCTTCTCACATTGAGACAACAGTCTATTAATACTACGGATTATAGACAACGTTATTGTGACAAATGTAGTACATATTTTACATATGCTGACTGTGCCGAGACCGCTCGTTTCATACTTTATTCTTATAAATACGGACACTTATTAAGATGTCCACCGCTACTGTTATTCTTTTCTAAGTTGGGGGTCGAACCCACGACTGCGAACAAGGTAGAATCACTACTATCTGCGCCATCGGGCTCATCCTTTTGTGTTAATTAATAATTTTTGGAAAATATTTTTTTTATTAAAAATGTTGTTTTTTGTAAGTATAATAAGTTTGTAAGTACATATTCTCCACTGAAACTAATGCCAATTTTAGTTAAGTTTCAAAGTTAACAAATTTATAAATAAATCATGCGCGGAGTTTTCTATTATTCACTCGTCGAGGGGTTCAATTGTTAGCCAAGAAGTTTGTATCAACCAAGTCAGCAGACTTGCAATAAAAACTTAACAGTTCAACTTGCGCTCTCTTATTTTATTTATCTACTGTCTTTTATTTATTTTACTGTAAAACTGCAGTGAGACATTTTTAATACACTAACTTGAAGTTACGATGTGGAAAATTTAATTAATTCTAAAGTATGTTATAAATAAACCGTACTCCCATAATTTTGATCATATTTCACGTTCGAGATTGGATATGAAATATCAATATTTAATTCAAACCCACATTTTGTTTAGGAAAAACATTTAAAAATACGTCGCTTTTATATACGTAAGTATATTATATTTCTTTTTATGGAAATGTTTGTAATTATATTCATTCATTTTTAAATTGTGGTTAACTTGATACTTTGAAACACTATAGTTTTTCTAGGGTGAAATAATACCATTTTTTGAAGGTTCTGTATTTAAACCAAGGTTTTAACCTAAGAAGTTATTTTTAGGGATAAATTCACACATAAAACACAAATATTTTTAGCAACCTATCTCGGAGTCTGGTAATGTACGATATGTTTATTACTTAAACTGAATTGCGAAAATCACCGGCCTTCCTGGCATACCATATTATCAATTTGTACAATGATAGTAAAGTACTCAAACTTTAACAAAAAACCACAAAATTATACAAAAACCAATCCGTTTCTAGTAGCCAAAATTTCCTCAGAGAAACACAAAGTAAATATTGATACCGCAGTATTTAATTGCTCGCTTTGTATTATGACAAATAGAGAGTTTTGCTTTTTATTTATTGGTTTTAACTTCAGGTAACAACCTTTTGTATATAGTTAGAAATAAAACTGGCAGAAAAATAAGACACAAAATTATAGTGACAGGCTAAACGGCGCAGATGGTAGTAACCCTGTCTTGTACACCAAAGGTCGAGGGTTCGACTCAGACAAATAGCTAAATGAGGATATTTATGTTCGTTCTATGTCTGGGTGTTACATTTATGTATTTAAGTAGTATATTTGTGATTCTTCTGTAGTCTGGTGTTTATAACACATGTGCCTTACAACGCAATATATGAGATGCGCTCTCCGATTGCCACGCTTGCCCAGCGCGGCAATTATAGGCGGTCCTCCCTTTTGGAGAGACCTATGTCTAGCAGTGGACTTCTTACGGCTGCTATGATGATGATCTTGTAATTATTTATATATTAGCCTTCTAGTACTAATGCACTCTTGCCTGCTTTACTTCACAGGCTATTGTGTCCCTAGAAAACTCTAGTTTTCCCGAAAACATAAATTAAATTTCTTCGCGTATTAAAAATATGCATTACTATAATTATAACCTTCTTTCACCAGACTCTATTTCTATGCCAAATATCATCCAGATCTAGTAAAAAGCTAACAAACAACTGACCTACAGAAACTGTCATGTCGCTCATTTGTAGCCTTATTTATTTATGCTACTAATTGCAGGTATCTTAAGGGTGCGACTGAGTACTGGAACCGATAGATATTATTATTTACACCCGAAACAGCGTAGGTTAGATGCAAATATACTAGGATGAACAACAACACTATCGTCGCATAACTACGGCAATTGTGGGCCCAGTGAATTATGGGCTAAATTCCCTCGATCCTGGGGAGGCCTATGTCCAGCTGTGGACGTTATATGCTGATGACAGTCTTTGTTTATTCCTTCGCCAATTTAAACCAACCAACCAATTTTATAGACTTTATAAAATTAATTTAATGTGAGTAGAGAAGTACCTTCGTTTCATCCATTTAAAAATTATATTACTACTGTTGGTCGCGACAATTCCATTCAACATAAATTGGCACTCAACTTTTTGCGTTAGTACAATAACTTCTGAATCGCTTTAATTGTGTAGCGGCAGCGTTTTGTTTTTCCATCAGAGTATCCAATTAATTGATCCCTGCCGAGAGAGCAGTGAAGAGCAATTGGTATTGGATGGAAAAATAACAGGAACAAATGAAGGCGGAAAATAAGCATTACATACTTTAGTGAGTATTGATTACATTCTAAACAAGGCTTACAAAAGCCGTTAATAATGTTATCTACAATAACATAATGCATACTCCGCCACAAACCATGTAACATGAATTTAACCAGGCAGTGTAACACCACTTGTAATTAGCAATATGTAAATAATATGCAATTATTAATGATGAGATAGAATTCGGAAAATTTATTATGTACATGTTACGAAAATATAAAATGTAATGTAACAAAATGGCCTAATTAGTCTTACTGCATGAAAATATACAATATTTTCAACTATGTGACAGATTAACCAACACAAAATATCAAAAAATCTTTATCAAATTTGAACTCAATGACTAGTATTTATTATTTATTATTTCTATTAATTAGCTTTGTTACATCTTAAAATAAAACATCAAATTTCTCATTTGATAATGAAACTTCGTAATTTGACTTTAATCGTTAATAAATTAAAAAAATATATTAACTTATACCCTGGCGTCAAAATAAGTAGCTTAAAGCATTTGTATTACGGATTTCAGACAGCGGAGAAATCACAAATATGATACTTAAATATATATTGTTAAAATAATCGATGATTCGTCTGTTTAAAAATCACAAAGCATAACACAAATATTTGTTCTGGATGGGGGTCGAACCCACAACTCACTCAAGAGACATTACCAAATGGATACAACTAAATGCATCGAACCCTTTATATACTGAGTCAATTTGTCGTGTTGTGGTTGGAAAAATCCTCATGAATAGTTTTACAAGAAAAACTGCACAATACAAACAAATCAATATTCGAAAATACCATCTTTTATTATTAAGCATTAGTATTTATATTTGAACTTTGGTTACTTAACAGCGAATAACTTTATATAATAATCACACAATATAATACAATATATATGATATAAAATGCACACAACACCTCATACATTGACCTGCCTCCGAGGTAAATCGCTTCGAGCACTTGTGTTACAAATATCAAACAATTAAGAAAGACACAAATCTCATCTTATAAACGTTTGCCCTGACTGGAGATCGAACCCATGACCTTTGGCGCATAATTGAAAATCACTAACATCTGTCAAAATCTACCAAAACAGGGCTATTTTTTATCATATGACATTTATATATAACAATAGCATTATGGAAACAAGTTAAGCTTAAGATTTATTTTCTATTATTAAACGAAAGAACTATTTTCTTTTAGAAAGTAAAATCAGCTTCATCCCAATGGAACCGCCTCAATCATTCATTGTCAACCATTACTTATGCAAGAATTATTTCTGTACATGAGCACGTAAAAGGCTTTCCATATGTATTTTAAGAGAAAAAGAAGTGTTAAGTTATCCTCAAACCAGTCCAGCGGGTTGGTATAAAAAAGTTATATAAATAAAAACATTTAAATATATATACAAAAGGTATATTTTACATTTATAAAAATAAAGACCAATTCTCAAAGGGTCTCGTTTGCTGTGCAGCGTGGAAATGCTGCAAGCATTATGGGGACATTTGGGTCGGACATGTCTCTTTCATTGAATGCATATATATTTCTAAATAATATGTTTTAATATTGTTACGAATAATATAATAATTATTATAATGGATATACGATAATATAAATAAATAATTACATAAATACTTTGTACAAGAACATATAATAATAACATTAATAATTTTATAATTTATGTAAATACAAAAATAAATTTATAATCATAGGTTCCTCAAAGCACACGGAAAGTATCAATGAAGTAAAAAATAGTGATATTATAATTTCTTTTGTAATATTTACACTTCTCTTAAAAAAGAACACTTATCTATCTGTCAACGTCAGTCTAAACAAAACAAATGTTTCTCGGTCTTGAAAACCGTTGCTGAAAGGTAGCCGAAATATCTAATAATATAAGTTTAAAAGCGGTTTAAAGGGTTGTTTATTATTTGTATGTAAAATAAATGTATGTGTCATGTGGTTATTTGCACATACATTCCGCAGATCAAAGGTTTACAATGGAATCCGCTAACTCAAAGCGTGTTTCCCAATCCTACAAACTTACGTTTGCGGTTGTTTTGTACTGTTACTAGAACTAAAGTTATTCGTGTGACAACTGGAATCGTGGTCTCGGTTGAATGAAATATACTATACACATAAATGTAATAGTTATAACGACTAACAACTTTAATTTTATACACATATATATACCGTGTGATACCGGCTGAGTAGAATAATACCACCCCCTTTACCGGGTGTCGTAAGAGTCTACTAAGGTACCACAACCGACAGATGAAGGTATATCCATATGTTTATGAATCAGCTTAAATGTAATGGGCCGAGACATCCCCGTCGGAAAAGCTGCACTCTGCGATTGCCAACATGTTTGTCCAGCGCAGCAGTTATGGGCAAAATTTCCCCTTTCTTGGGGAGGAGGGTGTTTTCAGAGCGTACCTAATAATGTCAGTCTAAAATTGAACCTAAAAAAATAATCTCTCTGAGGGTAGTCGACGGAGATCGTTGACGATAAATCTTGCCTCGGACTGAGACTGGTTATTGTAATTGATGGAACGTTATTCTGAAGCCATCATTGATCACACTTAAATATCACTTCTTTGTGAGACATGAAACGTATAAATCCACCACTATCCATAATAAAGACGTAACGTTCAACCCCTCACAAACTAAAACCAACATTAAAGGGTTGTAAATAAATTGCAAATTGATATTGATGGTAAAAAACTAAATAAGCTATGTGAAAAGCAATACTTTTGTCTCTTTACGAAAGGAATAAAGATATTCCTAAATGGAGAGGAGACAGCCCAGCGGATTAGCCAGTCGAATTGATAATGTGATCGAAGTGCCCATTGTAGCCGTAAAGTTCCCGTAAGTACAACATATGACGTCTTCCTACAAAGTGATCGTTCTTAAGATTGATAACGATCGAACTTCGTAAGCTTTCAACTATCTCTCCCACAATCTAACATATTTGTTTGATTTTAATTTTAAAGTAGTAAAATTAAAATCAAACAATCAGTAATCAGAAACGTTGTTTTATTGAACAGAATTGGCGGGTCAAAAATAGACAGTTATTCTGACACTTTGACACAGTGTTGCCAATACAAAAGATAAAAATGTATCTACATTACTTTTTTATTAACAGTAATACAGGTGCATTAAGCGAATTATATAACTCAAGGTTTTTGTGAACGTTGTTTGTATTTATTATAATTTTGTATTTTTGCTAAAATTCCAGGACTTTTTTATTAAGATATTGCTAAGATAAGATATTTTTGCCATAAAATCCGTCTGGTGCCGGCAGACTAGTATTAAAGTAGGATACTCAATGACCCATTCATTAAATGACCCTTATAACACACAGCATAAGGTTGCTAGAATCCTAGAATAAGGTTATCCGAAAAAAAGAGTGCAGTGTCATCAATATAATTATTACTACGGAACCCTAATTAGACAGCATAGCAGCATATCAGCTAAAACAATTCAATCACTATGATATTCTAAAAACGCTTTAAGTAAAATGGCTTGCGAATTTATGCCTTTTTTATTGAAAGTCTTTAGCTAAAAAACAGCTTGAACAATTGAAGCATAGAGCGTAGAGCGTTAGCGTAGAGCTTTTAAGTAATTGTATTATACAAAACAAAGATGTATTGAAATGAACGTCGCATTCGACAGGCGAAATCGTTTAAAAAACATTCAGATGCAATGCTATTATTTTATCTTATATGTTTATGAACAGAACACGATATAAAATTCATGAACATTAACTCCTTTAAAAGAAAAAGGCACGGAGGTATGATTATACTCGAGGGTTTTGGATTTCATTTGTTTTCGAACCGTATATAAACCTAATGGAAGACGCATATGTGTGCTCTTATTTCTCTTCTAATATGCTAGATTATGTTTAACATTTCATCGTCACATCTTTTTAAAATCAAGTTAATAATAATAATAAATTCCCACATCTTATACATTGATTTGACTTCGTGGTAAGTCGTATTTACAAGAGGAGCAGTTTACTGACATACTGATATATCGCAGGTTAGAAACGAGGAATAGCACTAAAAAGGATTTTATAAATTGACCTCCTCAGGGGGTAAACCAGGGGTGTAAAGTTGGTATAAAATTTTGCCGTATTAGAATTTATTCAAATGAAATTCAGCATGAAGATTCTTTATTGAAAGTTGTGAAATACGTGTAACATATTTTATCAGTAATCATTATTTTAGGGGTAAGCGCTGCAAATTTAGTAATTTGAGCTATAATTTCCTAATCATTATTATTTCCCCCTTTTTGTGTATTGAAATAATCGGAGTTCTATTGTCACACAGCTATTGTTATAAGGTGTAATTTAATATTTTTATTATATTTATTATTGCTACGAGAACCGGAACTACGCGGAATACTAAATAATAATAATATAATGATCACTGGGAATAATCAAGTTATTTGATTAAGTAGAGCTGATGAAATAAAGAAGCATTATTAACAGTGTATAAGAGTATCGAAGGCTGGTAGAGGTCATATTCGAATAATACACCACCAAATAGAGGCCATTGTTATAAAAAGTTCGTGAAGTCTATTGCCATTTAAGTCGTAAATGTGTCAAGATTGACGTAAATTAATCCAAAACATCTAATACATTGACCTAACTTCTTGATAAGTCGCTTAAAGCATTTGTGTTTCGGACATCAGACAACAGGTAAATCACAAATATATTACTTAAATACATATATTTCACACCCTAAATATGTGTCCTGGGGATCGAACCATAGTAAAAACCAAGTTTTAGCTTATACCAGTTAGAAACATGCGTAAATAGATCTTATACAGGTCGTCTGCATTGGTACCACTCTAAGCTATTCCTCCGTCATATAGCTATGTTCTCATTGCTGGGCTCTAGTTTTAAGGGTGAGAGAGGCAGTGAAATTATTGAGTCATCATCATACCAGCCATTGAAAGTCCGGTTAAACAAAAACCTCCCCAAGAAAAAGTCAATTTTGCCCATAATTGCTGCGCTTGGCAAGTAGGTCCACCCCCGCCCGGTGCATTTGAGCTACACTGTTACGGATGGATATACCGCCATCTTTTGGTTCTTTTACCTCACTCGCCTCTCACAACACTTGGTACAGGATGAGGTATTATTCTACTCTGCCGGTATCACACGGCAATCTCTGGCGGTACCACACGCCCAAATTATACCTAATAAATTATATAATTGGGTAATGTGACATTATCATCACGCAGCCATAAGACTTCCACTGCTGCTTATAGGCCTCCCCAAGTAATTTCCAATAGGACCGGTTGTATGCGGCCTGTGTCCAGCGCGATCCTGCGGTTTTAGTCAGATCGTATGCCCATCTTGCGGGTGGACACCATACGCTGCGTTTGCCCTGGGCAATGTCGGTAACTTTGTTTTTTTTATGAGTCTCCTCATACCTGATTCGATCGCGCAAAGAAACTCCAAGTATTGCCTTCTCCATAGTTCATTAATCTACTTTCAGTTGGCTAATAAGGGCGATGGTAGGAGACCACGTTTCGCTGCTATAGGTCATCGCTAGTGACATACATTGGTCGAAAACTTTCGACTTGAGGCATTGAGGTATATCGGACGAGACGATGTTTCGCAGTTTTCCGAACGTGATTAATGTGACATAATATTTTCAAATCGGAATTGGGAACGCGCTAGTGATATCTTTGCTATATTACGAGCGTCTATAGGCTGCAGAGACGTGTACAGTCGCAGAGAATATGCTTGTTTGACGACCTGGTCTAACATACAATAGCTAACTGAATAAGCGGTTTTTAAAACTTAGCAGTTGCACTATATCTTATATTAGTATCAACGTTTATATACTTACGTATCAAAAGTGACTCGCATGTTTCTAATCCTCAAAAGGCAAAAGTTCCTAAAAACAGGTGATAATGAATGAATTACGTTGTTTGTGAAGTTGGGAGAACAACATACAGGCAAAGCAACGGGTTGTTTATAAGTTTTAATTAAGGCAAACGAGGGTTAGTCGCGTGTGTTACGTTTACGGCTGTTTGCTGCATCTTTGCCTTTTTCGCTTAGCTAACAAAAAACCTTTGTGTTACGTTTTGCTTGTGTTGCTGTTTTACTTTAAAAAGTGAGTTGCTTTTCGGTTTGCAGAAAAAAATATAGATTTGTTAAAAAATATATATGAATTTATAATTTAATACCTAGCACAGCTGCCAACGATTACGATACATATGAATATAAAAACATGATTGTATTTTATATGTACCAGGTGTCGTACAAGGTGACTAACCACTAGAATCGACAAATAGTATATCTATCCGAGACAGTGTAGCTCAAATGCATAAGGTAAGGATGGGTAGCAGCATCTTCTTCGTGAAAGTTCGTTTCGCGCTCTGCGATTGTCAACTCGCTTGCCAAGCGGCAATTATGGGCAAACTTCCCCCTTTCTTGGGAAGGCCTGTGCTCTGCAGTTGACTTCTAATGGCTGTAATGATGACGTTTAGAGTTACTACATCATTAGTTTTCTTATTATTAGTAAATGCTGATGACTTACCATTCTCCATAGTGAGTCTGGATAGGAATACCCTAATCATGTAGCGGTATTCGATATACTTTACGTCATTTACGGCTGTGATTTTTTTTTATTACGAAGTCAGCAAACAAGTATACTTATGGAAAACATGACCGCAGCCTATAGACGCTCGTATCATCACAAATATATCACCAGAGTGTCACCAACCTTGTCAACTTAAGATAATATGCTACATTTATCCAGTAATTTCATTGTCTCTCTCACCCTTCAAACTGGAATACAGCAATGCGAACACTGATGTTTGGCGGGAGAAATACGTGAGAGTGAGGATCTACGCAGGCAAACTTTGTAAGAGGTCTACTTATAGTGATGTTTGTGCCTTATGGCTAGAGCACCTCCTCGGAATAAGGGGGTATGATGACTCGAACAAAGATTCACATCGAAAAATTTTGATTGCAACTTAGACAAGAGAGAGTGGAATACGGTCCAAGTGTAGTATATTTAATTTGTAGATCTGATTTGTGTATCTGTTTTATCTGTAAGACCTAATTACATCTGGTAAATATACTCTATGATCAATACGAAGCCAGTGAGAGTCACGAGTCTATTTATACATAAAAGAATTTAAAAACAAACAAATATAACACTTAATGTAATGTAATAGAGTTCGGCTACATAATTTCGCACTCGGATTATTCGTCTAATTAATTATGCTCCGATTTGGCCGATATTCATTTATCACGGCCTATTGTAATCGTTAGGAAATTAATGAACTGTCCAAATAATATAATACTTCGGTTGGGATTGACGTATGAAATTATTATTTTCATCATTTCCAGTTATAACTTGCAGCTACGGGCCCGATAGCGCAGGTGGGAATGATCCTAGTTTATGCGCCAACCAGGACGATGTATATACTCGTATATGATGATATTTGTATTTGTCCTGTGTGTGGGTGTAAAAAAAAAAGGTTTTTAAAGATTATGTTTGTGATTCCTCTCTTGTCCGATGTCCGGTAAACAAATGCTTTAAGCTACTTACAACGGAATCATGTAAATTATGAAATATTGTGTGAATATGTTAGAAAGCCATTTTCGTACGGTTTTTATATAATTCGGTATTTGACTACGACTTAAGGATGTTATGTCATATTACCCAGTGATTTCACTGCCTCTCACAACCTTTAAACCGGAACAAAAAATGCAAACAGTGTTGTTTGACGGTAGTAATAGGTGTATGTGATGTACCACCGCAGACTACCTCTATATGAAGGCTAATTGCCCATAACTGCCGCGGGCAAGTACCTCGAATGGATATACCGGCAGCTGTCCGTTCCGGTACCTCAGGTGCCTTTTACGACACCTGGTACATGAGGAGGTACTATTCTGCTTCGCCAGTACCTCACGGCTGAGTTGATAATGCGATGAACAAATATAAGACCATCGGTTTACCAGCATTTAACCGCGGCTACACCGGTTTGAGCTATGAGGTACCGGCAGAGTAGAATAGTACCTTCCCTTATGCCAGGTATTATAAATGTAAGAGGTGACTGAGGACCGGTACCGATAAATGGCGGTAAGTATATTCAATTAAAAAGTGTAGCTCAAATCCAAAGGAAGAGAAAGGGCAGTAGTAACTCCGTCGTGAAATGTGCACTCTGCTATTGCTAAGATGCTTGGCCAGCGCGGGCAATTATGGGCAAAATTCCCCCTATCTCCGGTAGGCCTATGTCCATCTTCACCTTTCTGAATGTATTGCCTCATTTTTGTGTGCAGTCTAGAGAACGGGCCGGTAAAGAACTGGCTTGAAGCCCCTTTGATAGAGTTCAACGAGATAAACATGTATTAATCCCTGGATGAAACGATGCTAGCTGCTTGTATATAATATTGATTTGGGATTCCATGAACAAAGTGGAATGATGGTCTTGTCTTATTTTACTTTACGTCTTTGCGAACGCTACATTTTTGTGCTACGAAAGGAATATAGAAGAAAATTTAAATGGCACTGAATTATCCCAAAGCAATTTCCTCGGGCGTTCGTAGCTCCATAAAGAATACGGACTTCAAAGAATATTCACGTTTCTCTTTTTATTTACAGCAGAAGAATATTTTATCAAAAACATTTAGCTTATTTAAACAATATTATTTAGTAGCAAACAATAGACAACAGAATTATTAATATACGAAAAACTTTCTATCGGATTATAAGTCAGCTAAAAGATTTTGATACAAAATAGTTCAAAACATTCTAATTAATGTTGAACTTTAATACTTTAAAGTATATAAGGTGTGGCAACCACTTTTTAAAGACGAGTTTCTTCATTATTTGTTAAAAAGCTAAGTTTAAATATAAAGGGTTTGTAAGCGCAGTCACTGATGGAGGTTCTGTCAACCTGACCAAGGTGACAGAGGCCTTCACCGCTATCAGCTTTTATGGTGGATCACGTAATGAACCTGCAACAAACTTAGTTCTAAGATCCGTTTAGTGATGGTCGTCTAGTCCTATAATTGACTTGCTGCACGTTGACAGATATTTATTTGTTTAATTCTATTTAAATAACAGTAAATTAACAACAATAACTGTGTTTTCGAAAGATATTATCTAACTATTCTTACAATTACAAGCAATCACATCATGAATAACTATTAATATTTTAAAAAAGGTAATAATCACTCAGTAAGGATGTAAATATAATAAATAACGAAATACACTGTAAATAACGTAACGAAAAACGTAGTAACGAAAAACACTGTAAATCAAAAATCAGTAATCTTACGGTACGCCATCAAACGATTTTATCAATGACAAAACCCGGGAAGAGTATGAACATTAATGTCAAGCTCAGGCAGAATTTTGGCTAGACTATTTTATACAGATATATATATATATTGTTTATTCTTTTATTTTAGGTTAAAATAAACTTATACGTTGCTTCTGAAAACGAAGATTTATTTCGTTAATTTCTTACAAATATTATTATATAATCTTACAAATAAATTATTTAACTACCCTATTATTATAACTTTACCTGAAAACGAAGAAACGACAATTAAAGTCTATTCTTCCACCAATTATTCTTATTTATCTATCTTAATTAACAAATCACAATAATTTAATATGTACAATGCTATTTTTTTCATAACCTCTCAACTGACCATTGACTAGCGCTTGTCAGTTGTCAATGTCATTCAATGTCGTTCAAAAATTAAAGAAATATTATTTCTTTACATATATAGGACTGTCTGCGCATCACAGCATTATAGTCAGGATTATATGTTTTTTTTAAATATAAAAAAGTGTCTGTGGCAAGGCCTAATTAAAAAAAGATTGGTTTTAATTGTGTTTTTATTTTTCTATTAACTATTGTTAATGATCTATATAAATATTTGTTATGTTAATCGGTGCCGTGTACGTTCACAAAAAAAATCAGAAAAAGCTATGCAAACCGATCAAAATGCTCCATTCGACATTAATCTCTGAATTAGGGTTCAAAATTGGTTGATACATTTGTATGTGTTGACCGTTGATGTTGCCTTGTGTACACTCGTCTGTAGGCAATCGTGTCTAAAATCAATATTCCAAACCACGAGTTGATTAGAAAATATTACACTTTCGACTAAAACTTTAATTAATCTATTTGCTTAATATAAGTTACCGATGTAAACGAAAATATAAAAATAATAAATCTTTTAGTATACAACGTTAAAATCATATACAGTTAACAAATTGTGAATCCAACAACTGATATATAGAGTTCATAAATCAATTTATTAAATTCAGCACATATTAAGGTATCGTTACCATAATGTACATAAGATAATCCTTTGATATTAGAAAATGCCAATCGTACATTTTTTCAAAGAATATGTATCCTGTTTATTTTGTATAAACGAAAACAGATGAAACATCAAATATTATCCAAGTTGTATCAATTTTTAGCTAGCATAAATTTATGTGTTAAGTCTAAATGCAAATTGACTTCTGAGTAACTGGCGGAGTAGAACAGTACTTCCCTTCCATTATACCAGGTGCCGGAACCGACAGATGTCGGTATATCCAGCGCAGTTCGTTCACAACAGGATCGAGAAGGTTATTATAAAATTGCAATTTGTGGATAAGACACAAAAACGAAAGCTCATAAACAAAGGCCGCGGAGGCTATGCTATGGTCGTATGTGGTTTTGAAGTATAGATCATATACTAAGCCTTCATATAAGCTCGTTTATTCTTGGTACTCAGGACACAGGAAGCGCAGAAACAAAGGCCGTGGAGGTACGGTGAGTACCAAGACTTCATACACGCTCGTTTATTATTATTGGTATTTCGGATCCGGCTCTTTATTAATACCTCTAATATATATACTCGTATGTTGTTAGGTATAACTAATAAACGAATTGGTTTCAACCAATCGGAATCGATAATGATTTCAGATCCTTGCCTTTGTATATAATACGTGATCGAACATAGACTCAGACCTCATACAATAGTCGTCTGCTTGAATAACTCATCCCTAACTCTACCGCCATGCAGCAGTGCTCACGTAGCTGTATTTTGGGCTCACATAACGGCAGGGTGAAAGAGGCAGTGAAATACTACATAAAACTGACATCTTTGTTACACGATCGTCTATCGGGTTAGTACGCTAATTTGTCGACGTAGTCATAAGTTACTTTTTAATAACTTTTGGTGTACAAAAGCAATCTTGAAGTAGCGTAGACTTAACTTAGACGTACAAAGGTCAAGCTAAGTACAGAAAAAGGTTTTTCTTACAACTAAAAAAAGTAGAGGTATTCAGTAGATACTATAAATTGAAAGCCGTGAGATACCGACAGAGTAGAATAGTACCTCCCCCTGTACCAGGTGTCGTAAAAGGTGACTAAGGTACCAGAACCGACAGATGGCGGTATATCCACCCGAAACAATGTAACTGAAATGCACAGGGTATGGATGGGCAGCAGCATCCCCGTCGTGAAAGCTGCGCTTTGCAATTGCCAACACGATTGCTCAGCGTGGCAATTATAAACTAAATACCCCTTTTCTTGGGGAGGCCTATGTCTAGCAGTGGACTCTCAATGGCTGTTATGATGAAGAAGATGTATTTGTTTTTGTGTGCTATTAAATACATATAAAACACTATACACATTAAAAAAACATCTTCATCTCAACAAACATCAAACTTCAATCTGAGTAGCGAGCATGAAATATAATTTAAACAAATGACGGCCACCTGGCGCAAATAGTGATTCTATCTTGTGCGTCAACGCTACTTCGGGTTCGATTCCCACTCAGGAAAAATACTTATGCGATTGATATTTTGTGTTTCTTCTGTATTCGGGTTTTATATATACATATATTTAAGTATTATATATTTGTTACTTTCTTGCCTGATCTCAGGAACACAAGCGCTTTAAAAGATTTATCTCGGAATCACGGCAAAATATGAGATGTATTGAGAAAACATTAAAAATTATAGTACCTTTAGTGTACAGTTATTATATAATTCGGTTTATTTAACCATAGACAACAGGTAGACCTCTTACAAATATCGTCTGCATTAGTACCTCACTCTAACCTATTTCTACCGCCAAATAGCAGTTTCGGTTAAACATATATCAAGATGAAATATACTTAGGAGATTTTTAAACGAATATTTCAGTGTATATAAAAAAAGAAATTCTAAACTGTTTAGACGCTCTCACTAAAGCATTCATTTTTCAGCACAAATTTATCGCGGTAAACTTTACGAGCTGTTTGCACTAATTGGTTGTACTTAGAAAGCGCTCTGTTGGCTCAGACGAATGTTATTTTTGTAATAACATAGTAAGTGGATACACTATTTATTTAACTCGTAGCCTATGGCTAGAAAAATTCAGTTAAGAAATATATTTTGTACAAAATTTTTATAACGATAAAGTAAAAAAAAATATCGTGATCAAATTATAATACGTATTTTCTTTTAAGACCAGGTCAACAAACGACGATGCAGTCGTGTGATTGTAAGCGTCACTGCATCCAAAAGACTTTCGGAATATAATATCACGAGGATATCACTAGAGTGTGGTCAATCTTGTGTAATAAAGATGTTATGTCACATTACCCAGTAATATAGTCGTATTACTGCCTCCCTCACTGTTCCAACTAGATCGCAGCAATGCGAATACTGCTATTTGACGGTGTAAATAGGTGAGAGCAAGGATCTTTGCATGAAGAATCTTAAATATAAATTTGCTAATATTAATATATATCTCTGAAGTTAGCAGGCGTTTACTTAAAAAGCCTGTGCATTCCTCAACGATTTTTAGCAAATCTTTTACGGCCCTTCCTCTTAATATAAGATGCTCGCAGTCCCTGCCTGTGTTTTAATGGTTGGTGAAGGATTACTTTCTTACATTGTAATTATATCTCTTTGTATGAAAATTATTGATGATTTCTATCTATCTTTTTTTTCTTTTTTATATTATGAAGACAGCAAGAAAATTGTCAGTAGCAACTTGGCAGTAGAAATAGATCAGAATGAGGTACCAATGACAAACCTTTGTAAGAGGTTTGCCTTATGTACTATCTTCTTTATACCTCTTACTACCCTTTACCTTCATTTACTCTTTTCATTCAAAGGTTGTCTGGAAGAAATAAGCGATATTGCGATATGACCGCCTTGGTGATTATTGTTTTTGTCATATGTTTTTGTGTTTAGTGTACAACAAAGAATTTAATTTTTTATATTAAAAAAAAAATTAGTTCGGGCTAAAATTACAAAATATTTCGTGTGCTAGCGATCTAGTTAAGCGGTAGGTGGCACCGAACATGACCTAAATAATATTTAAATACATATTTCATACGCAAACACAGAACAAACACAAATATTCATCATGTGGGGATCGAACCCACGACTATTCTTGGTTTGAAAGATCGTGGGATCGATTCCCACTACCATCTGCTCTTAAATATAAAAATGCCCGAGCTGTGTTAAAATATGTATCTATTAATACTGAATTGGTTAAATTTAATATACTTATCGTAAGTTTTTGCTAGGTACAAAATAAAATATAACCAAATAAAGGACCTAGTTTTATATATAAACTTACTGTTCAGAACATAACCCCAATAGTCCTCCCCAAGTGTCAGAGGGCGCACATTGTTGCAGGTGCTCAAGTGCCCTCCACAATGGCGGAGGCCTCGGCCTTTCTCAAGACTCCTCCAGATCTTAGACAGCGAACGCTCCAAGCGTCGTAATACCTACATTGTAATTCTATAAAACACTATTGTACAACAATGCTGCTGATGTAAATCTACTGACATATTAACACGCTACAGTCTGTTTGAGTTATCTCTTGTTGACGTTAGGTTATTTTTGCCTGTTACAAGTATGAATTTTATACTTATGCTGTCATTGTATCGATTTAGAAGTGTCGATAAGGCTTTCGATGATAGCGACAGTTTGTATATTGTTTAGTAGCTGTGCCCGCGACTTCGTCCACGTGGAATTGTATTTTTTTGGGTACTATACCTCTTTACCTTTATTTATATAACCTTTGAATGTCATGTTTATTTATATCGAATAAATGGCTTGAAAAATAAATTTTAAGTTTCTAGCTCCACAAATAGCGATACTTCCATACAACTTTTCATGACCCCTTTCGACCCCTCACAACCTTTTTCTCGAATTAAGAAATAGCCTATGTCTTTTCTCAGGTGTCTGTGCCAAATTCATCATCAAAATCGGTTAAAGGTTTAAGCAGGAAAGTGTAACAGACAGACAGAGTTACTTTCGCATTCATAATATTAGTAGGGATAAGCTCTTACATTTTATTATTAGACTTAAGTAAACGCATATAGACGCTTGTAATATCACAAAAAACACCACTAGCGCATTGCCAACCTTGTGACTTCTGACCTTGTCACTCCTGAAACATCTTTGTTTAAAATTGAATGGGCCTTTTTTTCAAACTAGGATTAATAAAACTGAGGAATTGGAAGCCTTTGAGCATGTTAAGTATTTGATGAAAGTTTATTATGAATATTTTATTTTTGTTTTATTTGTTTTTTTTTTTGTTTTGCATTAAGAAAATACGTAAACGTAAATAATGGCATAAATATGTAAAGAAATCTGTCTTAAAAAAGGCTTTTTTGTCCGGATTAATTACTGCCTTGTAAGAATAAACATTATAGTACCGTAGGGTACCGGTGGGGTAAAAGAGTATCTCCCTCTGTACCAGATGTTGTAAGAAACAAAAGAACCGACAGGTACTGGTATATGATTCCTGAATAGCGTAGCTCAAATGCGATAGGTAGGGATAGGTGGCAACCTTGCTGCAAAGCTATGCTCTGCGATTGCCACCACACCAGCCCAGCGTGGCAATTTTGGGAATAAACCCCTGATCACTGAAAAGTAGTGGAAATCCTGAATCCAATAGTAGACTTTTTCTGGTCAATGTGATGATGATAGTAATGAAAAGTATTATTTGTAATTTGAATACAAAAAGTATTTTATTCATTTTTCCGGGCCTGATAGCGCATTCGGTAGTGTTTCTTGACCAATCTTGTGAGTGAAAGGTCGTGGGTTCGATTCCCACGTAAGATAAACATTTTTATATGTTCTGTGTCTGGGTATAGGTATACACGTATTGTAGGATTATACTTATTATTTATATATTATTTTATATCCGCAACACAAGTGATTTAACCTACTCATCCCGGAGTTATGCAAATGTGATAGCAGAGATTTTAATTTTTTATCTAAATATTTGTAATAAAGGCGAAAAATTAATGTATGACGGTGCAAATGATAAAAGATGGCGTTCCACTATTGTATAAAGATAAGACACAATGTATTGAAACTATGTCACATCTAGAGTGAGCGATATCGAATATCGATTTCACGGCTTAAAAATTGGATCTCTAGTATACTATTGTGTTTTTGGGAATAAATTAGTCAAGAGGCTTCAACGTGTGAAAAAAAGCTAATCTTGCAAATAGACTTACTTATAATGAAATTTGAAAAAGCATATTTTCACTAAAATACGTGAAGAGGTTTTATAACTGGTTCATATGTAATGTTTTTTGGAATAAAAAATAAATTGTAGCAGGTAAATGACGAAGTTAATATTCGAAAAACAAAAAGCTTGTATTTTCTGTTTGAAAATATCATCATTTCACATTTCATTATCATTGGAAGAGCACCGCTGGACATGGGCTTCTCCAACAAAGTACGTTTTTTGCCCATAACTGCCTGGCTGGGCAAGCTTGTTGGCAATCGCAAAGCGCAGTTTTCGCGACGGGTATACTGCTACCCATCCCTGCCCTGTGCATTTGAGCTGCACTGTTTCGTATGGATAACTGTCGGTTCTGGTACCTTAGTCACCTTTTAGGACACCTAGTGGCAGTCGGGAGGTACTATTCTACTTTTTATATCTATACGAATTTATATTGAAACCAAATGAAACAACCGGTTCAACAAGTTAAAAAGGAATGTATTAATTTTTTATTTCGAGCTTGGAAATATGAAATTGTTAAAACAAGATATACAGTAATCCTAATAAAAAGGTTTTTAAAAGGTCCAGTTAAATCAAATTGTTTCGAGTGCGAATTGCCCCTCTACAAATTTTCCCTCGGGAATTTCGCCAGTTCATTTGCATATAGTCCGCTCGCGGCGGTTCAGGGCGATTATAGGACTGTTACTCCTATCTCTCATATTATGCTAATAGAAAACCGTTTTTCCTGTCCCGTTTTGGTTTTTTATGAATACAATCCCTACCATTCGAAAATTCGAACGCTATCCGTTGGTCCATGCGCTATACTCAGCGATTACCACCATGCTGCTCAGGGCAATAATTATGGGCAAAATATCTTCATTCCTGGGAAGACCTATGTCCAGCAGTGGATAGAACGTCCATAAACCTGCTGGACATAAACCTGATAAAGATATCAAGCGATAAATATAATAAAGTATGAACACTTCCACAATGCACGAATAAAATCTAATTACATGATGTATTTCCATCGATTTAAATTTTCTAAGAGAAAACACAATATAATCTTTTCTTCACCCTTTTTTTGGATAAAGTCAATTTAAGTAACCTTTCAAGCTCCGGCTAGTGTACAATTGAGGCATTTTAAATGTTAAATTAATTAGTAATTCTAGATATTATTTCAAATCAATGGCTTATAATATTATATAACATTGCACTGTAACTATCTGGATTCAACTCAGTACACAAATTTATAGGCTAACAAGCCAATTATTCTCCACCAACTCAGCTAAACTAAACTGCGCTTAACTAAAATCGTAGTCGAAGCTTTCTGTAGTTGTTGTTTTGAAGTGAACATGCACAACAACAAGCTGCAATTAGCAAAACATAGTTTATTTCTCATACGAAGGTCGTTTGCATTGCTACCTCACTCTTAACTATTTAAAAACCCAAAAAGTTGTGTTAAAGGGTGAGAAAGGCAGTAAAATGTTACGAGCATCTATAGGCTGCAGTGACGCTTACTATTAATATAATATACTAATAAATAATCGTGTAATATTATATAATATTACACGGACTGTATATTTGTTTGTCGACTTATTGTAATAAAAAGCGAGTTCTTTTACTTCCATTTTGGCTCACTTTAAACCCACTCATCATCAGTTCATGGATCAATCTACAGTTGATTAACAGTTACAGAATCGAGATAAACTTAACGAATTATGATATTGCCACCGGACCTTGATAAGTCTACAAAGTTTAAATTGTAATGGTACGAACGGTTTCAAAATACGGTACGGCGATGCGAATTTCTGTAAGCTAGTATTACGGGGCAAATTGAAGTCATTTGCCATGGTATTTCCAGATTTATGATTTGTGATATTTATCTGTTTACATTAGGATTTATCTGAATACAAGAGCACGACTGCATTACTACCTCACTCTATTTCTACCGCCGAATAGCAGTGTTCCGCATTGCTGTGTTCCGGTATGTAGGGTGAAAGAGGCAGTGAATTTACTGGGTAATGTGGCATAATATACTGAAATCACAAGGTTGGCAACGCGTTAGTGATAACCTTGTAATACTATGTACGTCTATAGGCTGCAGGGATGCTTACTATAGCGGACTGTAAGCTTGTACGTGACTACAAGGGAAAGTCAACTCGCAAGGTTGGCTAGTGATATTACGAGCGTCTATTGGCTTTACTATCAAGCGGTCTGTACGCCTGTTTGTCAATCTGGTCTAATAAAAATAAAAAAGTAAATTGGGACTTATAAAATTATTATGATGCCGTAAGATCCAATAGCTTACGCCAATTTACAAAATATAGTCGTGTTACAAATTGGAAATTTATCCTGATTTAACGAATATGCGTCACCAAAGCAACGATATATGGTTACTATTTTTCCCTTTTCGTATTTCCAGAGAAACGGATGTTGTTAAAATCTGGAGGATGTCGTCCCTCGTTAGAGCCGGATAGTGTTCCGATAAAGCACTCAACACGTATCCTGGATCAATACTGTAACTTCAGATCACGTTAATACGTAATACGAGAGTATGTTATACGCAAAATCATCGTATCATATCAGCCATTGGAACTCCTCTCTTGGACATAGGCCTCCCCAATAAAAGGGGAATTTTGCCCATAATTGCCGCGCTGGGCAAGCGTGTTGACAATTGCAGAGCGCAGCTTTCGCAACGGGGACGCTGCTCACCATCTCCACCCTGTGTATTTGAGCTGCACTGTTTCCGATGGATATACCGCCATCTGTCGGTGCTGGTACCTTAGTCGTCTCTTACGGCACCTGGTACAAGAAAAGGTATTATTCTACTTTCCCGATACCTCGGGGCAAAATACATCAATGTATTACCGAGAATATTTACGGCATTAAAACGCAGTTAATTTGGATTATTTTAAATAAATTAAATCTTTTATTTGCATAAAGCACAGCATTTGGTATAAATGATGAAAAAAAAACACAATTAAAGGAGCTCATGTTTCACGTAACTAAGTATTAATTTGATATAGTACATGTGTTCCATCTTCATGTATTTTGTCATTATGCCATTACAATTATTATAGATTGATGTAATAAAAACAGTCAAATATTAAATCAATAAATAAACTTGTATTTTACTCGTATATCTTCGACGCGATCTTGGCCTTAAAGTTCCAGATTAAACTTTAGAGCCGCTCCAATTAAAATGCGTTATTAAATATTAGTTTCTATAATTTATTTACTATTTGCAAACATATTATTAAACATTGAAATTTAAATTGCGTTATAAATATTAAATACTTGTTACTCTCACCTTAAATAAACAATGCGAAATTCAACTAAATAAATCTTGCCAGCTCCAAGGACAGAAAGTAATTCATCTGTATGAATAAGACGTTTAAGAGGAGTCACATGGGCTTTAAAAAAAAACATGAGTAAAATCTCGTTTATTTTTGTAAAACTTGACGTGTAGGAGATTGCTTCGCACGAGAGAAATAAACGGCTTTTTAAGTTTGATCTACAGAATTTTTTTAGCCGTGGGATACTGGCAGAATAGAAGAGTACCTCCCCCTGTACCAAGTGTCATAAGGCGCGACTAAAATACCGGAACCGACAGATGGCGGTATATCCATCCGAAAGAGCCAACTTAAATATTACAGGGTGCAGCAGCATCATCGTCGCGAAAATGTGCCAAATCCCCATGTCTTGAGAAGGCCTATATCCAGCAGAGAATTTCTATAGCTGATATGATGAAAGAATTTTTATCTCATGTTGTAGGATATAGTAATTGTCTGCAAACACTGCAGTTGTCGCGAACAATGTTACGAACGATGTGGTGGTGGGTGGGGATCAAACCTACATCCTTAAGCAAACAAGAAAGAATCACTATTTAAAATGTTAGAAAAATAATGCCAATGCTATCACGAGCGCGGACTTCAAGTAAACCAAACAACTTCACGTATTCGTAACAAATGTCTATCGTAGCCATAATTTTCAAGGTGAACATTGTTCAGATGTCTGCGAGCGAACGACTGCTAGCTTCTGTTCAATATTTGAACTCCAAGCGTCTATTTTATCCATGTCTCTTGTTATTGTTTTTCGAATACTGTTTTTCGACCTTTAATTTTGACAACGTTAAAAATATCAAACATCACCTTATGCAAGAACTGACTCCAAGATAGCATAAAGCACAACATAGCAATTACAAATATGATGCTGCATTTTTAACACCCAGAGCATATATTTTTTATACATCTTTGTTCAGGGAGTCAACAAGATAGACACTATGATCATTATAATAACACATCCACATCTTGACATATAGTTTCTATCAAGCTATAATTTATGTTTTTGGCGTATGTTATGTATGTTATGTTCTAGACGGGCCCGATGGCGCAGATGGTAGTGATCCTGTCTTGTGCACCAGGGGTCGTGGGTTCGATTCCCACCCAGAGCAAATATTTATATGATAATATTTGTGTTTGCTCTGTGTATGGGTGTAAAATATATGTATTTAAGTAGTATATTTGTGATTCCTCTGTTGTTTGGCGTCCGTAACACAAGCGCTTTAAGCGACTTATCAAGAAGTTAGGTCAATGTATTAGATGTTGTGGGAATTTATTATTATTATTATTATTATTTTTTTATGTATTTCACTTAGAGTTAGACTATGTTGGATAAGCATATTGAAACTGACAGCGGAACAGAATAGTAGCAGTGATGATACTGTAAATTTTTGTCTAGATGCATTCGAATCATGTTTAGTTAAACTGTGCAAAAAATCGTGCCGTTCCTAAAGAGTAAAATAAAAGATAGAACTATCCCACGGGAATATTCCGGGACAAAAAAGTAACATAATAGTCACGATGCCAAATTTTATCCAGATCTGTTAAGCCGTTCCGCCTTGAAAGAGTTACAAACATACATCCATACATTCACATTTCCGTACATATGGATGAATCGACTATTCTTTAGCTCTCGAGTTTATAAATAATATTAGAAATAGATTAAGAAACTAAGTAGGATTTCTTACCACCAAATGGCATGATAATACCGATACATAATCGGATACTTTTTTTTATAATCGAATCAAATAAAATGGTAAATGTTCTTCTAATTTTCATAAGCATCAGACTTAAATCACACCAGATTCGCTTTTCTCATTATTTCTCCTCGGGGAGTGTTCCAGAGTTGCCGAACTTTTGCAAAATTACTAGACATTAATAAAAGTCGTTAGTATGTTTAATGATTCGACTACTAACAAGAACTCGGATGGAAAGAACGAATTATATACATAAATGATGTGCCAAACGATTTTTGAAGAATGTATAGAATCCTTTTTTCCTAAGACTAAGTCGATAGACAAGGATACGGTCCACGTAAGAGTAAACGTGACCGCACGCTCGTATTATCACAAGGATATCACTACCGTGTTACCTTGCCTTGTAGATGTTATATCACACCTTGTGACTTGTAGATGTTATATCACATTACGTAGTAATTTCACAGCTTCTCTCACCCTTCAGAACACAGCAATGAGATACCAATGCCAAAAACCTTTGTATGAGGTCTACCTCATGTATAGTTTATTTAATATATAGAGCGGAGAATCGTTGGGTTGGAGAGAAGATATTACCATTTCAGTCACACGCACTATGTCATATGTTAATAACGCCACTTGTTTCTATTTCCATCCCTTTCTAATGCAATATATCACATATATCATGAAATATATCACAAACGTTTTAAACTGGTTTTCAACAGACAAGGTGTATTTAGATTTGTGTTGTGTCAACACAAAGATTTATTAATAGCATAGTGCCTTATTTTATCTTGATTTTTTCTGTTCTTCCAGCGTGAAAGACTAAAAAAAAAATTACTCAACTATCATCACAGTATCTATATGAAGACTACTCCTAACGTATAGCTAATTAAATGAATGGAGTTATTTTGCACACAGTTGCTGTGCTGTCCAGGCGTGCTGCCAATCGTAGAGCGTAGCTTCGTGACGGGAATGCTCTTAATCCACCCTCAATGTTTTATTTGAGCCACTCTATTTTTTGTGGATATATCGCCACCTGACTGTTCCAATACCTTTGTTGCCTTTTACGCTATCTGGTACATGCGAGGTACTATTCTAATCTGATGGTACCCCACGGCGAAATATGTGGCCTTAGTTAATTCACTGATTTTAATACGAAATATCTATGGTCGGGTCGGATCATTCTCATACCCTAAAAGATATTAATATTAGTTCACTAAGGAAGTATTATTTCTAATTGATGGCAATTAACAAAAATTCCGACGTAATTTCGAAAGGCTCGCGCTCTGGCCCTTATCCTCTTGGGCATTCCAACTTTTTGGTTGACATTACTGGAATATTAGTCATCCTTACCCCTTCTTATAGCGGGATATTAAGGGTGTCTATGGCGTAATAAAACAGCTTCCAAAATATCAAAGAGTCTTTATTAGCAAAATATATTTAAACAGAATTCGCGCCAAATTATTGATTCGATTGGAATATACTTATTCAGTTACTACAGGTCATAAGTACCAAGAATAAACGCGCGTGTATTGAATAACTAATGCGAGTAAAGGAAGCGAGAAAGGTATGCCAAGATTGTTACAAGTGAAGATCCATAATCTCTGCCTACCTCGACCATAGTCTCTGCATACAAGGGCTAGAAACTTTAAGTAGTGCACCGGGGATTCTTTTATAAAGTAAGATAGAACTTTTCATGTGTTGAACTGACTCCGAAGTAAGTCGGTCAAAAAGCACAACATCAGAATTACAAATATAGTACTTAAGTACATCTAACTTTAATACACTTAAACAGTACAAATATAAATATTTCGCCTACCAGTTAAGATCACACGTTATTAAATTATAGACTTTGCCCGCAAGGTCATTTATTTAGTCATACAGTTTTCTAACAGCTAAAGATCGTACCAATCAGAAAACTAAATAAGTAAAATCTATCCCACGGAAATATGTTTCCGACTATGTTTTCGATTTAAAAAATAATTTATGTATTATACCATACTATCAATAGTGCCTGTGCCAAATTTTAACAAGATCTATTTTGCTGTTCCAGCATGAAAGAGTGAGAGTGACACATATCCATTTGCTTGGACTTTTGCGTTTATAATATTCGTGGAATGTTCGATGTGACTTTGCAGGAACTTCATCTGGATCTAAAATACAGCAGTTCACGGCTTAATCATTGGCACATGTATGCCAAACGTCTTCCAAATCACATGACCAGCTGGAATTCCAAAAATGGATTATAGACAAGCTTTCATACTATTATGGATGCTGTGAAAACCGTAACAAAGTAAAATAACCGCAAATGGAAATCGTTATTCGGAAGCAACTCTTAAAATAAATACAAACAACGAAAAGTAAATAATACTCAACTTCAATCGCTACTCACCGCAAATTAAACGTTTAAACGAACCAAAGTTTGCTCACCCAAAATAAGGTTCCATTTTTAAAACAAATTCTTAGCTATTAAAATAGGTACAATAACACTGAATCCACTTCAGGCCCAAACCATTCATAGGTCTAGAAGTTCCATCAGAAAATGGTGGATTTTATTTTCAATGTCAGTTTTAAATGAGGTGATACTTTATCCATCTGCCTCTGCAATTATTTTTTCTCATCGCTAAAAGAGTTTTCAGTATAAATAGGATAGAGCATTGAAATGTAAATAACGTGCCCAGTCTCGGCCTTTGATAATTGGGATTGGAGAAATAGAGAATAAAAAATTCTATGAAATCGTTTTTTATTTGGTACTCGCCCAATATTGAAAAAATATATTAAATGTAAACAAAACAATACCTTTAAAAGTATCTGTTTTAAATATTGAAAATAAAGCTTAGTATGATTTTATATAATACAAGCTGTCCCCGCTACATCGTCCGAGTTGAATTGTTGAAAACTTTATTTTCTTTCAAACTACAATCTTCCACGCGACGCACACAACGAATGAAATTTTTCGTCCGTTTTTACCACATTTTTGATAAATGCTCCACTCCTTTCAGTCGTAGCGTTATGTAATATAGCCTAAGTGATGAAATTAAAATCTTGTCCAAATCCGCACAGACAGACAGACAGAAGGACAAAAACTGAAAAAAAAAATTGTATACAGTAGTACATATGCATGTAGTAGAAACGTAATCATATGCATGTATTTTAATATTACAAACAGACACTCCGATTTTACTTATATATATAGATGACAAAGAGCTTTTACTGGCATAAAATGTTTTATGGAACAGGATAACTTAATTATAGAAGCGAATTAACGTTAAATAAAACAGCCGCAGACACACGAAAAAATTCAGGCGAGACTCGACCAATCTTTCCAATTTATGGAAAAGTATTACATGCTAAACTAGCAAGTAATAATTGTATATATATATATTGACGGGCCCGATGGCGCAGATGGTAGTGACAGAATCACTTATGCTTACACTTATCTTATGCGCCATAGGCCGTGGACTCGATCCCCACGCTGGACAAATACTTATATGATGATATTTATGTTTGTTCTGTGCCTGGGTGTAAAATATATGTATTTAAGCAGTATATTTATGATTCCTCTGTTGTCTGGCGTCCGTAACACAAGTGCTTCAAGACTTATCATGGAGTCAAATCAATGTATTAGACGCTGTGTAAATTATTATTATTATATGATTATTATCGTCGAAATTTCATTTGTAACATTATAGGGAAACACTCGGTTAGATATGCAATATAGAAATGTAATGCTCAAATGAATACTGATATTGTTACATTACAAAATAAGTCAGTGAAGCGGTATTGATATGCGAAAATTGAATTACAAGCGCTTGTCAGTCAATAAGGTCGTGTTGATATGGAACTCTGAATTAATTATAATAATCATTATCGTCATGGCATCCTTAAAAACGTCCACTGCTAAACATAGGCCTCTTAAGAAAAGGGTAATTTGCCCATAATTGCCGCGCTGGGCAAGCGTGATGGCAATCGCAGAGCGTAGCCTTGCGACTTGGATGATGCTGCCCATCCTGACCCTACACTGTACACTGTCTGGGATGGATATACAGCCATCTGTCGGTTCTGGACCCTTAGTCGCTTCTTACGACTTCATAAAGGGAAAGGTACTATTCTACTTTGCCGGTACCTCACGCCTCTTGCAACACTTGCACATAGGGAAGTACTGTTCTGCTCTCTCGGTACCCCACGGCAATGTGTATTATATTAATGTAATACACTAAATAATACTGTATAGTAAGTATATAATTTCCAGGTTTTAAATACAATTTTACCGAAGTACCTAGTACTACATTTCTTTTTTGTTTTATTGTTTTAACATGTATTCTGTATGCAGAATCCTAATTAATTATTGTACGAGCGAATGTAATGCTTCGCTTCGTAAATATATTTTCCCAAAGGTGTAATTTTATTACTAGCTGTGTTTTTTAAAAAAAATCAAGTATGTCTACAAAACTACTGTGGGGTTTCTAAATAATGAAACCTGATAATATAATCTAACAATTAGAAATAATATTATATTATAACACACAACATCTCATACATTTACCTGACTCCAAGAGAATTCGCTTAAAGCACGTGTTACGGATGTCAGACGTTAGACGAGACACAAATATAATATTGGAAAAAATAAACACTCAGACACAAAACAAACACAAATATCATCATATAAATGTTTGTCCTAGGTGGGGATCGTACCTACGACCTTTGATGCACAAGATAGGATCACTACCACCTGTGCCATCAGGCCCGTCGATTGTAAGAATGTAATAAACAAAGACTGTGTTTACCACATAGTTTGGTACGTGTGGTACATTAAACCTATGACTGAGGAAAAAATTGGCCTTGCCAATCAATGCTGAAGTCGTAAACTCGTTTGTAACATTACAGGCAAGCACTCTTCGTTCAAGTAGACAGTAACATAATGCTTGAATTCAAATTTAGAATTGACGACATTGTAGCCGAATGCTACTTTTTAGGGAACTACTTTTAAACATTAAGTAATTAAACAATATACAGTAAAAATGTATAACAGTTTGTAACACAATGTACAAATTGGCATCAAAAATACTTCGTATTGTTCTGTGCAGTTCAATAACAGAATGAGTGATGTATGACTCAACTAGCGTGCGCTCGCTCCAGAATCGTATCATAACAATGCCGATAAATTGTTTGTTATGTGTTTCGACTCTGCCGCGTATTTAGATCGTTTAACTTCGCCGTGGTCAATTAAAACATAACAATCCATGCACCGGAATATCGTTGTTATGTGTTTAATTTTCAACATACATACAAATTTATCATGTTAACTGTATAATTTTCCGGTACATGTAGACTTAATGCAAAAGTCGTCTGCATTAATACCGTATCATCATCATAATCTTAACAGCCATAGCAAAACCACTCCTGAATATTCGCCTCTCCAAGAAAGGAGGAGTTTTGTCCATAATTACCGCGCTGGGCATGCGTGTCGGCAACCGCAGAGCGCAGCTTTCGCGACTAACCTCACAGAATCGGATGTATATACCGCCATCTGTTTGTTCTGGTACCTAAAACGCCTCTTACGACACCTGGTACAGAGGGAGGCACTATTCTATCTCACCGCTAATTAGTTAAGGTGAGAGTGAAGTGCCATTAGTACCTAACTTGGTATTTCTTCTGCCAAACGGTAGAGTTTACATTGCTGTGTTCCGGTGAAGGGTGACGGAGGCAGTAAAATTACTGAGTAATGGGATTTCATATCTTAAAGTCACAAGTTGGCAACGGTTTAGTGATATCCCTGTGATGATACGAGCGTCTATAGACTGCTGTGACTGCGGTGACTATTTTAACGAGTGTATGTTTGTTTGCAGACTTAGACTGAAAAAAATATCATTATGTCCAGGTTTCTAGAATTTAGGACATCTACTACAAACACTGTAAAGTCTGAAGTGAACGAGAAATTGCTTTCTTTACACACAATACACAAATATTTTATAATAGACATATGCTCTCTATTTGGACAGGATATTTGTTTGTTGACCTAGAATGATATTCTATTTCGTCAAAATTAGGTTCCTCTGTATCCTACTTCGTCTATTACTTTGCTTACCTCGGATCATCTAGTGCTTACACAGAATACTAGGGTTCTTGAAGTTTGCTGTTTTTTGTGGTAAATAGGTTACTGTAAATATAGATGTGTACATTAGGTACGCATAGCCGATGGCCGATAGAGTCGTAAGGATCTGAAATGGAGACCACGTACTGGCAAGCGTAGCGTAGGGCGTCCACCCGCAAGATGGACAGACGATCTGACTAAAACCGCAGGATCGCGCTGGACACAGGCCGCATACAACTGGTCTTATTGAAGATTACTTGGGAAGGCCTATGTCCAGCAGTGGACGTCTTATGGCTGATATGATGATGACTTATGGATATTGTAGGAACCTACGATATCCATACGTCATCATAAACGAGAATGATTGTAAGAATGTATGTTTGTCACTCTTTCGTGTAATAACTACTCAATATATATTAATGAATCTTTACAATAATATAGTTTATATATTGGAATAAGATATATATTATAGTTTATAAAGAAATATTTAAAATATAGTGATAAAAGTTGTTTGCGCACTAAACGCCTTTCAAATTTCATTCGCAGATCTGCTCATATAGAGTTGTGTTTGAGATGCAAACAGGAACGACATTTTTTTTATTTATATAAATTCAGTGGGCATTTCAACGGACTGCGGAGATAATAGATTCAAGTACAACTAAGCCGTAGAATAAATGGTAGTTTGTATAAAAAAAATAGGCTTCTCCGAGTACTAATAATGCGCAGACAAAGTCTCGGGCATCCATTTTTTTAATAAATGATCTATAATTACCATTATTTATTTATATAATTTAATCGTGTGTATGCCGTTTGGTACCGGCAGAAGAATAGTTGTCTCTGTACCAAGTACCAGACAAACACTTGTGCCAACCGACAAGTGGCGGTAATCATTCGAAACAGTGTAACTTAAGTCCAAGTTCAATGTAATGGGCAGCAGTCTCCCGTCGCGAAGCTACGCTCTGTGATTGCCAAGTCCCCCATTTTTTAAGACGTCTTTATCCAGCAGTGGGTGTTTTACGACTGCTATGATAATGATGACGAATTTATATAACATAACCAATCAACACTAAAATGAGATTGTTTGGCATTCACATTTTTTGTTCGCCGTTTCAGTGACTTGGCGGTAACCATTTCTCTTGGAAACAGTGACAGCAAAATATGTTAATGGCAAACAAATGGCTAATTAATGTAAATTTAAGATAAAATAAATAAAAAAACAATACGGTTTCAGACATTTTCACTCACACCCCCGTCAAGAGTAGATCGCATCAAACTTTTATAAAGATATCTTCGATTTATTACAGTTCCTAAAAACTTACAGTGGTAATAAAATAATCCTTTTCATTGTGTACACGTTCTCTCCTATACCATTATACTTTCATTTGTGTTTACGTCAGTCCATCTACTTGTGAAATATTAGACTAATAGCTTTGTTAACTTAACATACATATATGCGTAATATCCAGACATACAAACATAGAACACATAAAATGATATTTTTCTCTTACTAAATCACGTTTATATGTTCTCAGAGACGTAACATACAAAGATATTCCATTACTTCTTTTTGGCGACGGTATTTTTCCATGGAAATGCTATCTTAGTTTTCTGGGTTGCACGTGGTTAATTTGTGTAAGTAATGTGGTAGCTTTATCTTATAAATGCTATCATAATTAAATCTGAATTAGCCCGTCCATTTCCATACAACATTGTACAATGTTGTCAGTATTGTTGGGGTATTTTTTAAAAATATTTGTATTACTGTGTAATTTATAAAAAAATTACGTTGTTGGTTTTGAAAAAGTTTTAGTTCCAAAATGTGTGGGTGAACACCCTGTCGATTGTCAATTATTCAATAGTAAAAAGTAGCTGTTGGCATTATGTCAAACAATTCTTCAGATCAAAACCTATTGAATAAGTGGTAAATTTGACGCTTTTGACAAAACCTCTTTTTTCGATCGATTTGACAGATTTAGTAGATTTTAAAGTACATCATTTATCGTTCATTTATAATAACCGCCCGATTTGAATGTGTGAAAACTTAAACAGAACCACAACCTCCTTTCGCTAAAGTAAATCCCCGAAGCTCGTTTTAATTAGCGAAGCTCGCAAGTTTGGGATCACTTTCCCAAGTAACAGAGAGCCTGAAGTCAAATTAACAGTTCATAGAGCAAGACAATACGAAGTTACCGAGCGTAAATACTAGTAAGACATTTTCTTGTTTCCTTTGTTCCGAAAACGCCCCTAAAAAGTTTATATGTACAAAAGTTTACACATTCGCTTTTCACAAAATCTCTGGCATTAATCACATATATTTTTTTTATAAGTTGTGACTATATTTACGAATACATGATTTGCTTGTCAATTTTATTATTAAAATAAATGTTAAGTAATGAAAGTAAATTACCACGGGACTCCAACAGAATATAGTAATATCTAAGAATCAAATTTTACGCTGCCTTACAACGTCTCTGAAAATTTCTTCAAGGATCTATGTTTAGCAATGTACGTGCGACGGTTGATATGATGGTGACAATAAAAATAGATGACAATTTAACATGTGGAGTACATTCTTGTAATCCAATATAAATACGCATAATAACGTACTGTTATATAGTGTAACTGTTTAAAAACAGAAAGAAGTTATATTTTTCAATCTATTTTTATTTATTTATAGAACTTTATTGCACAAAATATTACAAAATGTACAAATGGCAAACTTAATGCCAGTTGGCATTGTCTCCCAGTCAACCATTACACGAAACAGAATAAATATATATATAGTGGCGCAGACAATATATATATACAAAATAGATATACGTTACATACATATTTGCATAAATAAACGCAATCAAATAACGTACAGCAGAAATAGGGTTTCAGCAGTTAGAGAAGCAGCATTTTTATTCACTAACTAATTCTGAAACCTTCAAATTACACGAGTCACTTGATACAAATCAATATAAAGAAAAATAAGTCTATTATATTTTTTACATTCCTTTTCTTAAACGTAAATGAAAAAGTAAAAGATAATGTGTGAATTACTTAAAAACAAAAATTTTATTTGACAATCTACTTATAAGAGACTATCAGTGCCCCGCAGTTACGCTCCACGTTTGTGTTTTTATAAAAATATAGAGACTAAATATTGCTTATATTGCTTGCAGATAATGAAGTCATCAAACTACTGAATTGGAATATTTGTTTTTGAGTATATTTGATAGAAACATACAAAAGTACAAATCTTACTAACATTGTTTCAATTTAAGTAACGGTCGCTAAAATTTTGTTTATTAAATTTATCCTTCATTATTTGGCAATGATGTAGCTTTTTATAATATATAATATAATTACACATCTTGTACGTTGACCTGACTCCGTGGTAAGTCGCTAAGAGTAAAAGCACTTGTGTTACGGACATCAGACGACAGCGCAATTACAAACATAATATTTATATACCTACATCCAACATCCAGACGCAGGACAAATACAAATATCATCAAATATATAGCTGTCCTGGATGAAGATCGAAGCCCTAGGATCACTACTATCTGTGCCACCGAACCCGTCAATGACTCGTTTTTAATGACATTATTTAAATCGGTTCAAAAGTTTTTCAGTTATTATAAATAAACCATTAATCTGTATTATGTTTGGGTAAAGAAAATCAATTCAACTGAATTAAGAACCATTTTTTCCGAAGTCAGCTGGAAACCTAAAATCGTTTACAGATATAAGCCTAATTCAATGTCTAAGTACGTACAACGTACTTATACACCTGCTTTACTACACAATAGTCGAAGATTGCCGACTCGTTACCGCGGCGCCCCATTGTAAGGGCTGAATAGCTCCCAATTGAACTTTTGGGAACTACACATCGCAAAAAAGGGATATTGGAACTGTATTGTACGGCAAATGTGATTGTACATAAAAAATCTTATTAAATTGAATTTTCTGTAGCGTAACTTAAATGTAAAGGAGACCTAAGCAATATAACCGTCTCAAAGCTACACTCTGCGATTACCACCTCGCCTGCCCAGCATGGCAATTATGGGTAATAAACCAGACTAACTATGGTACTCCTCTTCTCCTGAAGAAATTTTGTTCAGCAGTAGACGTTTTTCTGCTTTTACGATGATTGCATTGATGGTTATCTTCCAGATGAAAACTGGGATTTAGGTGTTTTATAAATATCCCAATTTAAAGGCTGTAGTGGAAACAGCAAATGCCTTTTTATCAAAATATGCTATGGCCATTAGCGTAACAGTACTGTAACGTCTGAAACGAAGAGGAAGTTACATCTTAAAGCAATGTGATTAATTGTAAATATTTAAAATATTGCTTTAAGAAATATGCTTTTAAAAGCAAATTATGCAATAAAGGAATATTTAAATAACAAGTGCTGACATTTTAGGTATTAACTAATCCGTCCATTAGCTATCTTTTGCATATCACAAGGATACATTTTAATATGTCTAATTATCTAAACAACATAAGGGATCTATTCCTTATCTGTCTCGAGTCTCGCAATCAGCCATTTTGCTTGCTATTTTTTTTCTAATAGTTTTAATATGATGACATAATTATATAAAGTTTAATTAAATAAATAAAATTTGCTTTGAGCTACATCAAAATCAAAGTTAAAGCCTTCTTTGTAAAGTTCCCTCACTTAAATTAAAATTCGAAAGTATTCACTAAAGATCGCGACCTGTTTTAGTTATTATAATTTTACAGATAATTTCATGTAACAGCTCACACATTGACCTGACTCTTAGAAAGTAACTTAAAACAATTGTGTCATTAATATCAGATAAAGTTATAGTTATAACGAAATACATATTCAACACCCATATGCAATTGTTTATCACATTTGTCTGTCCTTGGTGGGGACCGAACCCACGCCCCTTGCCACTCAATGCAGTAACAATGCCAAATATGCTATCAGGCCCCTTAAAATTGCAATATTAGTTATATATTAATTGTTTATTTCATTAATTATTTCAAAAGTCTTATCAGTGGTTATCTTAAAAGTATTATCTTTATTAAAAAAGTTATCTTTACTGTTAATATTAAGCTTATTATATTTGCACATCATACACAGATATAAAAGTAGTGCCATGAGGTATTGGCAGAGTATAATAGTACCTCTTCCTATACCAGATATTGTAAAAGGCGACTTAGGTACCAAAACCGACAGATGGTGGTAAATCCGAGACAGTGTAGCCCAAATGCTAAGGGTAGGGATGGGTAGCAGCACCCCCGTCGCATAAGCTGCGCTCTGCGATTGCCAATACGCTTGCCCAGTCCTCGTTTCTTAGGGAAGTCTGATGATGATGCACAGATATGATAAGCTTAAGTTCGGATGATTTGAAAGAAAATTATGAGAATAAATTATGACGGAGACAGTTATACACATTAAAGTGTGTGCGTGTGTAATACATACATTATCTATATCTATAAACATTTCTTGAATTAATTTGTTAAATACTGAACCGATTTTATTAAATTCTTGCTTACTATGTACATTTTGATCCAACTTGAGAGATAGGATGGTTTATATCTCAATGTACAGTAGCAAATTTTTTTCATGAAAAATATATAGCTTGCCGTGGGGTACCGGCAGAGTAGAATGGTACCTGCCCTGAACCAGGTATCGAAAGGAACCAGCGATCCGACAGATGGTGATATATCCATCGGAAAAGTGTTGCTCAAATGTACAGGGCGGGAATGGCCAGCGGCATCCCCGTCGCAAAAGCTCCGTTCAGCGACTGCTAACGCACTTGCCTAGCGCGGCAATTAGGAGCAAATTTACCCCTTTCTTGGAAAGCCCTATATCCACCAGAGGACTTACAATGGCTGGTATGATGATAATGGTGATTAAATATATAAATATATAGTGCTTTTTAATTCAGCATTATTAATGCTTTTATCGACATTAAATCGCGAATAACATGTGAGAGTACTTGCGATGGGCTGTAATTATCACCGGGAAATGTGATCTGGCGTTAGTCGATTTCAATCGAGTCAAGTGCACACAGAATTCGCTAATTAATCTTTAATTCGGATTGATGTTTTGGCAAGTTATATGCAACAATATATACAATTCATAATTTGAACCACAACTATACTATTATATTAAATACTATATATAATAAAATATAAATAGTATGGTATATTGAAAATCTGAATAAAGACATAAATAAAGATTTTCTTTGTATCTACATTTTGTTTAATATAATTCCTTACTATTTGTGAATAGTATTGGGTCGTAAGAAGAGACTAGGGTACCAGAATCGATTTGCCAACATGCTTGCCCAGCGCTACCACTATGGGTAAAAATCCACCTACGTTTGGGAGGCCTATATCAGTGGACTTTCAATGGCTGTATGCTTATTTGTCAACCTGGTCTAAATAAAAAGCATTCAAGATAGAACTTTGACATTCCTTTCAATAGGAATCCCGTGAAATTATTAAGTAAGTGTTTCCTGCACATAATGCTGTTAAATTCCGTCAAGGAAATGTTAGACAATTATAATTTTACAACTTTCTAACAACAAGAACGTCTGCCAGCGCAGCTCGTCTAGTATTTACTACTATCTATCAGTACTACATTTCGTTACGCTCTGCGATTCCCAACACGCTTACCCAGCGCGGCAATTATGGAAAAGATCCCCTTTACCTTGAGGAGGCTCATGTCCAACAGTGGACTTCGAACGGCTCTAGAAGGACTTAAGATAACTATTCCTCTGTCTTTAATTTATAATCGTTCTTGATAGTAGCACACAAAATGAGTTTACCGCTGTCTGTCGGTACCTCAGTCGCTTCTTACGACACTTGTTACAGTGCTAAATTACTCTGCCAGTATCACACGGGAAATTCTTGAAGTTATATCTTAATTTGCATTAGATATGAAGAGAAATAAATTAGAGTAACTAAAAGAAATTTGTCATGAATATTTTAATGATAAATTTATCAGTGGTCTTGATTATTATGCAATATCTGTTTAAGATAAGGAAATTACTCCCAACAGTACTGTTTTCATTCTATGTGTGTAAAATTTAATGTTCATCTTTAGTAATTGCATTAATATTCTTTTTGCATCAAACATCCAAAACTTTCATATTTATTTTATTACTAGAACGGACTAGTGAACTTCCTATCAACTACATATATTTAAGTGTATCTGGTCAAGCTTTACCAATACAACCTTATACTACATCTCTGAAACAGACAGATTTATAAATGCACATTTAAATAACATATTTGACGACCATATGACACATTTTTAACTTTAAATAGACAAACGACATTAAATCTTTCACAGCATAAACAGTTTTGTGCAGGAAAATTATTGTCATATTGTCTTTATTAAAATTTTTTTTTCCTTTTTTTACGATTTTTCTTTCCACAAATATTCAAGGATCAAAATTAGCCAAAATGGTGCAGTCATACTTAAGTTTTTGCAAACAACAATGTAAACAGTAATTCGTATAGACTAGGATCGAGAAGGGTTATCGACAATTTTTCCGTCTACATTGATATTACTCTCCAAACTATACAGCTTATTCCATTTATATATAACCCAAATACTTTTCCTTCTTTTATTTCTTTAATGTATTCTCTTCAGATAAAAATGGGTCGCTGGCTTACACCCAGTGGGTAATGTTCCTTTTCTATATAATGGAACGTTTTTGAACTCCTGCCAATAAATAAGCATTTATTATACAAACAACTGGAATTGATCATCTCATTCGTCATATTTATATTTATTATGTGCTGGGTGCTAGTTATATGTATGTAAGTATTTTATTAGTGATTTCTCTGTTTTTTAAAGTCAGTAACAACAAGACAAGAGTTTTAAGCGACTTAACTTAAAGTCTGGTTATTGACTCAGAGTCGATGTATTGCAGTATGATTGTAATTGTTTTCAGAATGTTAATATAGCATGTAAACATCATAAAAGTGTAATATTAATCATTTGTATTTATAAATCCTTAAGCATGGTAAGACTTAATTTATTAATATTATTAGCTTACTATCTACATAGAATATTTATCTTTGATATTTTGTTCCTCGATTATTGTATTAAATTACTTACAACAGGTCGATCTCTTACAAAGGTCATCTGCTTTAGATCGTGATTTTCATTAATTTCTACCGTCAAATAGTAGTATTACAGCAAGCAGGGAAAGCACTGGGCAAATGTGACAAAGTATCTTTAGTTCACAAAGTTGTCGACACGCTAATGATATTTTTGTGAGGACACGAGCGTCTATAGTCTGCGGGTAAGTTTACTCAACCGTACGCTTGTTTGCTGACTTCATATAGAAAAAAACGTATTAATGAGATTTGCTTGTCCTTGTTTTATTATCGTTTTTAAATCATGATCAATTATTGTTGAAACCTTTATGAGATTTATGTTAAAAATAGGTTTCTAAGGATTTCTGTAAGCTACAAGTATTTTTTTAATCATTAGAACAGCCATTATAATTCAATGGCTTAAAATAGGCCTTCCTAAGAAACGGGGAATTTTGCTCATAATTGCCACGATGGGTAACCTGCGATGGGCAGTCGCAGAACGCAGCTTTAGCGACGGGGATGCTGCTACCCGTCCACATCCTATGCGAATGAGCTACACTGTTTCGAATGGATATACCGCCATCTGTCGGTTCCGGTACCTCAGTCACCTCTCACGACACCTGTTACAGAGGAAGGTACTATTTGGCCGGTACCTCACGGCTTTTTAAAAAATAATATGATGATGCATAAGCTTGCCGTGGGTTGCGGACACTCTACCAGCACGGATGATCAGTCTCGGGTTCTGATATTCTACTGTAGTAATAGTAACTTTTCCAGTACCAGATGTCAGCTACTGAGGTATCAAAGTTATCAGATGGTGATATATTCACCTGAAACAGCGTAGCTCAAATGCGGGTTCCTTACTTATGTTTTCTTAATATTCCTTTAAAGCTTCTACTGATTAAAACAAAATACCACACAAATAAAAATACAACAAGTTTTTAATATTTTTATCATATATAGAATTAGTCTCAGCTTATCTCCACCTTAAGAACCGCTTGACTGACTCTCAATCGGTCACGTACAGCCTTAAAGATAGGAAGGGCACGTAGAGGGCTTTCGATTGAAGAGCTGTTGAATAGGGCTCATCAGCGACTTGTAAGGGACAAGGGATTCTAATATATTATTTATGGTATATAAATGTTGACTAAAATTAAGATAAAATATGAAATATGAAAAATGTAATACTTTGGTATAATCTTCTAATCAAATTCATTGCAATTTTTTTTTGAGATATACAAACAGGATCTCAGTGAGGTATCGGAACAGCAGAAAAGTACCTTCCTCTGTACCATGTGTAGCCAGAGACGCCGGAGATATCAAACCTATAAATAAAGCATTTGAGCTACACTGTTTCGGATAGCTATTTTCGATACATTATTACATACACACAGGGTGGGAACGAGCAGCACCATCACACAGCGTGGAAATAAGGGGAAATAAGGGGAAATTAACTTGTATTTGACGGACTCGATGGCGCAAATGAAAGTGTTCCTATTCATCGGTTTCCCGTGGGTTCGATCCTCACCCAGGACAAAAATTTATATGACGATTTTTGTGTTTTTTTTGTGTCTGTCTGTTACAAATAAGTATTTCAGTATTAATATTTTATTCTATTGTCTAATGTCCGTATCACAAGTACTTTAAGCGACTTATCTCGAGATTACTATGTATGAGATGTTGTGTAAATATGTAATTGTTAATTTATTTATTCTTCCCTTTTAGGAAAAGTCATTCTGCGTAGCCAGCAGTCTAGGCATTCTACTATTGCTACGATGATGATGATGATAAAAACAAAATGAAAACATTTTATAGATATACAATAAAAAAAATATATTTGCTCAAAATTGATATTTAAGGTATATTAAAGGTATCAAATTTCACACAAAAGGTACTTTTAAGCGACAACTGGTCAGCGGATCCGTAATCTATTAGTGAAAAGCGCAAGGCAATCGAGTAGCATAGATTCTACGATGCGTCGTAGCAAAAAATGACAGTCGTAGCATTCACGAAGTGTATGCGTAGTACAGGATATTTTGTAGATAGACTTAGATTGACTTTTGTGTTAGATGTTTAGTATCCTTGGTTTATATTGGTTACCTGAGAAATACAAATAAATATATTTGAACTTAGTAATAAATATAAATAATTTAATTTACTTAAAATGTTAACTTAAAAGCTAATCGACTGAAAACAGATTTTTTTATTTATTAAGGCTATCTTAACAATACAGGTATTGGTGTCATAGTAGATAGTTTTTAAAAGAACAGTCAATAGGTGTATGTATACTTTTCTCAAAAATAAATAACATAAAATTTCAATACAACCCTATTATCAATGTTTTATAGCAATGAGGAGTATTTTTCAGAAAATCTTTTATATTACTGCTCACAAATACTAATAGATATTTTATACAATAAATTAATATTTGTCAAGATATGAATTAATTTTAAAGTATTATACGAGGTTTGCCTTAGCTTTAAATATTGATCAGTTGATTCCCTTAAGTCAGACAGTAAGAAAATGTTTATATTTCAGTTAGACATATCTATGTGTATTTAAATAGAATAGATGTATTTAAATTGAAAACATAAGATACCATATACAAAGGTAATAAAAAAACTCACCGCAGCAACAACACAAATCAACAACCATCCGAAGAAAATCCGCCATCACTTCGAAAGCACATCAAACATTCGTGGAAATACATAGAACAACTATTTTTGAAGAGCACAAAGTTTACCATCACGCACAGCACATCGAGTTTTTAAACATGTATCTTCCCGAGTCGTTCGGTTCGGCGGGCGACGTGTAGTCTCCGCGGACGCCGCGCGGGTACTGAGCGCGCGTCGAAGCCTCGACTTTGTAAACAAACAAGCGGACTGTAAGTACTTCGATCTTGAGATAGTGGAACGCAGCAAAAAGGACTTTTGTACAGTGACATTAAAAATAAATTGCTATACACAGAAATTGGCCAAGGAGCCTTTTCTATTCTATCTATTGAGATTGCAGACGAGTTGTCTATGTATACTTATTTTAGAGCTTATAAATTAGTTTGTTTAGATAAACGCGCTAATCAAAAAATTTATTTTAGTATCAGACAGTACACTTGCCATTCCATAGTCTAAGAAGGCTTAATTAGGCTATGATCAATATGACTGAAGAGCATATAGATTTAATGATAATTTAAAATATCAAATGAATTTCAACTTCCCTTAGTCACGTATTCACTCATAAACGCCTGTGGAAATTTCGCTAATAATTTTTGTTTGTGTTAGTTATTGTCAGCAGAAAGTTTTTATGGAAGAAACAGTTAACAAAGCTGCATAATTAAAACATTTCAGAATACATAATGGCATTAACATTTCTAAAGCAACCTTAGGGCGTTTGACACAACAGTTACGTGGGTCATAGAATGCAAGACAACGAGGACAACGTCTGTCAGGTAAACTTGTACATTAATATGAATAGAACTATAACCTTAATCAGTGCAGCTTAAGTGCACTGGGCGGGGATGAGCAGTAGCATATTCGTTGGGAAAGCTGCGCTGCGGTTGCCATCACGCTGCCCAGCGCGGCAATTATGAGCAACATTCCCCCTTTCCTGGTAAGGCTTATGTTTTTAGCATTGGACTTCCAATGGCTGATAAAAACATGATAATGATGAGTACTATTAATGATAAAATGCGTCTGGCTGTTTGTGTTTGTTACTGTTTCAATTCTTAAGCGGCATGCAAACATTTTTTCTAACGCCAAATATTATAATGAATTCACATAACATCTCATGCATTGACCTGACCCCGTGGTAAGTCGCTTAAAGCACTTGTGTTACAGACGCCAGAAAACAAAATAATAACAAATATAGTACTTAAATATATACATATATTTAACAGCCAGACACATCACAAACTTGTGTTCGTGTATTTGTATATTATCATATAAATATTTATCCTGGATGGGAATCGAGTCCTCGACCCTAGGTGCATAAGATAGCATCACTATACGAGTATAATATAATGTAGTTCATCATAGTTTTAAAATATTATTATGATTTTTTTTAACAACTTTTAGACTTGTCAATATAAATTAATAGTAATTTCATCCCTTTTACAGCCGGTGCAGATGCCGTAAGAGGCGACGAAGGTACCAGATCCAAAAGATGGCGGTATATCCATCCGTAACAGAGTAGCTCAAATTTATAGGGTGGGGATGGGCAGCAGCATCCCCGTCGCGAAAACTGCGCTCTGCAATTGCCAACACGCTTAAATTCCCCTTTTCTAATGGAGGCCTATGTCCAGCAGTGGACTTTCAATGGCTGGTATGATATATATAATATCACTTTTACCTTTCACCTTTTTAAGTACAGCACATCAATGCGATAGCGGTAGAAAAAAGAGTCAGGTACTTGATGCAAACAATCTTTGAAGTACCTATGTCTGATTACTTAAATATCCGTCAAAAAAAGTTATAAAAAGTAATTCAACATAAATATTCCCTGCTGACTTGCCCTTCTGCACGCATCCGTGTGCTTCCAATGGAAATATGATTAGACATCAATCACCCTTCAAAACTTCACGTCATTCTTGAATTATTGAAAAGTTTTTGGTCGTTTGAAAAATTTAATATTGGAACATGAAAATAAAATTTGATCTTTTATATGGTAATAGCCGTAGATGAAGTGTAATATTGAAGTTCCACTACGCGTAAATTAATGCATTAATAAATATATAGTTGCATTCTATACAACTGTCTGTCAGAATTTTGTCTGTCGCCAATTTAATCTGTTACTTTTCATATTAATAACCCACTTCAGTTATTTAAAGTCTTATTTAACGCCATTTGCATAAATGTGCTTTTTGCAATAATTTTTAAGATATATAAAACGTATGTAAATAAAACATGCCGTGATGTACTGGCAGAGTAGAAAAGTATTTCACACTGCACCAGGTATCATTAGAGGAGTAGCGGCGATTGAAGTACCGGAACCGACAGATGGCGGTGTATCCATCCAGTGTAGCTAAAATCTAGAGAGCGGAAAGCCTCGCTGTGCGATTGTTAGCACACCTGCTCGATACAGCAATTTATCGAACAACTTTACCCCTTACTTGGCAAGGCTTCTTTCCAGCGGTAGACGTGCAACGGCTGATATGATGAAGATGATTGTATAAGATAATTATTTTAACCAATTCTTACCAATATTAGGTATAAACGCTCAAGATTATAAGTATGGATATGTGAATGTATTTTTGTTACTCTTTCACGCTGGAACTGCTGAACGGTTTTGAATTAAATTTGGTATAGAAATTATTAATAATCTGGAGTAACACATAAACTACTTATTTTCCTAAAACAAATTCTCGTTGGATAAATCTGACCTTTTTACTTTTATATAATCAGCACGGTTTGCACATTTAAGCTATCAAAGACCGACAAAGACTTATTTTCAGAAGACTAAGAGATCCTCAGGAAAGAAATGTGTAATAAATACTTTGCAAAAAAGTTACGAGCAGAAAGCTAGTAAACTAAATAGAATTTCCTCTGAAGTTTTAGATATTATAAAAGTTATGTATCTACGGCCAGTATATCTCTCATAACAAAAGGAATGCTATGTTTCCGCGTGGCGTGTCCGCATTGCGTCACTAGAAGAACCATCGATTTCTACTGCAACATGAAGTAACATGTTGTTTAAAAACTTGAGATATACACGTGCGACATGTCTTACAGAAACTATTCCGAAATGCTGGCATGACAGCTTTCTAGCAGATGGATTCTATACGATCAATATATCATGAATATCTCTGTACATCTGTGTGATTGTTAACGTATAACGACATATCGTTTGAAATAGTTTCTGATGCAATTAGCATACTGATTTTATTTTATTGTGCCCGGTCGTCAAACAAGCATACAGTCCGCGTGACTATAAGCATTACTGCAGGCTATAGATGCTCGTAAAATCACAAGGATACCAGTCTTGTATTTGAAGATATCTTGTAGTTATTATGTCATTTTACTGCTTCTATGACTTAAAACCGAAACATAGCAATGCTATTTAACAAACACTTGTATTTGACGGTAGCATTAGGTGAGAGTGGGGTAACAATTTAGTTAACTTATTTTATTCAAAAACAGTTAAAGATAAAATGAATCTGTTATTATAATATTAAATGAACTTTCAAATAATAAAAGTAATCTTTTGAAAAATTAAAAAATCACTTAGATTTAAAGGCGTTACGAAAGGAATTTTATTATGAGCAATAATAATAATTAATTCTCACAAGTTCGTATACATTGATCTGACTCCAAGATAAGTTGCTTAAAGTGTTACGGATATCAGAGAATAAAGAAATATTTAACACCCAGACACAGCATAATTTTTTCGACCACGCGTGCACTACTCGTAATAAACAATTTAATTTTAACGGCTCTCATAAGCGGTTTAAAGCTGTTAAATCCAGATAGAACGAACACAAAAATTATATAAAAGTTTATCCTGGGTGGGGATCGAACCTATGATCTTTAGCGAACAAGGTTACACAATAAGATGAGTAATGAAAGCGTAAATTTAATATATAATTTATCTTAAATAAAGTAATTTATATTTATTGTGTTTTGTGCATTAATCAATCCGATCATACAACTTGAGAGCGTCTTCGACCTACCTAAATCTGTCAAAACTACGCAATCGTTATTAATCTATAAAACGAGCCATTGAGTTCAAAACTGAGTGTAAAATTAATAAAAAATTGACAGATTTGGATTGGGTGATCTGTTACGCACCGTACAGGCTATAACTATTCGCAAACTAATATTAAACCCCAACTAATATTAAATATATAATATTAAACATACATAAATTTTGCCGTGGAGTACCTGCAGAGAAGAATAGTACCTCCCATTGTACCAGGTGTTGTAAGAGGCGACTGAGATACCAGAACCGACAGATGGCGGTATCCATCCGAGATAGTGTAGATGGGCAGCAACACATGGGCAGGCCTATGTCTAGCAGTGGATTGGATGATGATGATAATTTAATTACTATTCTTATATACATCAAGTATATATAACTTTTGTAATTCGGTCAATAAATGTTTTTTAGTATTTAAGAACATTGCCGATGGAGGTCATCAAACTTTGCAGCGCAGAGGTCAAACAGATTTTTTTTTCTGTCCCAACCTGCGCGGTCCACGCTGAACACGAGCGTGAGTTCTCAGGAATATTACGTTTTATGGAGTGAAGAGATTGTCGTAAAATTCACTTTAGTGCCAGTCTGCACTTTTAAAGATTGTAGTATTATATGTCTAGGCTTGGGTTGTGAATTCTTTTTTAATTAATCATCAGCCATCAGATGTCCACTGGTGGACATATGCCTCCTCCAGAAAGGGAGAATTTTGGCCATAATTCTACCCCACAGTATTATAGACATAGATACGTTCCAAAGCGTTTATATTAAATTATTAAATATATTGGATGTCTCGGATTAAGTAGGCGACATGAATTGACCTTGCAGCCACAAATATACAGTTTGTAATTAGTTACTACTTACCCCCAACCAGTCAGTTAAATGGATAATGTTGAATCATCAAACCATAGTTTGAACTGATGACGCTCCAGGAAATTTTCGGACCTATGGCAGTCCTGCTCTATCCAACTCGGCGTCGCCAAACAAACAAAACGCCTGTTTACAAACTGCCTGGAAGTGTGTAATCCTCATTCCAATGGCGTCAATCCATCGCAGTGCCCGTACATGAAATAGGTATAGTACACCTCCAATCATAAACTAAAGAGCCGGAGTAACGCCAGTTAATGTCTTAACTGACAGGCTTTGAGTAGGTATTTGGAGGCGTTGGATACCGGTAGATTAGAATTATACCTCTCCCAGTACTGTCGTAATAGACGACTGAGGATTCAGAACAAACTGGTGGCGATATATTTAAAACAGCAAAGCCCAAATGAAACAGGATGGTAATAGGCAGCAGCTTTCTCGTTAGAGCTTCGCTCTAGGATTTTTCAACGCCTATCAATTATAATGGACATAGTAGAGCCCTCTATTGAAGAGGCCTTTGTCTAGCAGTAGACGCTCTATGGCCATGATGATGATGACAATAGACTGACATCATAGACAGTTATAACTGTCACTCCGGATCAGACATAAGGTGTTTATTTATAAATACGAAACAATTACTCGCAATGATTTAATAATTAACCAAAAACGTAACTTATACAATTAATTATAATTGACGACTAAATTTTAAAAATAGCCTAGTTGCAAATGTTAGTGTTGTGAGAAAGTCCGCAGCTGTCTTGTGCTTGAGCAAAAGTTAGACATGGAACACGCAACCGGTGCATAACAGTCTCCCCCCCTTCCATTTATATTTCAGTGGCACTACGCTCACGCCATTGCGGCGTCACTGTGACGTAACGGATGACTGACTGACATATACAACGCAGGATCTAAACTAAGGGTAAGAATTTTAGATTCATCACCCCTTTAGGAGATGAAAATTATTACGGGTGATACCGCAGGGCGCTGGTAGTTAAACATATACAGCCATCCCAAATAAACCGGGAAGACAGTCAAATAAAAACACATCGTAAAAGGCGCTTACACGCAATATACTTAACAGAAATTCGATAGTGTTGTTATCGCAGTTCGACAACAAACGCTATAAATACCGGCCGTTTGATACACCTCGCCCCTTGTTCCCGAACGAAAGTTTTGGGCGCGCGCCAAGAATTTGAATGGAGGAATTCTTTATTAGAAAGTTGAACGTGTAAATAAACCATAGACAATACATAAATCTTCTGAGCCAAAACGATGGTTCTATGCAGCCTAACAGAATTAAAACTTGGGACTTTTTCATATGCCGTTGACTACCTTGAGCTAGATGTTAGTTTTCTTCTTTTAGATTGCAGGAGAAGTTAAAAAGACCAAACAGTTTTATTTGCTGAATTCTCGGGGTGTAAACTCATATAGAAATAGGGTAATAAGAAATTTAAAAAATAAACTAAAACGACAAAATACTTCCTAAAATAATGAGTATTAACAAAAAAATTTAAGAAATGCCTGCGCCATTGTACCATGTGAAAATTGAATGTAAAGAATTGATAATAACTATATACACAAAGACAAAACTTCAATATCATTAAAAAATTGTTGTTAATAGAAAGAAAATACAAAACAAATATATACAAAATAAACACAAAAAAAATACAAATTGCCAATACAAAGTCCCGTAAATGAGTACTTTCAAATGCATAGCTTAAAATAAAAAAAATAATAAATTAGTATTTTTCAAAATAAATAATACTGAATATTTGTATTGATACAATTTCAACACAATTTTTGTTTATTAAGGCCCTACGCGTAATTAACATAAAATTATTTCGTCGACCAGTTTTCATCATTTACAATTTTATTAAAGGAAGTTTGAAAGCGCGGAAAAGCTTAGATAAAAAGGAAATCCATTAGAATAATTGAGTGAACGCAGCAAATGGGAATACGTGGCTAGAATTGTTAAACAAAATGGCGTCGGCCTGTCACTTCCGCGTCATATTCAGATGTAGCGTGCACATACATTGAAACTAGCAGACCAAGTAGACATTGTTCTGCATCATATTGCAGTGACACCGACTGGGTCATTCGCTCAAATTGTAAATATAAACTTTCTTAGGACTATACTAAATAAAAATCAACGATGATAGACCCTTTAAGAACTGTATCTGTTCTATATAGAATATAGGTCTATTTCAAATTAATCTCAAAAATATGTGCTTCTGTCTGTGGAGTCTTGAGTGGAAAGCTAGCAAGTATAAGCTACTTATAAAAAAATCATTTTCTCTACATCATATTTTTTTTTAATTTAAATGGATCATCTACGATTAATACATTTATTAAAACATAACCGTTTAAAACTAAATATTACGTTTAAATGTAATAATACTCATATATAGATGAACACAGCATGCACAAAACAAGATTTTTTATTTTTATCAAATTTAAAATCGTAGTTTAACATAAAAAGAAAGCGGACGCGGAAGTGGTGGAAATCGCAGTGCCTATCGTTGCGACAGATTACTGCCCTGGATATTATAAATATATTCACATGAGGTCGTCTGCATTGATACCTCACTCTCGCTTATTTTTACCGCTAAATAGCAGTGTTCGCGTTAATGTGTTCTGGTTTGAAGGTTGGGGGAGGCAGTGAAATTACTGGGTAACCGCCATCTGTCATACTACTTACCGCATAAGACTCCATGTACAATAACTAACTAACTCAGCCGGTGTAGGGATAAGGATTAATTACATTATACCCCACGCACCTGCGTGGAATAATTTGGTCTTATTGAGGGATTCAAAAAATAATTTTACATTGGATCAACTGAATGGTAGGAAATGCGGTAAAACAGATGTAAACCATGTTTATTAGCCAGATAAGGATGAAGGATATGTAAAAAAGGAATTGTCGTAAATAAGAAGTACTACGAAATTCATCCGAGCTCGTCGTATGAGTAAATCTCAATTTAGCATCTAGGTATGAACAAATTTCAAAAGATCTAAGAGTAAAAGATGGCCCACACCAAGAGCGGACATGGTGTCATTTACAGTCACTTGCACTGGTATTTAAAATGATTTGGTGGCACTTGCAAAAATAAACCAATAAGTAATACTAAGGAAACTTAATGTAAAAATTGCATTTTTCACTTTTTATTAATATCCATAATGGTTTCAAAATTATGTATGTGAAAGTATATGCATTATGTGTGCAAAAAAAGCAATCCCCTTTTTAGCAAACTTTTGTGTCTGGCTTCAGTCGGGACTAGAACATGCTTCTTTCCCCTTTCCTGGGAATCACACTAGGCAGCATAGCAAGGTTTGCCGAAAATAATATATAAACTACGTAAAGAGTAAGCTAATTTCTAAAGCATAATAATAATAATAATAAATATTTTATTGTATACCAAACATGAAAATACATGAAAAAAACAGTAATTATAAAGTACAATGGGCGGCCTTATCGCAAATATCTTCCAGGCAACCTTTGGATGGAAAGATTGAATGAAAAAAAAAAAACTCACGTATATTAAGTATTTTTGTAGTAAATATTAACTTTAATATCTTTAATTTTGATTTATTCAAGAAAATAATTAAAACATATTGAAACTATTTCGATCTCTGTTTAATCTTCCACTTTTTAATTTCATTTATAAAAAAAATCCAACATTTGGCTAAAAAAGGCTAATATTAAGCGACTACGTTTCGTTGTATGGTACATATAGATTATAGCTACAATACCAAATATACGTCCCAGTCTTAATGTAATTTTTTTTTAGAACTGTTTTCAGGTGAGATATACAAACCGGTGGTGCGTATATCTTATCTTAATGCTTTTAATCAATAAATGCGTGTACTATGTGGGCAGTCGGTTCATACTGTCTGTGATAACTGTAGGTACATTATTCGCGGGATTACATCGCCGCCTCCCCGGCTGTGCTGCCTGAAGTCGTTGACCTCGACTTTTGATCCTCTTGAAATTACAAGTCGAATCCTCGATTTTGTGACAGAATGAAATAATACGTCGTAATACAAAGCTGTTTTTTTTATTGAAAATAATACATCTTAAACACAATCGTAAACTTTAGAGATAAGCGCACTATTATAGATTTTTTTAAATTTATTTAGTAGCTAGTTTATTTAGTAATACTGCGGCTAGGCGTAATTCATTCTCAGTGTTCCAGTCCGCCCAAACGACGGACACTCACGCCCAAGTCAGTACTTTAGAGGTGTCCTTGAGATTCATGAAGCCTTCAAGGGCTTTTTACACTTCATTTGGGCCCCTAGAGTGAAAGAGTGCTAGGTCGCTCTTTAATGAAAATTATGACGACCTGACCTATTATCCCCGGTGATGCTTAAATTGACATCATTCGTGTGTCAGTTAGATTAAAGCTGTTTTTCGGAAAAAAAGAGAAATGAAAGTCATGGTTCATTAAATTTATATATATATATATATATATATATATCCAAGTGATAATTTGATACTAATTAATATATTTGAAATCCGTTAACAGCTATAAGTATTGTATATGATTAGCTAAGGATTTTGTATAAACAAATTACTTTATAGATCAATTTATACCTTTCAATAGACACAATTTGTCGCTAACAATCAGTATGTCGTTTAAAATATTCCATTTTAGATTATTCCATTTAAATAATTTAAGAATATAATAATAATATATATTTCATTTCTGGACATTATATTTTCAAAACTGAACTAAACAAATGATAAAAAAATATAAATAAATGATAGCTCCTTGAAATCCAATTGATAGATTATTATAGTAACTCTCTCTGTATTAAAAAGTCTACTGAAGCATCGGGAACGACAGATGGGGCATATACATTCGGAATAGCGTAGCAACAGAACGAAAAACAACAATTCAGATTATATAAGGATAATAGATTAGACAAAATGTCTCGAATCTCTACGGGAGGCGTATTTGATGACAAATATTTCATGGCGCAAGGACGAATAAAATTCATTAAAAACTACTTTAAATTGCATAAATTATACAATTTTATGTTTATTTTACTTTTTAACTTATATGGTATTATAAAATCATTTTTAACGAGTTTTATGAACCTATTATTGTTCAATTGAAGTGTGTATTTATACCGTCTGACGGCTGACGTCTGTCATTGTGCGTATTACTATATATTGTCATACAAATCACCGACAGCTACTTTCATTACTCGACCTGAAATTTTTTTAAAATAACGGGCGGCTTTGAATTTAATTCTTCTTTAAAAAAATACGGTACCAAAATGATTTCAATCGTTTATACATGGTACTGGCCGGTTCTAAAAATGCCTTGGTGTTTAAAACAGTCAATTTAAAAAAAAAAATTTCGTTTGATGCTCGTTTTTACAGAAAACCACTTTTTATGCTACATTTTTAGTGCGGAGTTCCAAGTTTTTAGTGATTTCAGCTAGAGGGGGTCACACTCGATACTAAATATTTATCTGCTTTTATTTTATTAAAAAAACAAACAAAAATCTTTGTTAACTTTTACTTTACAAACATATGCACTACTAGCGAGCATACACTACTAGTGAACTTTAGCAACAAAATTCTGAAAGTAAAACTGCCTATAATTTTTAAACCAATAGTAACATTTGAAATGGTTCATTGCTTAGGTGCCCGTTTTTTTGTAAATGAGTGTATGTCCTCTATCTCTTTTTCACACTATTCCTTTCAGCGCAATTTTGTTTCGTTACTATAATGCTTATTTACGGCCAAGAAATAAAAAAGCGATAAAATGTACGAAACCTAACTCGGAAGGTTTGAATAATTAATCGTATATTTACTGCTCCATTTATTGCCTAGTTTTATATGTACTATAAAAAGCTTATCATTTCTTTGTTTTACAAGTAATTTTAGTAGGACGACATGGTAGCACGCAAATTGACAGGCTAGTTTTTGGTATACATTTGTATATACTGTTTTGTTACATTACTGTTGTTATATATACATTATTTGTAAGCCGCGAGGTACCGACACAGTAGAATAGTACCTTCACCTGTACCAGGTGTCGTAGGATGGAGGTATATCCATGCAAAAAAGTCAGTTCAAATGTACAGGGCGATAATGGGCAGCAGCTTCCCCGTCGCCAAAGCTGCGCTCTGCGATTGCCTACACCAACTTTCTTGGGGAGGCCTATGTCCAACAGTAGACTTTTAATGACTGGTATGGTGATGAAGATGAACCTACCGTTGTTTTCCCGAAGACGACATATAGTCACGTTTCGTTTTCTCCATTTAACTCTTCGAATACACAAGCTGTGCGTATATGATTTTAATATCTTGATAATGAGTTCGGGAAGCCTATGCCAATGAACAATATGATTATTCTAACCCACTACTGCTTTCCCAGCAGACATTCCGTTTTCTCCAGTTAACTTTTTTAAATACACAAGCGGTCCGTATGTGCATTTAATATCAATTCTTTATCCTTTGCCATGGGCGCTGTTGAAAGCAATTTGTCGGGCGAGTGAGCGGGATAGAATTACTTTATCCGGATTTAGGACTAAATCGATTCCATTAACCCCAGCGCACTTTTGTGTTTTGCGTTTTAATTAAATAACTGTGACTGCTTATTGAGCTTCGAAAATAACTATTTGACAAATTAAACTTTTCAGGCTAAGCATTGTTAACAAACTAGTTCATGTTACATAAATGTATTTTAAAGGACTTAAAATAAATGTCTGTAAAGGACTTAATTAATGATAAAGCTGGTCAACTTTCATCGTCAGTACAGATGTCGCTGAAGGATCCGTGAACACTAACCACTGGTTTATGGCATATTTATAACAACGAGTATTCCTTGCAAGTTTTTTCCTAGTGGCTTGCGTAATAAACCTGAAGTAAACTTAAGTTTTAAGACCTATCTGGTCCTATCAAACTAGTTTAAAGCTGGCTACTCGATCATATATTTGTTCAAAAGACTCATGCATAGTCCCAGAGTCCGTAATTATGTTATTAAATTTAAAAAATCCAGAGAAATACCAACGAAACCTACTTGCGTACGGGAGAAGTCGAGGGCACTATTTAGCAAATATTTCAAGAGAAAACAGAAACCAATCCTTCTCCCGCGGTTTCCTCGACAGGTCACAGCGGAGGGAACGCAATTTACACAGGTGATTGAAAGCAAATCCTTCGTAAACGGCCCATATTCGATAGGTTCAACCTTCACTCAGAAATGGACCTTATACAACGTTTATTACGTACCAAAATCGCTTAGAATAGACGGCATAACCTATAAATTTACAAGTTATACAAATAAGATTGGATTTCGGAACGTATAGGATACTTGTTGATACGAAATATAACGAGGTTTCTGACCGTCGTAAGACAATCAATTGTTTTCAATATTCAATAAGGTTGTATATATTCATTTATTTAAAGACAGCTTACAAGCATATATCTACAATATATTGGCACATATCGAAAAAGAAAGTTTGTCACAGTGTTACCACAATTGAAAGTTATCCCCGCATGCATAATTGTGGAAGCCATATATCAACAAAGTTATTAATATACCTAACTTAATATATATTCATAATGATCAGGTGATTATTTTTTATGCTAACTTATTAATTAACCTACGCAGTGAAAGCTAACCAGGGTAGATACAAATTCATAAATGACTGGTAACATGATTTGAAAGTAAAAAATTTGAGTTTTAGGTCTTTACTTAGGTCCATGAACATCTATTCTAATATTATAAATAGGAAAGTGTATCTGACTATATATCTGTTTGTTTATTACGCTATCATAGGATGACCCGTAATCTGATTTTAATAAAACTGCCTGAAGATAGCTTAGAACCTTAGAAAAGATATTTACTGAAATAGACCTCTTATAAAGGTCACCTGCATTGGTACCTCACTCTCGCCTATTTCTACCGCTAAATAGTAGTGTTGGCATTGCTGTGTTACTGTCTGAAAGGTGAGAGAAGCAGTGAAATTACTGGGTAAATGTGACATTATATCTTCAGTTCCCAAGATTGGCGATACACTTGTGATATCTTTATGATGACCTGAGTGTCTACAGGCTGCGGCCACGTCTATCATCAAGCGGACCGTATGCTTGTTTACTGACTTAATAACATTAAAAACATCTACGTATGATCTATAAAATGTTCCCATGGTTAGGAATATCAAGCGAAGTCCAAGTGAACAAAATAGCGGAAGGTTAAAGCTTTAGGAACATTAAATTTAGTCCCAGATTAAGCGAGTCCCGAAGCGGTGGTCCCATTCCCGGTCCACCAATCGCTTTATGAACCCTCCAATAAAGCAGTTTCCCTCTTTGTTCCATACCCCAGATGTTTCTATAGCAACTGGCACGAAAGAATAATTTAATGTCCTAGTCTCAGAACAAAAACAAATGTTTATAACGTAAAAGTTTGTTCTGAATGGGGATTGAAAGCACAGCACTACCGAGTCCTCCATCGGGAGCGTCAAAATATAAAGCAGATATCTATCTATAGGTCATTTAGAATAAGCTTCATTTCTCTAATGATATGAGTTATGAGTGATGATCTAAGTTATCTTGTTGATACATAAAATTACTTAGATCATATATCATCATATGTATGTGTGTGTGTCTTTGTAGATTTATGATTTTTGAGATCGATTGATGCCAGGTAACCGAAATGATGAGCGGAAAATCGAAAAAGTAAAATATATCGCGTTTTAAAGCCGTTAGATTACATTTTTAACTTACTAGGTTGTTTTTTTTAATATCAACATTAATTAATAAAATCAATCTTCCTACTAAATATGTCCTTCAAGTATTTCTAAATACTAATATAAATTGTGGTATAATATACACTTATTTATTTCTAATAAACTGATATAAATATCACTAAAATAGATACATAGTATCTACCTATACTTCAGAGATTCTATGCTTTGAAAACTGAAAATTTAGTCATCATTGAAAGTCATAGACCTGGATATTGGCCTGGCTGGCCTTTCCAAAAAAAAGGGGGGGAACTGTAGTTTATATATAACAAGCGACACTTACCCGGGTCGGATTCGCCAGATGCAATAAGGATAAAAATTATTATTGTTGGTTATCTCTAATTGAAAGACATATGCCATCGTGGACCTTTTTAATGTCAGTACTGCGGTACAATATTTTGATCAATCTCATCGGGTTCAGCCAACGTTTGCAATGTAAGCTTAAAAATATATGTTCATAGACGACATCACATCGTAAACCTTTCAAGTTCTCAGTGTTTCTCTACTATTTGACATATATGTAAATCTTTCTCTATAAATTAAAAACCTTATCAATATCGGTTGCGTTATTTTAAAGGTCTAAGCATATATAGCGAGAGACAAAGAGAAGTGATTTTTTTTGTATTTTGTAGTAATATTTAATAGAAAAGGGACGCGCTTATACAACGGCAGTACAATCCCTACAAAAGGAAAAAGTTCGAGTACTGCCTGGAGCCTGAACAAGTTAAACGATATTTAGTTAATGTTATTTTTATAATAATACATTCAACAATAATTCAATAATAATACATTTATTCGCATAATACGCGATAGAAAGAGTTTCTCAAATCCCAGTACCAAATCCGAACGTAAATGTAATGGATGGGAAGTGAATACAAAGGTTGAAAACGTTGAAAGAACCTAATGCTCGTTCCAGTGGGCAATTAGCCGGCTGTTTAGAGAAGCAACAATTACTCGCCGCTCTTTGGTAACATTTCACGGAACACCGCAATTAGTTAAAAAAATCCGAGAGGCGATGAGACTACGTGCTCAAATATAACTCAATTAAATTTCAACCTGTCATTTCATAGTATTACTCACATTGCCGAGTTTTATTTAAATAGGATAACAGAAAAATATACATTATAATATTTAGTGTTATTATTAAATTAGCACAAAATGACTTTTTTTTTAATAATAAATTCCCACAACATCTCATACATTGACCTGACTCCGTGGTAAGTCGCTTAAAGCACTTGTGTTACGGACGCCAGACAACAGAGGAATCACAAATATACTACTTAAATACATATATTTTACACCCATACACAGAGCAAACACAAATATCATCATATAAATATTTGATCTGGGTGGGAATCGAACCCACGACCCCTGGTGCACAAGACAGGATCACTACCATCTGCGCCATCGGGCCCGTCTTGAATGACTGAATTGTAAACAAGCTACTGGTAATATTTGAAGTGATGATAAGTATAATTTTTAAAGAAAATAACTAAATTTTAATGAATCATTGATCAAAAATTACTGATGTGTTAATCATATTTTACTAGAGGAACACCTCTTAGAAAGGTCGTCTGCATTGGTACCTCACTTTTATCCATTCATTACCATCATATTAGCCGTTGGAAGTCCTCTACTTAGGCCTTCTTAAGAAAGGGGGAATTTTCGGTCTGTCCGATTCCATCTGTCGGTTCTGATACTTCAGTCGCCTCTTATGACACCTAGTATAGGGGGAAGTATTATTTCTGCTGGTAACGGCTACATTAATATAGCATACTTTTTATATAAAAAAAATCACAATATATATCATTATATAAAGTTAAAACAATAATTGTAAAATAATTGATTAAACATTTACAATAAAATCAATGTTAACAGAAATATAAGTATATTAATTACAAAATATTTAGAGTGATTCTAGATATAATATCTAATTCCCAGACAAACGTTTTTATTCATAGTCCCAAATTAACATGACTACTATTAACAAACGATCACTATTCAGTGATTCAGTAAAAACGCTTTGATTGGCAGTATTTGCGTAATGAACTGTTGCGTGTGATTGCGCCGAAATGTCAGTGAAAGTGAACAGAATTCTTGAACAAGTTCGTTAATTTCGGCAACTTTACCACCAGCCCCGGTAGCCGTGATCGTCTAGTGGTTAGGACCCTACGTTGTGGCCGTAGTAACCCAGGTTCGAATCCTGGTCACGGCAGTGTTGCACTGTCGCGGCGGGGCTATTTTTTCTCAATTTATACTTTATTATCATAAGTACATACATACAAGAAACATTTATTTGCACTAAAAATGTGCAGTAAGCCTTAAACAGGGCTTAAACTAAGCACATATTTAATCTCTAAGACAAATATTGTTTGACAACTATTTATTAGTATAATATATGAATAAACAAACAAACAATCACATATTTCCTCTTTATATTATTAGTATTATACAAAGGAAATATTTAATTGTTTGTTTGATACAATTTAACTGACAATCGACTGGATCAATTTAATTGTAATTTTAAACACGTGTGAAGAAAGTAAACTCAAACACCATTTGATTGATTTATATTTTTTTTAATGGAAAGCTACATCATCATCATCATACCAGCCATTAATAGTCCACTGCTGGACATAGGCCTCTCCAAGAAAGGAGGCATTTTGCCCATATTTGCTGCGCTGGGCAAGCGTGTTAGCATTCGTAGAGCGCAGCTTTCGTGACAGGGATTCGGCTACCCATACCCATCCTGTGCATTTGATCTGCACTGTTCTGGATGTATCAACCGCTACCTGTCAGTTCTGGTACTTTAGACCCCTCTTACGACACCTGGTGCAGTGGGAGGTACTATTTTACTCTGCCGGTACCTCACGGCAAGCTACGAAAGCTACATTATCATCAAATAATATAAGCTATTTTTCATTCCGGTATGCCGTTGGTAAAGGGAACAACACGACATCTCTTACGTTGACCTGATTACGAGATAAGTAGCTAGTTACATTTAAAATACTTAGATATATATAAATAATACCCAGACACAGTACAAACAAAATATTCATTAAGTATTTGCTCAGGGTAAGGATCGAACTCACGATTTCGACCTCGCGGCATTGGGTCTGACCATTATTGTAATTTTTTATTCATTAATTATATATATATATATTTAATTTCAAACATCAAACTATACTTATTTATATTGACAGTTAGCGGTAGGATACCGGCAGAGTAGAATAGTACCTCTCCTCTGTACCAGGTGTTGTTGACTAGGATCGAGTCGCTCCATCCGAAGAAGTGAAGTTCAAATGCATAAAATGGGGATGAGCATTCCCGTTGCGAAACAATGCTCTGCGTTTTGAGCGTTGCTATACGATATAAATATTTGTTACAAAATGTACAATGTAATGTAATGTAATATGTAAACACTACTCTAACATCTAATCGTCATTGTATCAGCTGTTGGATGTCCACTACTGGACTTAGGTTTCCCGAAGAAACGGTAATTTTACAATTAATTACCGTTTCAAGATATTCCTTGCCGAGCGTAGTAAACGCAGAGCATAGCTATGCGACAAGGATGCTATTAAAATCAATATATTTCTATTCATTTAGGATTAATCATGAACACTTTTGAATAATCAAAAAATACAAACATGTTAGTAACTTTAAGATACTACGATGCGCAAACAGTCGCATATCGCAGCCTATCTTAGTACTAGACTGCCATCACTGGACAGGTCTTACAACTAAGATTACTGCAGGTCCATTACGCGATCCATCAAAAAAGAGCCTGATTAACTGATAGTGATGAAGGCCCCTGTCTCCTTGGTCAGGTTGATGGAACCACCGTCAGTCACGGCGCCTACAAAACCTTTGTCTTTAAGCTAAACCGTTAAGGCTTTCTAATATTTTATCAAGAAACTTACAGATGTATCTAAATGGTATTCATTATAATGAGAAAAGAAATATTATTATTATCAGGAATAGTCAACTTGAGCAGACCTTCTTCTGCAGGGAGCATCATTCTACAAATATCATCATCCCACTCAACCATATTCCAGGGATTTTTTTATCAAACTGACCTTAGTAAAAATCATAAATTTATGGAGAGGTAAAACTCGGACGTTTGTGGCAATTTTATTGTACTTCTAAAAACTTTGTCCAATTAATAAATAACTATTAATAAATAAATAACTTAAATATATATAATAAATACCTCAAACTGTTTACTTAGAATTATCAAATGTTATAATTTATCATCATTATTATAAAAATAGCTGTAGAAGATTCACTGCTGGATATATGGTTCCTAAAGAAAGGGGGATTTTTTCCCACAATAGACACGCTGGGCAGGCGACCGCAGACTGTTATTTTTGAGATACGCTGTTTTGAACGGTAATGGTCCCCGTATCTGTCGTCTATCAGTTATGACTGCCATTCCCTGCTTTTGCCACTGAAGGAGGGAACTTTTACTCTACATGTATGGTACATCACAACTAAGCTACAAAAAACAGGATATTTTAATTTCATTAAAACCAAGGCCGGTATCAAATATTTATTACGTCTTCTAACAGATCAAAGTAGCAGTTTTAAAAGATTCCAGAATCCTTTTACTGGCAGACTTTGTGAAAGATAAATCAAAAAAATAATAACACTTAATTACATTGCCTCTAAAGGTTGGTTTATATTTCTCAAAAGATGGAACTTTCCATTTGAGTATTTGGCACAATCCTTTGAGGCGCTTTTTAAAAATGTTAATAAAGGTGCGTTTTCTTCGAAAACAGCTGCTGTTAAATTCTCATTTTACCCCGGATTTGGACGAAAGAGCCTCTGAGAATGCCTAATTATAAGGACTCTTTTAAGTCAAGAACGTAATATCATTAATCACATTTTAATTGATAGTAAAAAAAATAAACAAATATATCGATACGATTATCAGTCTCTTCTCATAAAGCCTAAAATTTGTTTCTAAAGTTTAAATTGATATTAAAAAAGGCATAGCCCCGCCGCGACAGTGCAACACTGCCGTGACCAGGATTCGAACCTGGGTTACTACGGCCACAACGTAGGGTCCTAACCACTAGACGATCACGGCTACCGGGACTGGTGATAACGCTGACGAAATTAGCGAACGAATTCAAAATATCAAGAGCACTTTCGCTGGTAATTGGGCACGGTTTGCGCAAGAGAGCGCGCCACACGGCTCTCGCGCAACTCGTGCATCATAAAAACTCAACAATTGAGTTTTTATGTCGTATCGAGTCTTTTTATTTGAAACACAATGTTCTACGAAATTTGACGATCAATTTTCACATCACAGTAGTGAAGAAGATAATAGTAAGGCATTCCATTAACAATTAAATTTCCTATGGCGGGCTCGATGACGCATATGTTAGTCGATGATCATATCTTGTACGCCAATGGTCGTAGGTTAATCCCCACCCGGACAAATATTTCTCATCATCATCATTACAGTCATTGGAAGTCCACTGCTGGACATTGGCCTCCCCAAGAAAGGGGGAATTTCGTGCATAATTGCCGCGCTGGTCAAGCGTGTTGGCAATCGCAAAGCGCAGCTTTCGCGATGGGGATGCTGCTGCCCATCACCTTGTGCATTCGAGCTGCACTGTTCGCAGAACCGACAAAATTTTTGTAATGATATTTCTGTTTGTTTTATGTTTGTGTGTTGAATATATGTATTTAAGTCTATTCTCTGTCACCCCAATTTACAGTCGCAATATTTTTGCCATTATAATGAATATACATTATGATGATAAAGGTATATGGTTAAGACAGGACAACGCCTATCAGTCCAGCTGGCAATAATATAGGTGCATCAACTTAAATTAAATTATCTTAGAATAATACTTCCTTTTGTAGTCCCTGTTCTGATATGTGTGTGTAGGCTACATACTGATAACTATAAAATAACAGAATATCTCATACATTTACCTGACTCCGAGATAAGCCGTTTAAAGCACTTGTATTACGGACGTTAGCCAACAGAACAAACACAAATATCATCACATTAAAATTTATCCTGCTCCTTAACCAGGACATTGAACCCACGACTCCTGACGCACATGATAGGATCACTATTATCTGCGCACTCGGACCTGTCAATGACTATCAGGATTTCTACTATCAGGAAATAAATAAATAATGATGCAAAGTATACTACTACTATGATAAAGCCAAAAAATTTTATTATGATATGTAATCGCTGAAATTCTAGAAATAGCTCATAGAAAGGTTTAAATAAGATAGAACTTGACAATTCAGATTCAATGACTGGCCCAAAATAAACTGCAAAGTGTATAAGGAGATACCGCCAGAGTAAAAAAGTACCTTTTCCTGTAGAAGATGTCATAAAGAGTAGGTAATACTCCACAGCTTTTTACCAAGCCAATAGTGCAAAAGAGTAGTTAGCTAAGCAAAGTTAGGAAAATTTTCTGTCTGTAAAATATACTCCAAATACGGAGATATTACACTATTTACGATTGCGGACTGGAAATAAAACGATCGTAATACTAAACAAGATATAGCCTGCTATGAGTCAGTCAGAATAGTTAAATATATAAATAATATATACATACAACACGTGAGGTAGGCTTAATACCTCACTCTCACCAATTTCTACCGCCAAATAGCAGTATTCGCATTTCTGTGTTCCGCTTTGAAGGGTGAGAGAGGCAGTGAAATTACTAGGTAATGTGGCATAATATCCTCAAGTCAAAGGTTGGCAACGTGTTAGTGATATCCTTGTGTTATTATGAGCGTCTATAGGCTGCAGAGACGCATATTATCACGCGGGCTGTATACTTGTTTGTCGACTTGGTCTAATAAAAAAAATCACATACAATGACCTGAATCTGTGATAAGTTGCTAAAAAAACTTATGTCACGGATATTACGCAATTGAGAAATTACAAATAGATATTGCAACACAACACAGAACAGTAATTTTAATTTTTTTTTGATGAACATTATACTGATTGACTTTTGCGTCAGTCCCAGCATCCCGGAGGACGTGGGTGTAGACCAAGCCAAACATCCCTTGACTCATAAGACAGGAAACTTAAATCAACCTCATTTTGGGAATATGCTATATCCCCAAAATAATAACAATAAAAAAATAAATATATATAACACCCAAGCACAGAAAAAACATAAATATCATCGTATAAATATTTGTCCTCGGTGGGAATCGAACAACGACCTTTGGCGCACAAGACAGGATCTCTATCATCTACGCCATCGGGCCCGTCAACAAAGACACAATACTTACTTGGGATACAACATTAGTTGGGATATTTAAAATTTTGAATAAAGTACGTCAAACCTTGTAAATTCTGAATGGCTCTTAAACGTACATAACATGTTCAATACGCTTGCCCTCCTTAATTTAGGCCAATATGTTTGTGACGTGGCGTCCTCTCATTGACCTGTGACATTTCACTCCATCAGTGCGCCGGTGTGTTTCATGCATGACGGACAAACAACAATTTAGTAAATTTTGCAACGGATTGAAAATTCAATTAAATTGTACCATACAGACACAAACACAAACAATTGTACATACAAAAATAACATACATGCATCGATGGTACTTTTGACCTGGACCTTTTTTAATACCTCTTCTACCTGGTTAAGATATGTTCGCCTAGGTCGTCCTATACCAACTCTTTAATTCACTTCCGCTCTATACATGTGTGCAGTCATTCTATTTTTATCCATCCTTTCTACATGTTAGACATGTAGAAAGGATGGATAGGACACCCTCTCACTACATCTCTTACCTCTATTGTTATCACTACATCATCTCTTACACCATATTGACATCTTATCACATATCTGTTTTATTTTCTATCTACCGAATGTAGATTGAAAAATTCGTTGTTTTTCAGACTCCAACTTATTTTCACACATTCCCTAAAATTTATTCAATTCGATCCAGCCGGTTAGTTGCAGTATAGATATATAACATAGATACCGACTACAGGGCCATCTGTCGGGCTGATTAGGAGTTCAATGATATAAACACCTAGAGTAGAATTATATATATATATATATAACTATACCGGAAGATATATATATAATATATAGAAGAATAGTACCTTCCCCTGTACCACCTAAGGCTAAGGTACCAGAACCGACAGATGGCGGTATATCCATCCAAACATCGCGGCTCAAATGCGCAAGGCAGAGATGGGCAAAAGCATCCCCGTCGTGAAAGAAAAATTTCTCCTATCTTGGGGGGGGGGCTATGTCCAGCAGTGGACTTTCAATGACTGGTATTAGAATGATACGCTCCAACCTAAATTTGCGTTCCTAAAAAACCTGGCTTGCGTTCATGCGTGAATGAGACAATTAATTTATTGGATAATGTGACATAATATCTTTAAGTCACAACGTTAGCAACGAGCTCATGTTATCTTTATGACAGTACAAGCACCTATAGGCTGCAGTGGCGTTCACTGTCACGCAGGCTGTTTGCTTGTTTGTCGACTTAGCCTAAAAAAAGAAAAATTGCTCTTCATTGCTTCATCGCACTTCGGTGCAAACTATATACAGCTATATACAGTCAATGAAGCATGAACGGACGCAACGGTATTTATCAAAGACGGTATTATGCAATATGATTTAAAGGCTTGCAACTTTTTAACAACTTTGTCACCAGCTCCGGTAGCCGTGATCGTCTAGTGGTTAGGACCCTACGTTGTGGCCGTAGTAACCCAGGTTCGAATCCTGGTCACGGCAGTGTTGCACTGTCGCGGCGGGGCTATGCTTTTTTAATATTTTATAATATTACAATTTTTTTTTATTGTTATCCAGACGAGTTATTGCGTTTAAGACGCTATCAGATTATTTTATTAGATTACATTTATTATAATTAGAATATCATCGTCATCAGTGTCAAAGCAGCGGTAAAATGTCCACTGCTGGATATATGCCTCCCCAAAAGAGAAATTACTCAAGAGTGCCTCGTTGAGCAAGCGTGGTAACAATCGCAGAGCGTAACTTCACAACAGATGTAAACAGTAGTATTTGAGGTTTGGTAGTAGACATAATAGTTGTTTAGATTTTAACGTTTTGAATTTTCGGTTTTGTATTCGAGCTTTAAATTTTATTTTGGATGAGCAAAGAATTGTTAAAGAAAATTGTACATATCTTTCCCGTTTTTCCGGATACAACAGCAGAGTGGGATAGTAAATTGTCCTGTAACAGTTGTCATAAGAGAGGGTTGTAGTACTAAAACCGACAGATGGCGGTGTATCCATCCAAATCACCATAGCTTAAATACAAGAAAGAGCGATTTGGTGACAGTTTTCAGCCGTCTCCAACCTCTCCGGTTATCACTACTCGCGGCCATTTTAAGCAAATTCCCTATTCCTTGGAAGAGCTTATTTAAAGTAGTAGATGTTATACAGCTACTATGTTGATAATGATGATATATCTTTATAAAGTACTAGAAGTGACATGTGGTTTCACACGCATTAAATTGTAGAACTTTCATACTAACTTGTCACTACGGTTTTAGCTACTTCAGACATGATTTTCTAAAACATTTAGTTTGTTTTAAAAATTTTAAAGAGTTTTATACTGAATTTCAATTAATATAACTTCAAAAAGAGCAAAGTTTTATACTAACTTTGCACCCCCGTTTTACCCCCTTTGAGGAAATTTTTCAAAAATCCTTTCTTAGTGCTGTCCTACATTATTAAAAAATATCCTGTGGAAAATTTCAACTTTACTAACCTTATAGTTTATGTCCTTCATTAATATGTCAGTCAATCAGTCAGCTTCCCATTTTACATATGTATCTATACACCTTTTCAGTAATTTAAGGTATAGGATATCTATCCTATACCTTAAATTACTGAAAAGGTTTATTAAAATGTATCCAACCAACGGTTCTTGTGAGTAAAAGTAACAGACATCCTTATATCATCATATCGGCCATAGTCCATTGTTATAGGCCTTTGGTAGCCTTCCGACGGAATTACTGCCAATGTATTTAAGCTGCACTGTTTTGGATGCACCGCCATCTGTCGGTTTCAGTATCTCAGTCCTACAACACCCGGCACTGAGACAAGTACTACTACTTTGCCGGTACTCCACATCTAAAAACACGAAATTGGCGTTGTATATTAGTGGGAATCGAATAAAGTAACTATTAAGTTATCTAAGTATTTTAGTTATTTATATTTTAGTATACTATCATACTAGCCATTGAAAATCCACTGCTAAACATTTTGCCCATAATTGCCGCGCTGGGCAAGCGTGTTGTCAATCGCAGATCGTAACTTTCGCGACGAGGATGATGCTGCCCATCCCTACCCTATGCATTTGAGCTAAACCATTTTGGATGAATATACCGGCATCTGTTGGTTCTAGTTCCTTAGTCGCCTCTTACGACACCTGGTGCAGTGGGAGGTACTATTCTACGCTGCAAGTACCTAACGGCACTGCAGAGTACAATAGTATATTGGTAATTATATTTGTGTATGTATATATATATAATAGATTTAAATCGATACGCCTGACAATTAACTTTTGCACATTTCTACGTTAATTCTTCGTTAGTTCTCTTAGTATGATTTCGTGCATTTAGTGTCCATTAATATTCTTTGCAAGGTCCGAGTCAATCTTATTATGGAAATTATTCCAGGGACGAGCGATTGTATTACCTTTAAGATGACAATTTCAATTACAGCTTGGAAAAATGTAAAATTCTTTTAACATTGTAATTTAATAATATTAAGTTCTAAATTTCGTTGGATTGTCGCTGGTAATCGAGTGGGTGTTGTATCGATTACACTTTTTTTTATATAAACTAGGTTGACACACAAGCATACAGTCCTCGTGATAGTAAGCCTATAGATACTCGTAATATCATAAGGGTATTGCTAGCGCGTTGCCAACCTTGTTACTTGAAGATATTATGTCATATTATCCAAAAATTTCACTGCCTCTCAAACCGAATCACAGCTGTATGAAAACTGGTATTTGGCGGTAGAAATAGGTGAGAGTGAGATACTAATGCTAACCAACTTTAGTCTATCTCACGTCATGCGATTTGATTTAATATAATGTAAATAATAAAAGCAATAGATCAACCTAACCAAATCTGACAAAATTTGTAGTCACTATTTTCTATATTCGTATTTTATCTGGATCATTACAGTATAACGGTTAACTGGGCAATAATGCCAACTGGCATTAAGTCCGCCATTTGAACATTTTGTTATATTTTGTGCAATAAAGTTTAATAAATAAATAAATCTGTAACAGCGAGAAATTGTCATAATTGAGTTCAAAATTAAATTGTCTGTAAAAACATTACAGATTAGGGGAGGTTGATCTGTTGCTTACTGTACAACGCCATTGTAACGTATTCGTAAAATAAACCTAATCCTTTCCTTATTTTAATAATTTAATACAGAATTCGCTTCAGAAGCCTCCTGCGGACAAACACAAATATCCGCTCCAAACAAAATAATTGTTCGCACCCAACGGCTCGACTCCAACAATCTGGTGCCGTAATCATAACGCTGTCCGCTCCAATAATTATCAATATCCTCTTATCGACTTTAAATCAAAATAAGATACTCTGAGCTGCTTATCTTGGATTTTAACTGAATGTTTTGTTTTGCTGTTGCTGCTGGCAACTCGAAAGAGGGCGTGATTTAAAGATGGCGTCGTATCACAAGCGACACGATTGCGTTTTGTTTTTTTATGTAGATAAGCACATAATTATATATGAATCGGCAGATGTTATATGTAAACATGTTTGCTTTTAATATTATTCTCTTTTCCCTTCAACATATATTGTAATGTGAATTGAACTTTATGAAACGAACAACAAACTAAATAAGCTTATATATTTAAGTTTTAATAAAACGTAAAATTTCTAGAGTTTCACAATAGTCGTCTGCATTGGTACCTAACTCTTACCTACTTTTACCGTCAAATAGCAGTGTTCGCATTGCTGCGTTTCCGTTTGAAGGGTTGGAGAGGCAGTGAAATTACTGGGTAAATGTGACATAATATCTTAAATTCACAGGGTTGGCGATACACTAGTGATATATGTGTGATGACCCGAGTAACTATTTGATACTGATTAGACAGTGTTCATATCTTGTGCGCCAAAGATTCTGGGTTCAGTTCCCATCCAACCAATAATTATAAGATTCATTAGCATTTGTATGAGTGTTAAATATGCATTTAAGTATTTATTGTATTTGTGATTCCTCTTTTATCTGATATCGGTAACATAAGCACTTTAAGCGACTTATCTCGTAATCGGGTCAATGTACGAGATAATATGTAAATTCTTAATTATAGTTTGAAATACTTACGTCATCATCGTCTTAGTCCTTAATTTTGTCACTAATCAGGTAGTCTAGTCGTGTAGGTGTGAGTGGCATTTTGGGCTCGGACTCACTATGTACAAGATCATTGAATACTACATACATAATAGAGCATATATTTGCAAAAAATTAGAAAATGTTAAACAAAATATTTATGTATTGTCTCTAAAATAGATTTATTTCGTATAAAAATATATTTGGCTTATTTATTGTTGAATAATTTACCCGTTTTAATTGGTATTAAAAACATTAAAATATATTTTACGATTTTTTTTATTATTTTAATACCGTGTGGAAGAGTTAATAGAACCTTCCCCTGCACGAGGTGTCGTAAGAGGTGACTGACGTATCAAAACCGATAGGCGGCAGTACATCCATCCGGAGCAGTGCAGATCAAATGCAACTGGGCGGGGATGGGCAGCAGCATTCCCGTCACATAGCTACTCTCTGCGATTCCTACCATGCTTGCCCAGTGCTGTAATTATGGGCTGATCCGCCTTTCTTGGGAAGTCTTATGCCCAGATGTGGACGTTTTACGGCTGTTTTTTTTATGTAGATAAGTAGTATATATATAATGTATGTATGTATACAAATAATTTTCTTTGGTACTTATAAAGTCACAGTATAGGTTTTACCATTAAAAAAAGCTTGTCTTTACAATCGCTTACTATATTTTACAAGTTGTAGTGGACATTTAGATGTAGATTAGTTCCGGTGTCAGTCGATTGCAATTCGACGCGACGGTGAAAGTGCTCTGGTTTCATCGTACGCGAGCAAGTCATTCAAACTTTGGGCGCTTTAAACACCAGCCCCGGTAGCCGTGATCGTCTAGTGGTTAGGACCCTACGTTGTGGCCGTAGTAACCCAGGTTCGAATCCTGGTCACGGCAGTGTTGCACTGTCGCGGCGGGGCTATGCCTTTTTATTTTATGTCTATGTGTAAACATTAAAACAAACACAAACATAACTTAATTTAATAAATCTGCTATCAGATTGTTTATAGATTACCGTGGTGTTTGGGAAATTGACACTACACTAGTATAATTCATCCAGGTATAAATTATTATTAGGTATTATTAATATAGCAATATGACAATGATAATAATAATATTAATAATTTACTGTTTGTTTTAGACCCAAAAAACAACACAAGAACATCACAACTATTCTAATAGTACGAGGCGCGGCAACCTTTACTGGAAAATGGTGAAAGCTGATGGTAGTTTTTGGTAATAACAAGTAACGAAGTATAAAATATACCTTATTTTCTAAATTGAGCTGGAGATATCCGGTTTAATTAAGCGATACATTTATCTGTCGCCTAACGAGTTCACTGCGAAACTTTAGATCACATGACAATTTAACTTAAATAATATTTTCTAACATTTACGCGTTCACTACTTACAATAAAACTAATTTGACTAATAAACTAGAATCACTAATAAACGGTTGTCGCAAAGTAACAGAAACGTCGAACAAAAAATATTTGAGTTAAATAAATTGCTTATGCTTTTCATTTTTTTGCCTTCATCCCTTACATTGACCTGACTCCGTGATAAGTTGATTAAAGCACTTGTCGTACGGACATCAGATAACAGAGGTCACACAAATACACATATAATACTCGTAAATATCGTCTTATAATTTTGCTGGGCAACGAACCCACGATCACTGCCATCTGCGCCATCAGGCCTGTCGGAATATAATTGTTGTTAATTAGCGACTACAATTTTTTTACTATAAAATATAAATAACATCGAATACACGCACATAGCTTTAGAATCGGAGTACCCAATTTGCTAGTATTTTTTGGTGCGTTTTTATTTTGTCAATCAGGTTTGTATAGCATTATAATAATTAATTAACGTAACGTAATTAACGTAATTAATACAAAAACTGAGAAGAGAATATAATTTCTGAAACTTATAAATAATTAATGTCTTTTTTATTTAAGTATGCTGTATCATTCAAACAGTAGTGTGAATTATGTTTAATTTAATGAGCGTAATGGATTTTTTATGTATTTTATTCCGCATTATCTTTAAATCTGTCCAATTTAGAGCTTTAGAGCTTCGCAACTAGTTTTTTGATAGCTTTAATAAGTGGCAAAAGGTGGCAAGAAATGTTTTCCGAAATCACTAGAAAAAGTCTTAAAATCAATCAAATAGTTATGAAATGATTATATTTACCAAAAATACCTTATGTATATATAATATAGTATATAAAGCTGTGGACTTTTAATGGCTGGTATGATGATGATTATGAGTTATCAAGTTCATCACGGACATACTCCGTGACACAAATATTATAAAAAAATATCATATATTTAACAAACGACGGCATAAATATAACAACCTTTAGTAAGCTTCATCAAAATTACCCATTTACTTTATTTTTATTTTAAATCACCAAAGCTGGATAATTTGTAAATGTCGCCTACTTGAAGATCCTTGTAACCTATTTACAAGCAATCTGCTTCGTCCCACATTAGCAGTCATTAATAATTCATTCAGGAACTCACCCGCAAGCATGTTCCCAGCCACACGGCCCCAATTTAATTAATTGAATAACATTTTGTTCTTTCGCTTTAAAGGCACAACTCTAGTTATACATTCTATTTTTGAATTTGGATTTATTTCGTATTTTGTCTGTTTCTTTTGCGAAATAGCAATTTCTTGATTTCATCGTGTGAATTTTAGTGTCAAATTTGATATTCCCGCTCGAATATTGTCTTGAAAATTATTATAACTTCTTGAGAAGTATCGCGTTAATGGTTTTAGTTTTCGAATTAGGGACTTCAAAGTAAAATAAAACTATTAATTGGATTTACAAACAACTATCTCTAGAGTTCTTTTTTTTTATTTATGGCACTATTTCAGTGGAAAAATGGCGTGTCAATTTTATTATATATGCTTAATACATTATGAAGGTAATTTATCATAAGATACAGGCAAGGTAGATCAGTGCCTTCTCCAATTCAAGGGGTTATCATTCAGGGGGGGGGGTTCAGGGGGGGCGGCGGCGACAGCAAACATAAGGGTGCTCAAATGGATCGCTGTTATGAGCACTCGTCGCTTGTTGCACAGCCTGGAGTAGACGACGTATTCAAAGTGACAGCAATAATATGAAGTCTGATGTTCATTGAACGTACTTTAAAGCTCACAATTGACAAGTAACAAATTTGAAAAGTATTAGTAAATAAAATAGTAAAGAAAAGTATTACAAACAGAAAAAATATATAAATGGATGGTTTTCCTGAGGGGAAACTTAATACATTTTAGCTCAACAGAATTCAGAACAGTCTGCCGGTTGGTTTGTAATCTATACGCGTTCGCAAGTCTCAAGTTGCGGGGTCCGAACATCGGTCGCTTCTCGGAAGTTGTCAAATTATGCAGAATATGATATTCGGGGAAGACAATTACGGTTCCCTTGGTCAGAATTGCACAATTCTAATTTACCTGTGAGAATATGAAATGTAACGAAAGATCTATATTAATGAAATGAAATCAAAATAATCTTGACAAGAAGAAGAAAGATACGATCCTGTGTGACAGATCTGGCGTCTATTTTACTCTATGAAAACGAACAAATTTCTACGCAGCTTAGCAGTCAGGAGATCTAGGGATGAGTTATAAAGTAAAGACTTGGAGAAAATTCGCGGGCGGAAAGCTAGTAACTCAATAAAGTGACGAACTTGTCTAAACACCAATTTCAGGTGGTTGTTTGTTTTCTATCGGAACTGCGAGAGGGCGCACGCGGCTACTTATTACAACCTGCTTCACATCATACGCTCACGTACAAACACTTTAAGGCGGCTTTCTACTCGTAATTAATAAAAATTTTCATGCAATTTTTAAAATTACATTTTTAACGGGCCTGAAGGCGCAAATAGTTGTAGTCCTATTCTATGAGCCAATGGTCATAGATTCGATCCCCACCCAGGATATGATATGGGATGAATATTTATGTTTGTCCTGTGCCTGGGTGTAAGATATGTATTTAAGTATTTTACTTGTGATTCCTCTGTTGTCAGGTGTGTGTAATTGTTTTTATTTATATAAATTGTATATTGCCGTGAAGTAGGCCAGAGTAGGAAAGTACATACCACTGCATCAGGTGTTGTAACAGGTGACTAAGCTATCAGAACCGTATAACCAGTATATTCGTCCGAAACAGTGCAACTTAAATGCACAGGGTGAGGATAGGCAGCAGTATCCCCATCGCGAAAGCTGCGATTGTCAACCAATTGCGCAGTGTGGCCACTATGGACAAAACATATCCTTTCCTGGAGAGGCCTATGTCCAGCAGTGGATTCCCAATGGCTGGTAGGATGAAATTGTACGGGGCCTACTTTGTATTTCGTACGAATCTGAGACTGAACTACTCAGATGATAATGACTTATTCATGAGCGACCCTATGCCCGAGCGATCACCTGAGAGCTCTTCTGAGGGTTGATCTCGACTCGGGTGGCCATCTTTGGTGTCACTTAAATTATTGTTTGCAAAAAGGAAGAATTGAGTGAGTCCAAATGCACCAGTGCGATCGGTTATCACTTTAGGCGTGAGGACTGCACGCGTTCCCCGGCAAATACGGTGATTTGGGATTGTACGTGCCAGTAAGAGGGCGACAGAGGGAGATTTTTATCAAAGTAACGCTAACGGGTGGATCATCGAGAATATGTTGCGCCCTATCGAATATGGACGTTTTTCTTTACAGTATAAGTAGTGGATTGCCTTGAGGTACCGGCAAATTGCCGTGAGGTACCGGCGGAGTATAAACTCTGCAGGCACCTCACGGCAATATATTTATTTGTATAAGTACCGACAGAGTAGAATAGTATCTCCCCCTGTACCAGGTGACGTAAGAGGTGACCAAGGTACCAGAACCGACAGATGGCAGTATAACCATCCGAAACAGTGTAGCTCAATGTACAGGACGGGAATGGGCAGCAGCATCCCCGTCGCGAAAGCTGCTCTCGTGACCGCAATCAGGGTGCACTACGCGCACACTACTCATGCTACGTTTAAGTCCAGAATGCAGCAATGTGAAGACTGCTATTTAGCGGTATGTACCAATACTTACCAAATGTATGTACCAATGCATGTATGAGTCAACCATATGTAAATCTGTGCAGATAATGTGTAATATAAAAAATAATGATATATGGTAAAAAGTATCTGTATACTTGATATAATACCTGTGTGTATATATATATATATATATATATATATATATATATACCTGTGTATAATATCAATTTAGAATAAAAAGA
>JACJUM010000202.1:18969872-19004244 GCA_020976665.1 Heortia vitessoides
CTTAATTAACAAATCACAATAATTTAATATGTACAATGCTATTTTTTCCATAACCTCTCAACTGACCATTGACCTCAGATTTTAGCGCTTGTCAGTTGTCAATGTCATTCAATGTCGTTCAAAAATTAAAGAAATATTATTTCTTTACATCTCCCCCCCGTGGGGAAGAAAATTCACCCGTGGATTTTCTTTTAGGTCTCTTCCATGTCTTCTCTTATGTCTTCATTACCCGTTTCTTCTTCTTCTTTTATCTGTACTGGAATAAATTTTGAAACATGAAATAGATTTGACTCCGTTTTTCTGTCCTGTATCAATCTCGTAAATAGTATTTGTTCTTTTATTTATTATTTTATATGGTCCTATTCTTAGTTGATCTAGTTTCTTTCTATTTAGCTTATTCCCGTTTTCAACATAAACCATATCTCCTTCATTAAATTCTCTATCTTTTCTATTTTTATCATAACGCATTTTGTTATAGTCATGTGATTTCAAAGTATTATTAAACGCTGTTTCTTTATCTCTCATCCAGACACTTTTTCCGCGTTCTTGACGTAGTTCCTTTGGTAAGATTGTAACATCTGTTCCAACATCATACTTGTCTTTGGCAAATACTGATTTATATTGTTGTATAAGTTTATTTATTTCGATCCTTTTATTTTCATCTAAGTGGTCAACTTTTATTTTAATGTCTTCTTCCTTAATATGTTCATTGAAATTAATTTCATATACTTTTCCTAATCTGTTATTCTCGTTTTTGTCTTCATTTATCCCTTCCTCTTTTTCCCCAATTGACCTTATATTGTTTTGTAGTGAGTATTGTTTTTGACTTATTTTTAAGTTCTCATTTTGTACAAGCTTGTATTTCTTTATTATATCCAGTCCTATTAGGAAATCATATCTAAAATTTGGCTCATCCATGATATATACATCTACATTTTCTTCTATATCAAAAATCTTTATCTTTAGGTTTGTCGAACTACTTGTCTTTTTAACACCATTAATTGTTACTAAATTCTCTTCGTTTTGACCATTTCTTTTTGATCTTATTTTTAGTAATTTTGAATTGATGAGAGAAACATTGGAACCTGAATCATATACTCCATCAATTTCCATTTCCTTATTTAATAGTAGTTTGATCTTAATTAATGGTGTCACTATTAGTTTTTTTTGTTCCGTTTCATTTAACTCTGCCTCAATCACTGAATTATTTACATGTCTGATAAATTTTCTATTCAACACGTCATACTCCTTAAGCTTGAACCAGCATGCAGATTCTGGATGATAGCGGACGCCTTTATTCAATTTTTCACACGTTTTACATGGAGTCCGCTCTTCAATTCTGGTATTTATCTTCTGATAGTCATATTTTCTATAGGGTCCATTTTTATATTTTTTTACCAATTGTTCATACTTTCTCATCTCCTTGAATAAGTCAACTGTATCCTTCATCTCTTCTCTATTTATCTTCTCTAGTACAGATGCTGGCAATCCTGCCGCAATGAGATCCACTAGTGTACCTGTGTCTATTGTTCTCCTCATATCCAATATAAGTTTCTCCTTTTTTATGGCATAGTCCACTAATGAACCCTCCCGATGTTTAAATGACAGTGCATAACTCACTTGATTCCAGTCTTGTTTGACAAATGTGTCGCAAAACTTTCCCTTCCATTCTGTCCAGTCTGAATCTAGGGTCAATTTTATAACCATTGAACCGTACCAATCAACACAGCTTTTGTCCATGAATAGTCGGAGGATCTCAATTTTTTTCTCATCTTCCGTAATGTCAAAACGAGCACACTCCTTTTCAAACATTTCAATCCATTGACTTGCGTTCGGGTTTTTACTTGTAAATTTGTCAATCACAGACTTCTCTCCAATATATTTTAAATTTTGTTTTTTTATTTCTTGTGTGCTTTCAATTAGTTTCGAAAATATTTTTTCCAATGACTGTGTATCAGCTACTTGTCCTCCAGATGTTACTTTTTGTTGAATTTCTTCCAGATATTGCTCTCCGAATTGTAAATTACCATCTTCGTCCACATAGATTTTACTCAGTTCATCTGACATTTTAATCCAAACTTTTCGTGTCTGGTATCTGTTCTTTAAACTATTTTTTATTTTTTTATATGCAGAGGTCTTTATCAACTCTTTGTGAAGGCCAACCGACTGTAGTTCTTCTGGTATAGCAAACACTTTTTGTTCCTTCGTGGTTATTGATGTTACACAACATGTGTTTGATTTCCCATCACTCGTCGGTAACAATGTAAATCCGAAGCGTAGTTGTTCCATCGTTTCTGCTTTCTTGGTATTTTAATAAACAATTGTCGTTTTATATTGTTTATTCTTTTATTTTAGGTTAAAATAAACTTATGCGTTGCTTCTGAAAACGAAGATTTATTTTGTTAATTTCTTACAAATATTATTATATAATCTTACAAATAAATTATTTAACTACCCTATTATTATAACTTTACCTGAAAACGAAGAAACGACAATTAAAGTCTATTCTTCCACCAATTATTCTTATTTATCTATCTTAATTAACAAATCACAATAATTTAATATGTACAATGCTATTTTTTCCATAACCTCTCAACTGACCATTGACCTCAGATTTAAGCGCTTGTCAGTTGTCAATGTCATTCAATGTCGTTCAAAAATTAAAGAAATTTTATTTCTTTACATATATATATATATATATACATATATATATATATATGTATATATATAGATATATATATTCTGTTTTGTGTAATGGTTGACTGAGAGATAATGCCATTAAATAAATAAAAAAAAATATCATCATATAAATGTTTGTCCCGGGTGGGGATCGATCCCACGACCCTTTGCGCATAAGATAGGATCATATCCATCTACGCCATCGGTCCCAACATGTTTGACAACTAATATTTTCATATAATTTCGTCACGGAAAAAACGTTACTTATATTTTTACATGTATTTATTTCTAATATTTTTGTTGTAACGACAATGAACGAATAAATCATTTTCCACAGAAACACGATACAGTCGAAATCATAATCCTATTTTATTTTCTGACATCTATATGTAACAGTTGATTACTTTTCCACGAATAATACGTTATCGTGGGGTACCGAAACAGTAGAATAGTTCGCCTAGCTAGCGTTAGCTCCCCTATACCAGCCACCACCACCTAAAACCGCTTAAATGTAATAGGGCGGTAATAGGCAGCTACGCGTGCACTGGGCGGCAATTCCTGGCAAAAATCCTTTTTTTTTGGGAGGCACTGGCCTCTGGGACTGGCCAAACGGACTTTCGATGACTGATATCATAACTACGTTACAATTGATTAGACATCGCTTCCAGAATAGTAAATAAAAGTTTAATTAAAGCTGCGATCCCGTCAGAAATAAGCTGCTAGTAGATTTCCCTTAAAGTCCACCAATTATTAAATATACCTACAATGTTCCTATGCTTTATAATAGGTTTGTTATAATTTTGGTTCTCAAAATGCCTTTAATGTAAAATCCTTCATAGATATAAACTGACTGAAAAGTTTGACACCGAATATCGCACGTATTTAAAAAAAATATATTATTTACGATATCCTGTCTAAACTATATTTATCATATAAAAAATAGCGATTATAAATAGTGATATACATTATCTTCTCGCATACTGAATCAAATTGTAAAAAAAATACTCAGCTGATTCTAAAAATCGTTCTCGATTTGAAAATTACCTTATTAGCAAGTAACATGTACTATATTTTACCCTATATTCTCACAGAAACGGAAACAAAGTCTAAGTCAAAAATATTTTATCCAAGTAGGCTCTTTACAAGCACTTTTAATTGATCAATAAAATAATAATAACATTAATATTTCCAATTAGGAAGTGATTGTATGCATAATTATAAATAATAGAGACGACCTTGATGACCCAGAGGATCATAAAAGTTATCTAACACATACATCATTTAATTAGGCCCTCCTTTATCTAGTCAACCAGCACCAGAAAGGAACCTGCAAGATAAATAGGTAATGATAAAGATTCCACCAACACTACCTATGTAGAAGTAGGCACTAATAAAACCCTTACCGGCGTCGGCGCTAACACACTATTGTCCTAACTTAATTAGTGGTTAAGATAATTCAATCCCAAGCAATTTTATCCTTGAAATAAGCTTGAGAGATATACATAAATAGTAAGCCTTGCAGGTAAGCTTATTTTTATATATTTCTTGAAATTATTCAGAGGCAAGGCTGATTTTACTGGAGCTTTTATTGTAAAACCTAACACAATTGCTCTTGAATGAATTATTTATTTTATGGAGCCGAAACCACGTTGATATTACCGAGAAGCGCTGCTAAACCAATAAAATCAAGCTCCTGCAGCTCTAGTCATATCATTTATCCGCCTTGTGAGTGGAAGCCCTATGCTGTGTTTGCTGAAGGATGGTCTTCATTTCAGATCCTTTTTTCCCGTCGACTTTACGCGCCATGTGGTCTGTCCATCACTTTACTTTACTTCAACTCGCTAATTAACTTAAAGCTAGTACAAAACAATTGTTATATATTTAGCAAACCCATACATACGAGAAAGAAAGTCAAAGTAAAAAAAAATATTACTCATTAGGAACAGTGAAGTGTAAGTTTGCCGCTGAATAAGATCTTCAAGCAGTTTCAATTTAAACTTTAAGGTTGAAGTTAAAAGCTGAAGCTCTTTCCAATGCTGTGCGCATAACGACCGCAACGATATATGAATGATATAGCACTTTATCTGGGTTATCACGCTATAGTGATTACCTTATGTTACAGACATAAGCCCCACAGCCTTTTGTGATGTACCCGCAGTGAACATAGTTTGTTCTTGATTTTATTTTCTTATTAGACGTAATCGACATACAAGCATACAGTCCATGTGCTAGTAAACGTCAATGCAGCCTATACACGCTCGGAATATCAGAAAGATATCACTAAGGCGTTGTCGTCCTTGTAATTTCAGTGCCTCTCTCACTCTTCAGATACACAGCAATGCGAACACTGCTAGTTTTGGTAGAAAAATAATTGGTCAAGGTATTAATTTCATTTAAAACCTATTTTACTTTTCTGTACCTCCCGATTGTGAAAAAGCAGACAATTTATCTTGTTATGGGCTTAAAGCAATATATTTAGGTAGAAGTGGATTCAAGGGATTTGACTTAGGTAAAGATGATTTTTTCTAAGCCGTAATATACCATCGGAGTAGAATAGTACCTCCCACTGTATAAGGTGTCGTAAGAAAAAAAAATTACTCCGATGTGACGGTTCAAATCGCCCGCAAAAAGTTGATTAATTCTCGCCCCTATGTTTTTTTAGTAAAAGGATCAATCAACTAAGGTTCCCTGCAAGAAATTGCATTTAGTGATATCTTGTACCTCCTAATCCATGTTTTTGTGATGTTCTTGTGCTATTTTTATTGGTGTGCAATAAAGAGTATGTTGTTATTATTATTAACTAACTATGTGATGGCAAAACTTTCATTAATTAAATATATTTTACAAATAATAAATAGAGCCGTGGGGTACCAGCAGAATATAATAGTATCCTTCTTTATGCCAGGTGTTGTTAAAGGCATTGAAGATACCGCAACCGCCAGATGGCGGTATACCCATCCTACAAGCGTGGCTCGAATGCAAAGGACGACCATGGGCAGCAGCATCCTCGTCACAAAGTCACGCCTTGCAATTGCCAATTCGCCTGCCCAGCGTGGCAACAATAGGGCATAACCACCAAATGAAAACAACGACAATTTTACCAGATCCCCAGTCCCGAGGAGCTCCGTTATTCTAAGCTACTTAAGCGGTTTTAGTAACGACGAAGCAGGGGGTGCTAATAATCTCCGGCAGTCACATGGCTACCAACCCAACTGAAAACTGGCCCTGGGTAACATACAACGTAAACGTCGTATGTTAAGATTGTTGGTTGGAAGAAGAGTTAAATATGATGGCTAGGATATTCTAGGACTGTCTGAAGTCCAAAGAGAGGGTGAAGACACGATAACCTTAAAGTCAACCTACTCTACTACCGGGAGAGACCAACAGTCTCAAGGTGGTGTCGGATTTCTCGTCCACAAGTCTCTCATTAACATAGTTCTAAAGTGTGTCGAGTACATAAGTCGATGTTATTCGATTATGTACGAGGATATAAGTCGATATACAAAGCCAAGCGCAACGTGAGGCGTCCAACCGCAAGGTGTAGGTACAGACGATCTGACTAAAACCGCAGGATCATGCTGGATAGATTCCGACTACGGTTGTATGCGTCGTTGTAGTTACTGTTGTTCGGGCCTCCCCAATATCCAGCAGTGGATGTCTTGTGACTGATATGATGATAGTAATGATGTAATCAACTTTATATTTCTCCCGTACAAAACGCCTAATTTGTAAGTAAGGATCTAAAATTATATATGTAACTATTTTTCTGAAAATCAAATTTCATTTTTGTGTACATAAATAATATATTCATAGAATATAAATAGGAATATATATGTTTGTAATCGCGTCTTTGATGAACTTTTCATTGTGATTTGTTCAGTATTCTAACAATGATTGTTTTATAGCAGAACACTTTGAACAAAGTAAAAATATTATTATATAAATCTTATTCATTTCTACGATGTAGTTCAATTTTCTCGAGTCCCCCACTATATTAGATTCGGAGTTTCAATTTAAGCTAAACCTCTTCGGCGTGAGAGCTAATGCTCTCGTTTAGCGCTTTACGCTTTAAGATGTTAAACAGTTTGCAAGTAGATGGACGGATTTACCTACACTGTTGAAGGTAACAATGTCCGATATACTATATTAATTTATATAAGAAGAAAAGAAGTGTTGTTAATAAAATGATTTATTTGTTGTACAATACACAAGATATACAAACTTCAAATTCGAAAAAGTAAAATGTAGACATTTACAAAAATCGTAAATATATATGTTTGACAGGCCCGATGGCGCATAGGGTAGTGATCCTGTCTTGTACGCCAGGGTTTGTGGGTTCGATTACCAACCGGGTATATACCAACCATATACTTATATATTGATATTTGTGTTTGTTCTTTGTCTGGATGTTAAATATATATATTTAAGTAGTATATTTGAGATTCCTCTGTTGTCTGGCGACCGTAACACTAGTGCTTTAAGCGACTTATCACGGAGTCAGGTCAATGTACGTGATGTTGTGGGAATTAAAAAATAAATAATAATAAAATATGTGGTAAAACCGTAGTTTAGCTTTATTAGTCTTGAATTTTGAGGTATATTTGTATAAATACATATAAATAACTAACAATTAACCAACAATAACACATTTACGCGTTCACTACTTAAAATAACCTCATTACCTCCCGAGTACTATAATGTAAATACTTTAATTTACTAACTAAAAGTATTATTTTTAATTTTTAAGTAAGGCGGCCACCCGCAAGATGGACAGAAAATCTGACTAAAACCGCAGGATCGCGCTGGACACGGGCTGCATACAACCGGTCCTATTGGAGATTACTTGGGGAGGCCTATGTTAGTGGATGTCTAATGGCTGATATAATATTGATGATTTTTCTACTTTTAGGGCGAATGAATTAAGTTTGAATCCGCGTCAACTTAAACTTCTTTTTTAAGCCGACATCGATGTATAAAGTCTACTATTAAAAATAAAACCACAAGTTCTGTTTGCTTATTTCACAGCAATACAGATATAACCCCCCTCAGTTCAAAATTACTTTAGCGAAATAACCTAGACAAGCTGCTATATCTCGTTCCACTCGTTACGCGGTTAGTGTCACAAAGAGCTCATCAAGCGCTTCAGCTCTTAACTAAATTTAGATTGAAGCTGCTTGAAGATCTAATTCAGCAGCAATCTCATACCTTACTGATCCAAATAGGTATATCCAAAATAGGTTCCAAGATATAATTTCCATGTCTTTTCTTCACGTATGTAAGCACTAACTAAATATATTTTCGTATTATATTTATTACGCAGTTTATTTGCAATGGGCAGGCACGCAACACAAACTAAGAGGAATCACAAATATAATACTTAAATATATATGTGTGTGATCCTGTCTCGTGCGCCACAGGTCGTAGGTTCGATCCCTACCCAGGAGAAATATTTATATTATGATATTTATGTTAGTCCTATTATCAAATATATAGAGATAGTATTTAAGGAGTATATTTATAATTCCTTTGTTGTCTGATGTCCGTAACACAAATGCTCTAAGCGACTTGTCATGGAATCAGGTTAGTGAATAGTATGTTGTGAAAATGCCATCATCATCATCATTACAGCCATTGGATTTCCAGTTGTCTCTGATGGACATACCACCATTCGTCGGTTCTTGTATCTTAGTCGCCACTTACGACATCTGCACGATGGGCAGCAGCAACACAGTCAGTCAACACGGTTCGTCCAACGCGGCAATAATGGGTAAGATTCCCATTTTCTTGGGGAGGCCTGTGTCCAGCAGTGGACTTCTAATGGCTGTAATTATGATAAAATGATGACTTCTGACCAGCTCGTTTCGGGGTAGCAGTTTTAAGTTAACTTTACTTACTTTTCTAGTATAAGCTTTGCTTCTGTCTCCCTAAGAAACGAGGAATTCGACCAATAAATTGCCGCGCTGGGCAAACGTGGTGCTATCGCAGAACGTAGCTACGCGACAGGAATGGTGCTGCCCTTTCCCGCCCTGTCACTTTTTTGCTACGCTGTTTTAATTGGATGGAAATACCGCCATATGACGGTTACGGTACCTCAGTCACGCTTCAACACACTAAGGCGATCATAGCATGACGTCACTGGCATCTATTTTGCGGGGCGTTTAGCTTCCATTTTGTCAATACAAACTATAAGGAAAAAGACCCACAAAATATTTATTTAGTTGACATTTAGCACAAATATAAATTACTAGCAGCGCCCCGCGGTTTCACCCGCGTAAATTGTAAAACTTTCGTAATAACTTTGTACGGAAAATCATCCCGCAAAATGTCTTAAGGGCTAATATTCGAAAAAATATTTTATTCGTGTTTCATGACTTATAATTAAGAACCTTCATTCAAATAAATCCAAAAACAGCATTTATTCACCACTTTAAGAGGTTAATTTTTAAAAATCCTCTTTTTGTTCTCCCCTATGTTATAAAAAGAACCTCTGGACAATCTTCAAGATTCTAACCCTTATAGGTAATATATATATACACAGTTATAGGTAATACCAATGCAGATGACTTTTTGTAACAGGTCTACCCCATGTGTAATGTAAGCAACTTTTCATCTCTCTCTGTTAAGTTTTGTGACTATTGAGGTATCTTAATGAGTGAAATAAAAAACAAAATATATTAGGGGCAAATTTAGCAATAAAGTGCAACTTGTTTATTATTGCGAAAACGAATCTTCAATGAGATTGTATATAAAATTTAAACGTTATAAATAAGATTTTTCTTTATGACCGGTAAAAATGTACATCCCTAAGTTGATCAAAACCAAAAGTAATAATAGTATACTCTTTATAGTAAACAGAAAATTACTCAAAGAAAAAATAAAACTTCTACAATTGGCGACCTTATCGCTTAGAGCGATCCCTTTAGGCAACCTTTGGACATAAACGAAGAAAATATGATATGGCAGTTTGATGTGTATATACTAAGTCATGCCAAGAAGTTTTAGTTTTGCTAAACAACTTTGCGTCGACTTTAATTACGATGCCGCTCCACTAGATGGCGTTGTCTGTAACACTTCTTAACTTAAATTGATTCGTACTCATGACTTTATTGTATTTTTATTACAAGCAGTCAAATTGCCTCTTAGGACACCTGATACAGGGGGAGGTATTATTCTACTCTGCCGGTACCTTGCAGCTTATATTTATGTACTTGGGAAAAAATCTTTATACAAAGAAAATACATTTATGTGGATACTGGTGGTCGACAAATTGTTCCAGGAAATTTTAATGGGCCCAACTTCAACTGAGATTCAAGTCATATCAAGTCATATCATATGCATTTATTGCGTTTATTTATACAAATATGTATGCCACGTTTATTTATTTTGTATATATATTGCCTGCACCACTATATATATATTTTTTTTCAGTTTTGTGTAATGGTTGACTGAGAGATAATGCCATCTGGCATTAAATCCGCCATTTGTACATTTTGTTACATTTTGTGCTATAAAGTTAAATAAATAAATAAATATTAATGGAGAAATATATTTCATTTTCCTATCTGTCCGCAGCAGATGAGTAAAACCATCGTTCACGTCTTCCCAACTTGGATGAATTCCATTTCTTAAATCAAACAATCAATGTTCCGGCGCAATATAAATTCTTATATAAGTTTCTGATAGGAGTAAGTTGCTTTTCAACTTAGATTAAGCCGTGGTCTGGTTCAGGGGATCGTCTAAGTTCGACCAACTTTGCAATCCTTAGCCTTGATTAATAGTAGGTATCTTTATTGTTTGTTTGATGAATCCTGGTATCATAAAATGTGAATATAACTTTATGAAGTAATCGACGGGCCCGAGGTGCTGATATGTTATTTCCACTCAGAATAAAGTATCATAAGTATTTGTGTTTGTTCCGTATCTGGGTGTTAACTATGTATTTATGACTGATTTCTGTCGCACGTGCTTTAAGTGACTTATCTATTAGTCAGGTCAGTGTATGAGGTGTTTCTCTCTAGTAAGTGAGATCGCCTCAAATTGTTTAGAACTGAGTGATCGCGCTTAATGCAGGCCGCATACTACTGGACCAATGGAAAGTTACTAGGGAACTCCTTTCTCCGGTAAAGGAGGCGGCACTGGTTGACTGTTCTTCGCAGTTTTATTTATGTATTATGGTTTACTCGAGGTAGACCTTATACAAACGGCCGTCTGCGTTAGTACCTCACACTTATCTATTTCTATCACCAAATAGCAGTGTTCGATTGTGAGAGAGGCAGTAAAATTACTGGGTAAATGTGACATTGTATCTTTAGTTTACAAGGTTAGCGCGCACACGCTGATGTCTTTGTCACGAGTCTACACGCTTCAGTCACGTTTATCTTTAAGCGCACCGTATGCTTGTTGGCTGACTTCATAATATTCTAGGTAGGTGACGTAATATCTGTAAGCCACAAGATTGGCAATGCCTTAGTGATATTTTTGTAATGTGACGTGGAACGCTTATTATGAAGCAGCCTTGTTTGAAAGCCTGGTCTAATTTAATATAAATATATATGTCGTACGAACTAGTAATTATTCTTTTATATGTAGGTATAAGCATGTGTTTCAATTTATATTTAAGTAGCCAATATATTCACTCCCGAATTACTTTCGAAAATTTAATTTAAGCTTCCTCTCAGATATCCCTAGATGTCTGTTAATCTTCTCTATCCCCGATTCCTAGACTGTGTGGACTTCAAAATAAGTATAATAATAAAACTGATTTATTTTCCTCGCCGTACTATAGAGTTAAGCGCCAAATCTATCAATTAAACTTAGATTAAATTAGTTTTAATTAGATAAATAATAAAGATTTAATATCGTCTGATCGCACAACGCCTGCTGAGTAAACCTACTTTTTGTAGGACACTATTTTACGTTCTGGCTTTTGTATACATATTGTCATGATATAACAATTACTGGTTTACCAATAAATAAATATATAGTAATCTTAAGATAAATGGCAACCGTGCGAAATACCATGTAGTAATCCAATTTTTATTTAGACGAACATAGGCGAGTAGGCCAGCAATAGGGCTGCTCCACTCAGACCAGGTCGAGTTCGCTCATTTATGAGCAAGCCTGTGCCAGATTTTCACCTTGCGGCATCGATCACGCATTTAGCTATGGTCTCTTCTGCAAGATCTGATCGGGATCCACGGCATTCACACGACGACGCCTTTAAGTCTCGACCTAGACTCGGGTGGCCGTCTTTGGGGGGACAATTTATTGTTAGGCTTACAGTGCCTTCTGTACATGTTAGAGTTGTAAGTTAATACATATACGATTTATTGATCTTTTAATATAAGCCTTATTAGCCAGCTTAAAAAGCTGAACCACATATAGTCATTGTTACTTTAATACCACGTATGTAGCTAAGTATATAAAAATCTTTATTCTTACGACAATGAGAAGTTCCGTAAAGGAACCATAGTTACCGACATAGGCCGGTGAATTAGCAAATGTCGTCACTTAGCACATAGACGTCCATGAGCACAGTGGAATTAATACAGGCCGCATTAATTTGTCTTGTTGGAAATCACTCGGGAGATCTATGTCTTACAGTAGATGTAATATGTTACAGCTGGTAAGGCCGTATATGTGTATATATGTGACTGAAAGACAGACTTTGATAATGGATAAAAAGACTAAGAACCACTTCACTATAAACACAATATTAAAACCACACAATATCTTATACATATTCCGACTCCGAGATAAGTCGCTTATAGCACTTACGTGACGGACATCAGACAACTGAGGAATCACAAATATAAAACTTAAACACATAAAACACCGAGACAGAACAAACATTAACATTCACTATAATATAACTGGATAGATCGAACACACAGGATCACTACCAATTGTGCCATTTGGCCTGGCAAATTCATTTGTTTTTTCTCGGCCAAGAGAGCATCGCTGAATTCAGATAATCAGACCTGAGAGTAAGGCAAGGTCACGTTCCTCAATGTAGTACTACAAATAGAATCAAAGCAATCCAATACGCTAGGTGGAGTTATAAAACATCAGAACAAAGAAATCCAAGTGACTCCGCCATTCAATCAATCACCGTCGATTGGACAAAGGGCCGATTTGTCGGAATCCTTCGACAACGGAGAGCCAGACGAACGGAGATAACGCTGTTACGTCGTACGCTCGATTCCTTTCATGTTTACATGCTATATTTTTGGCTATACGAATAGTTCTCTATGGTCACCAGTTTTTTCTCGTGGCTCATCCAATGAACTTATTAGAAATATAGTTTTAAGACACATCTAGTTGAAGGCTAGTTTTAAAGTTAGCTATTTAATTATATGGCTTTTACGCCTTTAGGTCATCAGGGTCATCAGTTATTGGGTGAAATTAATCGATGCTAAAGACTGAGGTACTATAATCGACAGATGGCGGTATATCCATCCGGAATAGTGCAGCTCAGATGCACAGGACAAGGATGGACAGTATTATCCCCGTTGCGAAAGCTGCGCTCCGCGATTGCCAACACGCTTGCCTAGCAGGACAATTATGGGCAAACAACCTCCTTTCTTAGAGAGGCCTATATCTAACATTGGACTTTCAATAGCTGGTATGATATGATATGATAATGATGATAATGATTCGATGCTAGTTCACATTTTTTGCGTTTAAGCTACGCTTTTTCATATATCGCGCCTACCGGATTTGGTGCTACAGTCGCCTCCTCCGTCACGGTTTTCTGCAACTGCCTCATTGAGCTTACGGTAATTGCAATTATGTTACAATAAAAATATAGTATAAATGGTTGGTTAGGGCAATATCTTGAATAGATACGAGTTAATTTATTTATTTAATAGGAAGGTTTAAAGCATTTTACATTATACAATCGATTTAACAAATTCTCACATACACTTATACTTACAGAAATATGAATAAATTAAAAATGAGATGAACAACCATTATACTTGAAGTCAGATACTTAATTATAAATACGTCATACATTTGAGTGCATTTATACATACGCATATAGTACTAACTTAATGTGCATTTTCATTATAACCTAGAAAGTCATCTCTCCTGTGATTTTCCTAATAGTCGCCGTGTTGGTCGAAAATAAATCAAAATTATGTTTAATGATATATCTGTTACATGTTTCGCAATCATGTATTAAATTTTTGTTTTGACGATAGCAAAGAGTAAGTGAGGTATTGGACGCCGAAGAAAAGATTACTATTAGATTTTAAGGTTTGTGCGTAGACCTAATTTTACTCCACATACAATTATACACGCATTTTGATTTCATTAATTCTTATGTCTCTATAATGATAAGTAAACGACACTGCAGCTATAGACGCTTGTAATATCACAAGGATATCACTAACGCGTTACCAACCTGGTGACTTGAAGATGTATTATGCTACATTGCCCAGTAAATTCACTGCCTCTCTCACTTTTCAAACTGGCACACAACAATGCGAGTTGCTATTTAGCGGTAGATATAGGTGAGCGTGAGTTACCAGTGCAGACGACCTTATGTATGAGGTCTACCTCGGGTAAATAACATACATAGTGCGATCAATACGCAAACAAATTGATATGAGTTTCCATTCATCGAGTGAGAGCGTTGTACTGTCACTTTATAAAGCTTTGGTTGTCTCCGCGGATTTTTCTATTCTTCTTACTAAACGAGTATATCAGTTTCCCCATCCCGTTGCCTGTCAATGGCCGGGACACGAAATCCCCGCGGGCTCAACGGCCCTGGCATTAAATTACCACGTCACTTAAGTTTACCAATCCACGAAAAGCAGCGAGAAAGAAAATCATTTTTGTGTTAAATTCAAATCGAGCAGCATGGAGGAATATAAAAGGGTATTATTTTCATACCATTGCTTGGTTTATAGAAAAAGACATTGAAACTGTCTTAATCTATACTAATATTATAAAGAGAACATATTTGATTGTTACGGTTTAACAATAAACTACAAAAGCGGTTCAAAAATTATTTTACCATTAGAGAGCTACTTCTTTATCGAGTAACATAGACTATCTGTTATTTTTCTAAAATAAGAGAAAAGAGCTATGCAAATATAAGTTTATATTTTTGAATCAGTCTCTGTACCAGATGTCGTAAGAGACGACTAAGGTACTAAAAACGGCAGATAGCGGTATATCCATCCGAAACAGTGTAGCTCAATACGGTGGGGATGGGCAACAGCATCACCATCGCGAAAACGGCGCTCTGCGATTGCTAATTACATATAGGCAAAATTTCCCCTTTCTTGGGGAGACTTTGGGAGAACTTCTTGATGACGTTTGTAATAAATTCTCAACTCATCTCTTTCATTAATAGAAAATTACATTATCAGCAAATGATATAAGTAACATATTGACTTCCCGTGACAACTGTAATTGGAGAATTACGTGAGTAAAACCGCAGTGCGATGCTAATATTCAATAAAAGAAAACAATAACAAATTCATAAAAATTCTTAAAAAGAAAACATTGGCCTGGCTCCGAAATAAGTAGATCAAAGTACTTGATCGAAGAAGTTGATTAACGAATATCATACAATAGAGAAATTACGAACACAATACTTAAATATTCATGTTCATCACATAAGTGCTTGTCCTAGGGATCGAACTCTCGACCCTTGGAGCATAAGATATAAACACTACCGTTTGCACCATCAGGCCCGTCCAACTTAGGATACTTTATACGTATTTCTGATATTACGTATGGAATTTGGGATTTAAATGAGGTAGCCTCTGACCTCTAGAAGGTCGTCTGCGTTGGTACCTCACTCGTACCTATTTCTACCGCCAAATAATAGTACTCACATTCCTGTGTTGTGTATTATCCTTATGATATTACGAGCGACTATAGGTTGCCAACACGCTTAGTATCACGCGGACTTTCTTTTATGTCGACCTGGTCTTATAATAAAAAAAAGGTCAAGTGCGAATCAGATATATAAGGTAATGGTTATGAAATTAAATGTTTTCTTTATATTTGAGTTGATTAAACAAAGGTAAATATCGGTTTACGATTTATGACATATAAAAAAAACTTCTTACTAGATCTTGTTAAAACCAATTTTTGATGGATGGAAAAATTCATGGGGTGCGTTGTACCATATTTTTCGTAAACTACTTACTACTAGTATTCTTTGTTTATTGTTATGTTCCCTATGCTATAAAAAAATATTATTATATTTGATGTATTTTAAAAGCATGTCTTTTAGTTTCGTTTTAATTTATTTGGAAATAACATATCATAGTGCCACTAGCGACATCTATTTGTAGCGACAAAAATAGCAAGAGCTCTACAGGCCAAACGAGCTAGTATTCAGCCTGCCGCACGTGGCTGTAATAAAATTGCAAGTGATCCCATCCGACGGCACGGACATGAATCATGCATGCTGGTAATGCAGTTTGCGAGGCCGACGCGCTTTTTAATGGGGACAGTAACACAATGATACTGCCATATGACGCACTTAATCTTGGAGTTATGTATCCTCGTAGGTACTTAATATAGCCGCGAGGTACTGGCGGAGGAGAATAGTACCTCCCCCTGTATCAGGTGTCGTAAGAGTCGACTAAGGTACCAGAACCGACAGATGACGGTCTTGTATACACAGGACGTGGATGGATAGCGGCTTTCCTGTCGTGAAAGCTGCGGTCTGCGATTGCCAACACGCTTGCCCAGCGCGACTATTATGGGCAAAAATAATCCTTTTCTTGGGAAGGCCTATGTCCAGCAGTGGACTTCGAATAGCTGATCTGATGATGATACTTAATATCATATGCTAACAGAAATACATATGACAACAGGCCCAACGGGAGTTGGTTCTATCTTATGCGTATCTTGTTTTCGATCTCCAAGCCACAGATATTTAAATGACGATATTTGTAAACCTGCCAGTGTTGTACCGACAGAATAGAATATTCCCTCCCCTGTAGCAGGTATTGTAAGAAGGGTACCAGACCCAACGGTGGTATATCCACCGGCAGCAGGGCGAATGCAAGAGAGTGGGAATAAGCAGCAGCATTGTTTGCCTAGCTCATCAATTATGGGCAAATTACCCCTTTTTTTGAGACGTCTACTGCTGAATAGTGGACGTTTTCCGGTTGCTAAGATGGTCATGAGGATTTTTTATTGTTCTGTGTCAAGGTGTTGAATACATGTATTTAATTATAATATCTGTGATTCCTCTATAGTCTGATATCCGTAAAACAAGTGTTAAAAGCAACTAATTTCGTAGTCAGGTCAATATATGTTGAAAGATATAATTATTTATTTTATTTATATGTCATGTTTCAGTAATACATACCGCTGGAGTAATATAGTACCTCCCCCTGTACCAGGTGTGGCAAATAATGAGGAGTCGGAACCGACAGATGTAAGTATACCAACCTTAGTAAGATTGCGCAACAACTTTCCCTTCGCTAAGGTAAGCTCTGCGATTGTTACCACACCTGCCCAGCGCGGCGATTGGAAAAATCCCTTCTTCCTGAGAGGCCTATGTGAAGCAGTGTCGTGTTAAGTGCACAATGAGATCTTAAAAGCATGCTGCAAACGGGTATATAAAAACATTTAATGTTCTTTATTACGAACTAGCTGTGCCCACGACATCGTCCGCGTGAAATAGTTTTTTTTGGTTACCATACCTTTTTTACCTTAACTTCTATAAACTTTAAATGTCTTGTTTATTTTTATCGAATCAATGGCCTGAAATGTAAGTTTCACGTTTCTAGCTCTACAAATAGCGATACTTCCATACAAATTTTTTATCCCCCTTTCGGCCCCTACAACCCTTATATCGAATTAATAAATAAAGAAAATCTAAAGATTGTCTGTGCCAAATTTCATCAAAATCGGTTGAGAGGTTTGAGCGGAAAAGCGTAACAGATGCACAAACAGAGTTACTTTCACATTTATAATATTAGTAGGGATAAAAAAAAACGCCGGCGCACGCGTGTTACATAAAGCATATTGACTAATCTATCAAGGGCCCGGTGGTGCAGATGGTAGTGATCCTATTTTATGTGCGATGCGTGGTTGTGGATTCGAACCCACTCATACATACAGAAATGTAATATATACACTAGATGACCCGATTAACTTTATATCACCAACATAAAATCTGCATGTCTAGTTAAAAACATCTTAAACTAAGTTTATAGACCTTAGGAAATTATCGTAAAATTTCGCATTGGGATATCTGTTTGTCCTGTGTTTTGGTGTAAAATATGTATTTAAGTATTGCATTTGTGATTCCTATTAGTCGGAGTAGTCTCCGGCCATAACTATGAAAACTTGGATATCCGAACGACGTGTAATACGCTGCTTTACCCAACCAGTAAGAATGGTCAGGTTCCTTGTATCGATATAGCAATAATAATGATCGAAGTCTCAGGCTTATCGATTTCACAAAAATAGAAAGATAGATCGAACTCAAAACTAACAAATATAAATATGCATGTACAGTTATTAAGCATTTCTGATATATATATATATATATATATATAATATTCATAATTGCCGTGAGGGTCAGAGTTGAATAATACCTCACTCTGTTTCTGGTGTCGTATATCTATCAGAGACAGAGTAGCTCAAAGGCATAGGGTGGGGATGCGCAGCAGCATTCGCGTCGCGTAAGCTGCGCTCTACGATTGCCAACACGCTTGCTTAGCGCGGTAATTATGGGATAAATTCCCCCTTCCTTAGGACGGCCTAGGTCCAGCAGTGGTCTTTAAATGGCAGTGATGATGATGCTAAATCACTATCACAATCAATATCAACTGTAGTAAGTCCGCTGTTGAAAACAGGCATCCCTAAGAAATGTACTTTCATTTCTTTTCAGGTTATTTTTGTCCTAAATTGTCATGCTCGGTAAGCGGCTATCGCAGACCATAACTTCACGATAGACTTTCTGGCATTTCCCGCTGCATTGCATTTTAGATGCGCTAGTTGAATCTATAAAAAGTACTTGTTCTGCGGATACCAAAAAGCATACGAATTACAAATATAATACTTAAATACATATAAATAAAACCAAGACACAAAACAAATACAAATATTTACCATATATCAAATATTTGCGCCGGCTGATGATCGAACCTACGAATGTTACCCAATGGATAAAATTTTGATGATACCCTATCATAAAAGTCATCTAACTATAATTTCATTAGGCCCATCTTAAACTAGTCAGCGGGCACCAGACGAGTTTTACAACTGAGTATACTGTAGGTTCAATTCTCGACTTACAAGAAAGAAATCTGCAAGAAAAACTGGTGTTGATAAAAGTTCTACCAACACCACCATGTAGAAGTTGGGGCTAACATATCATTGTCTTCAATACATCGATACAAACATTGACTGGACAGGATCGTACATCCCTAGCGACCGGTAATGCAGTTTGTATCGGAACAGTGCGTCCCAATGCGATCCATTACTACACAATCAAATGGCAAACAAGTGCTTTTGTAATCTATTTAAAGATTAAGAGGTTCCACAGACTTGCAGATTGCAATGGGAGTAGCATTTACTACTAAATATTTAGACAATGTCTCATACATTATCCTGACTTGACACTTGTATTACGTGCATCAGGCAATAGGGCAATCATAAATACAAGACTAAACACATAGTTAATACCCAGACACAAATTAGTCTATTTATAATTTCTCTGTTGTGTGATGTCCGTACGAGAATTTAATCGATATATTGTTTTAATAAGCGATTAACTCACCATGTTTCTTGAATTGAAGAAAACTTGTTATTTATAGTTGGTACAGTTTTCTTCCTGAATTTAAACCACTATCAACGTGGCACTAATATCTACATTTTTCAAGTGCCAAAATGGCGTGCGCTTTTATTAGACGTTTGAATCGATAGTTCAAGATTGTAGCGTTCTTTGCAATTTATAACCTATCGTAGCATTATTATATAAGGAGAAAATAAACCGTCCGTGGGTCTTATCTGTATAATGAAGCACATAAAATAAATAATATCTTTTCGCTAAACCTATACAGCTGCAAACAATCAAAAATCATAAATGGTTACAACTCCCTCGTACAACTTGACAACGCTTGCATATGTGGTAATACCAATATTATTATTGTATTTAAAGTTTTTTAAAGTTTTAGTTAACTGTTTTATTATTTTTCTTTAATTGCTTTTTTTTCTTTTATGATATACGCTGACATATCTTATACGCTGACAGCTGTATCACAGTTAATACTACTGCAGCTGTCTACGTATACCTCTTTTACTTAAACGTTTTTATCTATAAATTGCGATTTTAAAAATAAGAGGAATATTATTTCGTTGATTTCACGTAAGTATTGGCCGTGAGGTACTGGCAGAGTAGAATAGTATCCTTCTCCCTAAACCAGGTGTTGTAAGAGTCGACTGAGTGACCGAAATCGCCAAATGGCGATATAATTCAATCCAAAGTGGAGTAAATCGAATGCAACAAGTCAAGGATGGGCAGTAATTTCGTCCTGAAGCTACGTTCTACGATTGCCACCATGCCTGCCCAGTGCGGCGATGTTTTGTAGAGTTATACCCGAAAAGACGTATGTCCAGCTGAAAAGATGATGAGAAGTATACTTAGTTTTGCCATGAATAAAGAAACAATATCCTAATCAAATATACATACATCATATGACGTAGACGTCAGACAATGATCGTATGCAATGCTACCTTAATTTCACTTGTTCCCCAAATTGTTGTGACTGCTGAGCATTGCTGCGGTTTGAAGGGTGAGAGAGGCTTTGAAATTACTGTGTGAAGTAATGTCTTTTAGTGACAGTGCTTAGTTAAGATAAAACAACGTCTGTCATGTCAGCTAGTATATACCTACACGAATATAATTATAAAAAGAATTAACATAAATACGACAACATCTTCCTAAAATTATCTTTTAGCGTATCTTGACGCAAGTCGTTTAAGCCCACGCGCACCTTCTAGTTCAAGCGTGATATGTACTTATATATTGCATACAATATCGAGTTCTGAAATACCGCTTGAGGAATGTTACCGGCTTACACTTTCGCAGATTTTAACTAGGTCTTACTTGCGGTATAGTGCAAGCCTTCTATCGTAACAGCCTTGGAAGGCGCTTCAAATGTGAAATAGAATTATTTTTGAGTGCTCCGTCCGCTTCGAGTTCGCTTATATCGTATCCCCTGGGATCTTTTCTAGTCAAAAATAGATTAAGTCCTTCCAACTAGGAATCATTACCACCATATCAGTCCACTGCTGGAAACAGGGCTCCCCAAGAAAAGGGTAATTTGCCCATAATTATCTGGGCAAGCGTGGCGGTAATCGCAGAGCGTCGCAACGCCCTAGTGATATTACGAGCGTTTATAGACTCTTCTATAAAGCGAGCAGTGTGCTTGTTTGTTGACCTGTCCTAATAAAAAATGTATACGTTAGAGAATATATATGTAGACGGAGTGGTAAATCACTGATAATACGCAAAGACCGAATGCGACCGAAGCCAATGGAAATATGGGCACGAATATTTCTCGAACTGCTCAATAGTATCAAGTCGCTGAATTTGGAGCAAGCAAACTGTTACTCACATATGAACGTCGTGAAGCTCCTAATAAAATTCTGTATTCTGCCCGCCGCAAAGTGCATTGTGAAGCGCTCATTTTCGCAAGGTTGGCCAGACTGTTCTAAAGACGAAATTGCATTTCCCGGTGACGCGACGCCGATCGCGGCACTAGAGAATTTTCTTTAGTATTTTGCTGGATAAAGCTTTCAGATTGCGTTTTGTAATTTTATTTGAGTTTGAAACATGGGTGTTGTTGTAGAATACTTTTAACATAATAACAAAAATAAACTTTATTTTCCTAACAATATCATTAAAATAGAAATTGTATAAAATCCTTTGTAAAATTGTGAAAGACTAGACTTAACTTTTACATAGATAGCTGCATAATAGAAATCAGATACGCTGTTTTCCATCCTAGCTCGGCTGTAGTTGTGCTGTCCTGTAGTTGTGTTGTGTTATTTAACTTTATTGCACAAAATGTTACAAAATGTACAAATGGCCTACTTAATACCAGATGGCATTATCTCCTAGTCTACCATTACAGAAAACGGAAATATATATATATAGTGGTGCAGACAATATATATATATACCAAATAGATAAACGTGGCATACATATTTGTATAAATAAACGCAATAAATGCATATGATATAAAAAAATGAATGTTAAATATACGCTTTAATTTCAAACTATCTATTCAAACGAATAAGAACGATACCAGTAATGTGGTTTGAAGGGAGCAAGAAATCTGAATTAACTAAAAATAACATGTTCTCTATAATTAAAAAAAACAACGTGAATTATTCGTTTATTACTATAATAAATAATAATAAATTCAGGAGTTTTTAAACAAACAATATCTAATTAAAAAAACTTATTATTATATATGTACATTTCCAAAAGCATTCATATAACTCAGTTTTGAATTGTTGTATTATTCATTTAAAAGTGCAAATAGTATGGAGCGAATGTGTCTTAAATTGATCTTAGTGAAAAAATCGTTTATAGTATATCTTTAAAATACTTCTAGTTTCGTAAATTTATATAAACATAATGTTGATATTACTTGATGACTAGCTAATACAGCTAGTTAGAGTCCTTGACATAGATTTTGTACCGAAACCCCCAAGAATGTTTCTGATATAAATCATTACCAATATATTTCCCAACGGTTAAAGGGAAACACGTGTCCAATTTAACAAAATCGGAAAATGAAGACAAACAGACATATTGTCATATAGTCTTACTACGCATATCGTGTTCAATCTGTAAGGTGTAAAAATATAGCCCCTTATAATTTTAAGAAGGCAATCTGTTTTTAAAGATAATTTGCTAAAGAATTATTCACGTTACTAAAATTGTAAGACGGCTTGTCTTAGGAGTTCTTAAGTATTTTAAATATTTACCAATAGGAGCAGTTAAATGCCACCTGAATTCAGCACAATTTTACAGTCAAATAGTTTACCCCCGTTGTAGTACTCTGCTTGGTTTCGGTTTGACATTTATTTATCAAATAACTACAGACATATGAATGATTAAACCGAATAAAATTGTTCAAGTTAATCAATTTTTAATTATAATACACAAACATCTCATACATTGACCTGACTCCAAAGTTAGAGACTTAAAGCTCTTGTGTTACGGGTATCAGATAACACAGAGACAAACACAAATATAAATATTTGTCCTGGGTGGTGATCGAACCCACAACCATTAGCACACAAGATGTGTAGGAACACTACCAACTGCGCCATCGGGGCCGTTCAGATAGAGTCAAAGAGTAGATTATACTGTTTTAAATAATATTTTGAACCTTGGGTAGTAGCAGATGCGCTTCAGTGGTGTAGTTGTATCGGCCTTTCTGATTAATCCACTGCGTTTTGTTGGCAAATGCTCGACTAATTCCCCTGGGCGCTGGATGCGATGAGATTGCAGCGACTCATCTCTTTGCATCTCAGTTAACGAATTCTTTTCCATCTGCTTAATATTTTCAGCGTTCAAGTTTTCCCACAGATGTCCAATTAAACAACTCTACACAAAAACGATTAAACTATATCTAATCTATACATATATTATAAAGCGGAAGAGTTTGTTTGTTTAAACGCGCTAATCTCAGGATCTACGGGTCCGATTTAAATAATTCTTTTTTGTTGGATAGTCCATTTATAGAGAAAGGTTTTAAGTTATATAACATTACGCTGAGACCAATAGGAGCGAAGCGTCAGTGAGAAATGTTGCAAAAACGGGGAAAATTATTCACATTTGAGGTCTTTCGTCGCATGCGCTGCATAAACGGTTTAAGTTATTAAAAAACGATGTATGAAAGAATTATTCCTTTTTAATAATAAAAAAAAGTCCGCGACAGTATATGTCTTCCTCTCAAGATTTACTCATAATAACATTAATTGTCGAAGAAGGCTTGGTACTCTTATAATGTGCAATCAGGCCGCGCGGGTGAGGGGGAGTGTATCGCGAGTGTATCTATGCCGCGCGGCTCAGACGCATAGTCGGCTTCCTACGGAACGGTTAAATATAGCGTGCTTTATTTTGAACTTGAAAGTAAAAATATAATTTATGCCGATGTACTTTTTACTATTTTTTACTTATTATTTAAAAAAAACTTATTCACGATTATACAATAACATAAACCAACGTGATCAAAAAATAATCTCGATAGAGTTTCCGACAACCACGCGAACGAAGTTGCGGGCACAGCTAGTTAGATATAAAACCTTATATATGTATATTACTCTATTGTCTGGACCGATGGCGCAGTTGGTAGTGGTCCTATCTTGTGCGCCAAGGGTCGCAAATTCGATGCCCACTCAGGACTATTTATTACAAGAATATTTATGTTTGTTCTGTTTATGGGTGTGATATGTTATATTTGTGATCCCTCTGTGTTCTGATGTCCGTAACACAAGTGCGGTAGGTGACTTATCTCGGAGTCCGCCAATGTATGAGATATTGTGTGAATTCACACACACACACATATATATGTGTATAGATATACATATTTATATATAATATGTTTTTATAATCAGACATCAAGACAAAAAATACAAAAATTGTTAGAAGACATGCCCTGAAATTTTAGTAAAGGCAATATTTAGTATCGTGGAAATAGTAAGCAGATCCCTATTGGCTCTAGCATGCTTTGTAAGCATGTTTGAGATTTTGCTTTAAATAAAATGTCAGGCGTTCGAATTCAGAATCAGCTCAACACTGTTTTCACGTTGTTATTCCGATGTCATTACCATGGAACATTTGTTAAATCCTTGTAAGCCTAAAGTGTATGGGCCTTTTACTGATATTTTCTTGCAACTTATTTCCAAGTATGTTGCGTTTCCTAACCGATTTAAATAAAAACATAACATCCGTCTGTTGACTGCAGTATTTTTATAATTATATTCAATTATTTGACGATCAAAAATTGTCCATGTTAAGGTTACTTAAATCCATACTGTTGTTGATGCGTGGATGTGTTTGTTGCTCTTCCACGCTGAAACGATTGAACAGATCAAGATGGCATTTAACTCTGGATTTATTGAGAGTCTGGAGAGTGACAGGCTATTTTTTGTCTCGAAAACATGTTCCTGAGGAATAAATCTGGCTTTTTATTGTGCCTCATGGGTACGACAGTTTAGTTTTTGCTATCTTTTTACGGTTATAATAGGCAGGAGGTGCTAAACAAATATCCAGTAAGTGTTTTTTAGAACAACACGGGCTGTTTGGAAAATGAACGCAAAGTAAAAAGCTTTTACTACTAATTACAGGCAAGCACCTGACACTCAAATGGTTTGAGTAATTATACTGGAGCTCTTCCATTATTTGTACAAAGAAAATGTAAGAATTCAATATTTATCTATACATATAAATAAAATTAGTGTCTGTAAAATTAAAATAACCGCTTTCTACTACATGCGTATATAAGGTACACATACGAAAATTTATTTTTGTACAATATTGGTCTGTCTGTCAGTCTTGTCTATTTGTTCCGGCTAAACTCTGGAACGGCTGGACTGATTTGGACGGGACTTTCACTGGCAGATTGTTTGCGTAATAAGTGGAAATTTAGGCTATATGACATTACGCTACGTGCAAAACCGTATCAACCGTAGAAAGTCCCCAGCTGGTCATAGGCTTTCCCAAGAAAGAGGGATTTTTGCTAATAATTGCCATTCTCGTGGTGGCAATCGCAGAGCGTAGCCTTAAAAAGTGAATGCTGCTGTCCATTCCCATCCGGGTGTTTTCGAGCTGCGCTGTGTTGGATGGATGGATCTGTCGGTTGCGGTAGCTGAGTCGCCTCTTACGACACTTGGTGCAGAGGAAAGTACTCTTCTATTCCGCCGGTACTCCGCTACGACGCGGTGACGGCGATATAACCATGCGAATCAGTGTAGCTGCAATTAAAGGCAAAATTCCCCCTGTTTTCGGGAAGTCTCTGCCCAGCAGTGGGCATTCTACAGCTGCTGTGATGATAAAGGCTAGTTAGGCTTGAAGGTACAGTCGTTATAAAAGACACGCCTTCGTTGCGTGCGGGACTGGCGTAGAACAAGAGTACGTGTTATACTGGCACAAAGCCTTCGGGGTGTTTCTCACGGTGATATCAATATTTTAATCGCGCTCTACAGGTGTTGCCATTTGAATCGCAAAGCGGACGCATCCTGCCTGCGAGTTATTAAAAATTAACTCCACCTGTTCTTCGAATCCTCAAACAGGATTTTTTTAACATCTGTAAAAAATATACTGAATTGTTTCTCAGCATATCTATGACTATGATGATTAATTTATTTCTTGGGGCATAGATTTTTTTATTTGTGTTGCTGTATCGGTACTGACCATTATGTTTCGGTATTGCTTAATAGAACTGGCTAGTTACTTCATTAAATACTTCATTTTAACCATCTATCGAAAACAACTATCTTCTGTTTGACTGAAGTTACTCAATCTTCAAAAAAAATGTATTCTATAGCCAGTAGCTCCTCCGTAAATGTTGCGTTGAAATCAACTAAACTTACATATTAATTGTGTTGACTTTATATATAACATTTTTTTATTAACAGATTTTTTTTTGGATTTAAAAAAATCTACTTTCTACCATTTTATACTAACTTATATACACATATTTTCTTAATTGTCAAAGCTTCATTTATTGCTGTTTAGCTGTTTCAATAATGTTAGAGAAAGTGGTAAAAGCTGCCAAAATTATTGCGCTGCTCGAAGAGGATTGCAGCCAATGCTTCGTGGCTCAGAGGCTAAGTGTGAGCCGCTCGACGGTTTAAAGGACCTGGCAGCAGTGTCAAGACACCGGTTCCGTCGAGAGAAGGTCTGGTTCTGGAAGAAAACCATGTACCCAACCACGGGATGACCGTTTTCTTGTGAGTCGCGCATTGAGAAATCACAAGTCTTCGGATATGGACCTTAAAAAAACTTCGTAGAAGTAAGAAATGTGCATATTAGTCTATGGACGGTCAGGAGGAAGCTTCTCGCAGCCAATATACGCAGTCATCACCCGGCCCGCGGCCCGAGGTAACTCTGTGAGCACAAAGTTGCCAGGCTTGTGTTTGCTTGAAATTGTCAGTCATGGACTCAAGAAGACTGACAATACCCTATATTGTTCTCCAATAAAGCTAGGATAACTCTGTTCGGTGAAGATCGACGTTGGTAAATGCTACGAAAACGAGGACAATGCTTTGCAGAGGCTTGTTTTAAAGAAATCACACCTTATGGTGGGGTCCTTGTTATGTTTTGGGCAGGAATGAATTCAATGGAGCGTACAGAGTCTTCATTGAAAACGGCTCACTGACTGGACATCGATACATAACGGGAGTTCTAATTCCTCATGCACTACCCGCATTGGCCGCTTAAGGCGAAGACTCAAATTTTATGGACGACAACGCTCGACAATCCCCTTGGTGACCGGTAGTCTGGCGTGCAGCGGCGCTATGTTGCGTAGGTGCAGATTCGCCAGGGAGGCGCCGTTGGCGCGCGCGAACATCGCGCTCTACAGTCTGCGGATGAATTCTTCAACGTATTCAGTTCTCATGTCCCGGTGTTTCGTCGAGTTTCGCAACATGCGTGGTGCCCCGACGATTGTGCGTAGAACGAGGGACTGCTGAGATTGAAGACGGCCTTTGTTGGTCCGGCTGGTTAGTGCATACCATGCCATATATTAGGTGAGGTCGAACATATGTCTTGTAAACTCCCAGCTTCGTTCTGAGCGGGAGATGAAGGCGAGTACCGGGCGGAATTGATGCGCGACCGACCTGGCCTTTTTGATCACTTCGGTGTGGTGCTTTATGCTAAGGTGGCTGTCTATTATGATCCCCAGGTACTTGACCGTGTGGGACCACGTGACTTCTTGCCCAATTAGCTTCAGTGGTTTCGGGAGTTGACGGTAACGGTCAATGACTGCAGCCTGAGTCTTGGTTACGTTTACCTGTAGTCTCCACCTACTTAGCCACTCGGGCAGTAGGTCGAGGGTGTTCTAAATTTTTTAGATGCGCGATCTTTGTTAACCGAGGATGCATAGCAGGCGGCGTCATCTGCGTATAATGCTAGAAGGCACACACCTTCTCCTACTGGTATGTCGTCTGTGTACAGGCTGTACAGCGCGGGCAAGATGCAGCTGCCCTGAGGTACACCAGCCTCAGCGGCTCATCTCGAAAATACCTTTTATCGAGGAAGGACCTACGCTACCACTCGTGTGATCCGACGGGGTGTTTGTGACGTTGACAATTTGTATAGCAGACGCCTCTTTAACAGCATCAACCACACAGGCCACTTCCCACAACCCTGGAAAACGCAAGGGGTAATAATGCTGCCCAAGCCCGGGAAGAACGTACTCAAGCCCGAGAGTTACCGTCCTATCATACTGCTACCTACGGTATCCAAGGTGTATGAAAAGTTGCTGCTTCTATACCTGGAACCGCACATAAAACCAAGGGAGGAGTAATACAGATTTCGGACAGAACTCTCCACCTCACTGCAATTATCGAGAGTACTCCACCATATGACGATGGCCTTCAACAAGAAGGAATACACCGCTACAGAACTCCTCGACATGGAGATGGCTTTTGATAAGATGTGGCACCAGGGTCTCCAATACAAATTGTCAACGTCATAAAATTTTATGATAATACTGACGAAAACGATTATTTGCTTATTGATTTACAAAATTGTGAAAGCAAAACTACCTATAATTATCATTGTTTGATAATTATAGGTAGTTTTACTTTCAATCAATAGTAACATTTGAAATAGTTCATTGCTTAGGTGCCCGTTTTTTTTGCAGATGAGTATATATAAAGTTAAAGTTATACGCAGTAATCAATATATTTTATTCGTGTCATTTCTGGATTTTTATAGAGAAACCGGATGGTTTATTTTTACTTCTTTATTCTGCATTCTGTTGTCGCATTTTTATTTATTTACTTTTCACTCACCGAGACATAGATGACTAGAAGTCCTCTTAAGGTATAAATAATTCACAAAAAGTCGTAAATCACCGCCGCCTGAACAATGAAAGCAATTCTTGAACTTTTCCCGACAATTGACATCAGCACAAAGTTGGAAGTAACAAAACATTTAATGGGTCGCCAAGGAACTTCGTCTGACTAGGATTTCGTTGCTGGATAAAATGGAACGTATACTTCGCAATTACAACGATATCGTTGAATGATGTATTATGTAAACGAAAACCCTTCCATTAATTTTTTATTATAAATTTAAATTTATATATATTTTATTATATTTCGGAAATTATGGGTAAAATTCCTCCTAATTTAAAAATTACTCCTAAAATGGGGATCCCCGCCCTGTACATTTGAGCTACACTGCAGCGGATGTATAAACCGGCATCTGTTGGTTCAGGTATCTTTGTCACCTGATACGACACCAATAGCACTAATGATGATGATGGTGACACATTTTTTTTTATTACAGATAACAGTAATATATTTATTTGGTAATCAAATTTACATAACATAGAACATCGAGACATCTTAGTTTAACTATATTCACATATATCGATTATCCTTTAATTCTAGGTTAAAAATAAACGTATGCGTTGCTTCTGAAAACGAAGATTTATTTCGTTAATTTCTTACAAATATTATTATATAATTTATTATTTATATTTTATTATAACTTTACCTGAAAACGAAGAAACGACAATTAAAGTCTATTCTTCCACCAATTATTCTTATTTATCTATCTTAAATCACAATAATCTAATATGTACAATGCTATTTTTTTCATAACCTCTCAACTGACCATTGACCTCAGACTCTAGCGCTTGTCAGTTGTCAATGTCATTCAATTTCGTTCAAAAATTAAAGAAATATTATTTCTTTACACCCATATAATCAAAAGTAAAAACGAAATGCGATCTATATAAATATATATATATGAGTAACATAAAATATGACAAAAGTCCTCAAAGCTAGTGATGTAGAAAAAAAACTAATTTAGAATATATCAAACCTTTTTACAAACCGTTGCACATGAGACAAGTTTTTTTTGTAAATATCATCTTATATATGATTCAACATTTTCTATGCATGCAAACCTCTCATAGCATTAAGCCATATTACATTTACAACTGGAAACCTGGTTTATTAGAACATTAATAGCATTCTGTAGGATAATATACATGGGATATTTAATAACATTTAAATAAGCTTAAAGCAAAATGTTCCAAAGCCGATTACCCAGCCAACTCGATCTGAAGGGTCAACATACCATTACGGGCGCGTGCCCGAAATCAAAACAGTGGATTTCGGGACAAAGGCCAATCCTTCGCGTTTGTACCTATTACCCACCCAAGGCGACAACTCCTGCCAACAATAGAAATTTGTCAAAATATCACTACCAATTTTGAACTCAATGTCTTGCTTTTACAGTTTGATATCGATTAAGAAATTTTGACAGACTTTTATAGATTGTGATTCTATGAATTTGATAATACTCAATTGTATCCGACAACTAATTAAAAAGTTTAAAGACCAGGGAGTGTGTTTCTTATATATTCTTATGTAAAATAAAATTATAAATGACGATGGCGATTTATCTTATGCACCAAAGGTCGTGAGTTCTGTACCCACCTATAATAAATATTTATATGACGATGTTTGAGTTTGTTCTGGGGCTGGGTGTTAAATATATATATTTAAGTATTATATTTGTGATTCCTCGGAGGACCTATATATTTTTGGGAATTATTATTTTCTGTGATGTAATAAATATAGTTTAACGTTGTAGGCTTTTCTAATATAAATAAAAAATTGTTACAAAGGAAGATACCTCTTTTAAAAAATGACATTTAGAATAGTTATACTAGTTTAATTTTTTTCTTTTCTATTATTGAAATTAGGTATCTGAATTCATATTAAAACTAGAAAATTTTATGAGAATTGGCATTTTGAAGGATAAACAATGAGATGTTAAATTCAATTATAATAATAGAATTATATACTAAGTAAAATCTAAAATATAATCTTTGTTTATAGAACAACAGTCGTTCATTTAAATTGCCAAGTTACAAAAGCGCATAATATGTTATAATAAAAATCATGTATGGATGTTTACCTTCTTTTTATACATTGTTTTACCTCAAAAATCCAATGTTAGTAATTGATACTGTTTATTTAATGTTAAATATATAAAAGAAGAAGCTGACTGAGTGACATTTTAACGCAACGGTATAGGTTAGAAACTTGATATTTAAAGATTTTCAAAATGGGGTATATTTTGAAAATCTTTCTAAGGGGCTAAAACCGGGGTGCAAAGTAACATGTAAAATATTTTGTCGAAAATCATCTTTTAAGGGGAAAAAAATGCTATATTTTGGTAATATAATGAATTGCAGATATTCCTTTTTGTGAGTTCAAATAATTATTAATAGCTGTCTGCCAATAAACGTTCGATTATAATCGAACGTTTATTGGCAGACAGCTATTGCTATTAGGATTAACCTACTACTTTTATTGTATTTATTATTATCACGGGAACTAGAACTACGCGGGTGAAACCGCGGCGCGTTGCTAGTCATATATACATTTTATCTTTTACTTCAAAGAGCATACCCAACAACACTATAGTGAAAACATTCTTATTTTAGACTCTAGTACGTGTTATCATTTGAGACGTTATGTTTAGATAATTTACTTATGATATTTAATTAATAAAATACAAAAATAACAATAATATGTATAAAAGAAATCCGGAAAATAACAAGCAGACTTATAATTTAATATAATTTATGTATCCATTGCTGGGCATAGGCCTGCTGCCCATCCTCATTTTATAGTATTTAAGTTGCGCTTTTTCGGATGGATATACAGTCATCTGCCGGTTCCGATACCATAGTCACCTCTTAAGACACCTGGTATAGAAGGAGGTACCGAACCAAGGATGCGCTGCCTACCTGCGACCGTCGGGAGTTGGAGTCCGGCATTCTAAGAGACAAGTAGGTCAATACACTTTACCCATTAACTCAATTCACACAAACTCTCTATAACTCACTCCCACACTCGGCGTAATGGCCAAAGTAGATTTAGGACTCGCGGGCTTCTTAAAAGCCGTAAATCCCGAGCTGTACGCGCAATACCTGCGCCAGCGCGCCTCACGCGACATCCCCGCGACCGTTGCGCCGCACTTTCTCCGCTCGGAGCCCTCAGCCCCGGCCGGAATCGCGTCTTCACCGGCTTCACCGGACCCCCCGCTTAGAGCCGAGCCTTCAGCCAGGCCCTCGCCGCGCCCTCAGCACTCCCCGCGCTCCGCCGCGTCCGCGCCCGTTTCACGACCGCAACAAGAATCGCGTTCGCGTTCGCCGTCGCCGCCGTGCCCGGTCCGCCGCTCGCCGCGTCTCGCCCGCCGTCAGCGACAAAGGTCGCAATCGCGTTCGCGTTCGCGCTCGCGTTCTCCCCGCGGTTCCCCGCGATTCTTCTCACCGCGAAATGTGTCGCGATCACCGGCCTCTTCGATGAGGTCGAACTCAGGGAGATTCCAGGGTCGCAGGAGGATGGCCTACGACTCCGAAATGGAAATAGAATGCCGATTCGAGTCGGCATCTGACTCAGATGGTGCCGAGCGATCGGCGATCGTAAACGAGGACGGGTTCACAACCGTTGTTGGAAAGAGGCGGAAGAGGAAACCCATCCGCGACTCCCCCCCGCCGCCCCCGAAGGCATCGAAGAGGGGCAACGACCCCCCGCGCCGCCCCGCACCCGCACCCGCCTCCGCTCAGCCCGCGCCGCGCTCGAAAAAGGCGCCGCCGCCGCTAATTATCCAGGACAAATCGTCCTGGAACCACTTGTCGACAGCCCTGCGCGACAAGAACATTCCGTACAGTAGGGCAACCGCTACCCAGCTGGGAATTCGGGTGCAAGTCCCGACGGCCGACGCGCACCGTGCGCTGACGGCCTACTTATTGGCGCTCAACATAAGCTTCCACACGTACGCGCTCCCCGAGGAGCGCAAGCTTAGAGTGGTTATCCGCGGCATCCCTAAGGAGGTGGATACCGAAATAGTCACTGCTGACCTAAGGGCGCAGAAGTTGCCAATCCAGGCGGTCCACCGCCTTCACCTAGGCCGGGGGCGAGCGTCCCCATTGGACCTCGTCCTTGTAATCTTAGACCTTACCCCCGAGGGTAAGAAAATATTCGACGTCCGCTCGGTTTGCGGTCTAACCTCCCTTAGAGTGGAGGCTCCCAGACAGCGAGGCCAGATAGGTCAGTGCCACCGCTGTCAGCTATACGGCCACTCGGCCTTTTGATGTTATGCGCGCCCGAGGTGCGTAATGTCTCCACGGGACCGCGGAGTATTCCCGCGCGCCAGGAACCCCGACACCCCCGGCCTGCGTCTTGTGCGGCGAGGCGGGACACACTGCGAATTATCGAGGTTGTCCCAAGGCGCCGCGCAGGGCGCCGAGGCCTGGTCGTCGGCCGGTTCAGGGCTCGCGGGCCCCCTCCGGCCCCCAGTCCAAAAACTCGCTTTCGTTCGTAACGGACCTTCAGAACGATAGGCACTTCCCCGCGCTTCGCACCCGTGAGACAGCGGCGGCGCGCGCGCCCGCCGTAGTCAAAAATAACCCCGCGTGGGGCAAATCAGTAGATAAAGCGCCAGCCGCTATGACCAAAAATAATCCCCCCGCGAGGGGTAAGGCAGTAGGGAGGCCGGCAGCCGCGAAATCACAATCATCACCATTAGTTTCAACTTCGCGCTCGCCCCCGCTTCCGACCCAGCCCCCGATGGCTGGTCTAGGTTTCTCACCGGAGGACCTAGACGAACTAATGGCCTTCTCGGCCGGCGTAGCGCCAATTATAGAGGAGATACCGCTCCTTCTCAAGAAATTCGCCGAAGCGAAAAAGCTTAATTCCGTGGCCCAATCGCAGTGAGCACTCATGCAGGCGTCAATAGAGCACCCGGCTCTAATCAAGACCCTGGCCTCCTTTGCTAAACAATGATGGTAGGGACGTTAGCGCGATCTAAACCCCGCTCGCTTACGTTGGCGTTTTATAACGCCAACTGTATGAGCGATCAAAAAACGGAGATAGCAAAATTCTTGTCCGATCACGACGTGGATATCCTCCTAGTACAAGAGACCTTCCTAAAGCCCAGTAGGCGGACCCCCAACATAGCCAACTACAGGACGGTTAGGAACGACAGAGTCGGCCGCCCGGGCGGTGGGACTCTGATCTACTGTAAGCGGAGTTTACAATGTTGCCCGGTCGACCCCCCGCCCGCGCTCACAGACATCGAAGTCTCGGTTTGCCGTCTGGCGATGACCGGTCATCGCCCCGTCACCATAGTATCAGCGTATTTGTCCCCGCAGGGGAGGCTAACAGAGGCGGATCTCGCAGCGCTGTTTGCTCTTGACGAAGCCGTCATTATTGCCGGCGACTTCAATAGTAAACATATACGGTTCGGTTGCGTATCCTCTACCCCAAACGGTACGAGGATGTGCGACCTTTCTGATAAGCTCGACTTCGTCGTGGTGGCTCCCTCGGCGCCGACGCGTTACCCTAACCAGGCTAATCACAGGCCGGACATACTCGACATGGCGCTTCTGAAGAATGTGGCATTGACGCTGCATTCTATAGAAAC
>JACJUM010000202.1:19009244-19019989 GCA_020976665.1 Heortia vitessoides
TTTTACGGGCATCGGACCTCTCATCTATGAGAGGCCCCGCCCTCTTGTTCGGTGGCGCTGGAATTGACGTCTGAGTAGTCCAGCACTAGGTTCATCCGAAAAAAAAAAAAGGAGGTACCATTCTACTACACCATCATATATAAAACAAAATAAATATATTATTATTATTCATACCTCTAACAGTAAAAAGATAAATAGAAATATACTTTCACATTTTAATTCAATTCAAATCTAATATAAGACCTTTTAACACGAAATTAATAGTACACTAATGAAATCAGAGGCTTCTAGGGAAAGATCTACCTCATCATATTGAATTACGGCGCAGAAATCTTATAATTAGTTGCTTAGGCAATGGACGATATAATTATCAATATATCTACATTCATTAATTTAATTACATTTACCTTGTTAACAAAATGTTCTGAATCACTTCAGAAGTAGAGTATAAGATAGAGGATACGACAAGCAACTGTCTCTATTGCAAACTACTGACCGGTATTCCTGCGCTTACCCCATGTCCGATATTGCAAAAAACCTTATTATCTTTTGGGAATAGCCATTTCAAACAGTGGACGTAAAGTCTACTCGAAACTGGAAATTTGACTTCGGCAAGCGTTTTTCGCAACGGAGAATGCTGCCCATTCCCGCCTTATTAAATTGAGCTAAACTGTTATGGATGATATCACAGACGTTTCTTCAACCCCTGGCACAGGGGTAGGTAGGTACCATTTTACTCTGCCGGTACACCACGGACAATATTTGAATTTCCCGCCGTCTCTTTATGTGAATCTCCCAGTCAACATGATTATTTGTAGACCATTATAAATCATGTTCCCGCCAATTTACATTAAATATATATTTTAATTACACACTCAATCTTAACACGATAAGACCTAAAATGATATAAAGTACGTAAAAATATTCTTAACGACGGATTTATAACGAGGTATATTTATTTTTTACAAATTTCTACAAAAGTTTTCATTCATTTCATATTTCAAAAATCATAAAAAAGACATGATTCGGGCTTTTGATGAGTATTCAACTAAATAGTATCTCGGGCCATGAGTGAAAACTATAAGATTTTTAAAATAGAGTTTGATTTTATAACTTAACTAGCAGTGCTCCGCTGTTTCTTCCGCGTAGTTCCTTTTCCGGTAAGAATATGGAAATAAAATATTTTACATGTTACTGGCACATAATGTAGTTTTCTTATATTAAAATCATTTTTGATATTATTTTAGTAGTTACAAACGTATAAAAATATAAATCCCGTGTTATGTTTTTGTGAATATAACTTATTTTATTCCATTGATTTCCTTTTCACTTTAGATTAATATTTGATATAACCTTTTGTTAATTAAAGCCATTCAAAAATCAGTTTACATTTTCTAATATTAGTATAAATATCTCTTGATAATTGGGCCACGAGTGTATGTTTTATTATTCGAGATTTAAACTTTTTACCAATTGTTGAAATGTTATGCTAGACTGTAATTGTGAATAAAGCATACATTTATGTTAAATTATGTTCCGGAAAATCTGTTTCCATTAATATTAAGTACGGGATTTCATATTCTTGTCGAATGATTTTATAAAAGTTAAATATTGGAATTACCATTTTTTATTTGAGAGCAAACAATTTTATAAAATACCTTAACAGGAAACGGAAAAGAAGTATCCAATCACAGAAAATGCAAAATTAATAATTAAACAAAATAAAAACTGCAAACTCAAAAAAAAATATTCTATCATATTTAGAAGCTGACTTATTCTTCTTTATTTTTTCAAGTTATCTTCTTTCTTCAAATCTTTTCCTATATTTGAGTCGACGTAGATGGCACTTAACTCCGGTAACCTAGCTTTATGATGTATATAAAACTCATACAGCTAGATAACCAAAGATAATTAACCAATCTACTACTTCATTCTTCTGCATTATTTCAATCAAATTTTTCATTCTTCTGCATTTTTCTAATTTCATTTTTTCATTCTTCCTTTTTTTCCTCTTCACATTCTTACAGTTGTCTCCATAAATATTGGCGGTTATCGCTTTAAAATATACAGTGAAATGTTGAAAGCAAAATAAAGTCATAAAAAAATCAAAACAATGCAAAGTTTTTACAATGTAAGAGTTTGTTTTGACTGGGCATTTAAAAACATTTTAGGATCAACATAGCGGCGGCCGATGAATGTGAAGAACAAAGAGGTTTTTATCTGAAATGGTAATTAATAATACGAATACAGACATAATAAATAGGCAGTTGAAGTATTATAATAGATGCTCATGCTTTTATATTTAGTAACACCAGCTTTCCTCTCTTCGGTGTGTCTTCTTAAATAACTTGATAATGTTTAGGAATGGTAACCTCAAGTCACCCTGCGCCCTTAATGACCCAGACCGAAGCCCTGTAATGTAACACAGTCAAATATTACTTTCAAATTACAAATGTGCACACAGATTATCATACGGACCATTAGTTTTGATTTTTGCTTGTCATCAGACTTTTATTATAGAAATCTTACATTTGATAAATTAGTTCTGATATTAAAATGAATTGAGCATGAACATTTTCTTAGTAATAACATAATTAATTTTATTCTTGACCTTGGGTATAAATAGGTATAAGTGAACTCTTTGTGAAGTAAAATATCTACTTTAATCACTGGGTACAAAGGTGATATTACTTCGGCAACCAGCGACAAATTAAAGGCAAACCGAATATTAAGTAGGCGACACCTTTACCAAGCAAAAAGATAATAATTAATGCGATGTCTTCACCCTTAATCTTTGAAACAAACTTCCTTTATGTTGAAGATTAAATATTTAGTTTTTGCTTGATAAAATGCTCAATGCAATATTTACTATGGATGCTAAAAACATTTGTGGTTGAATTTAAGATCAAGGAGGTTACCCATAGACACTTTTTTGACTGACTAAAAATACTGCGATAAAAGGCACGTAATAAAAAAAACAAGCTGTCAAATTTACCCGCGCAAAAAAAGAGTTCTTTACCGAGCCCACCAAAGCGGTGGTCACTCGAGTGCGAATGAGTTGTGTAAAGATATTCGTCAGCGATACTACTTCGCGGAACTGTTTGGTTAGGTTAATACACTGCTATGTAAATAGCGGCCAGGTTGTGAAGGCCTGCCCCGTCCCCCGCAAGACTTTACCTTGCATGCGAAGAAGAAAAAGACAGTTGAAAATGAGGTTTCTTACGTTTATGGCCGGTAAACACGTGACCGTGACAGCAGACGATCATAGAGGAAATAACGCCCTAGAAAATAGAGGCTGTTTGTTAATTTTCCTGCCTGTCGTAACAGTTTTCCCGACAATATAAGAAGATAAAATTGAATATTAGTATTTATATATCTTCGTTGCTACCCATTCTATTACCTCTAATATATACATGTTGTTGTGTAAAAATTTAAGTAATTTTTTACTAAACATTTCATTTGCAAACTTCTCACGTATTTAAACTTGCAAACGATTCGAAACTCCTTAAAAAGAACTTCGACGGACGTTTTTATTCACAAAAAGTGTCACCTTTATAGTAAAATTAACTCGTGACGCGATCTTGCAACTCGAAAAAAAAAAGGTAAAACCCTCACTAGGCAGAAGGCATCGCCCAGGTGCGGCCTTGCCAAGAATTTACGCTGCCTTTGTGGCGTGTTTGAACATTATGTTATACCGCGCTATTTAACATACAATAGAACATATACTTTTCATAGAAATTGTTACTTGTGAACAACGATTGACTTTTTTAATTTATTATATTATCCAAAAAGCGCCGCAAGCATTTTAATAAAATATGTGTGAAGATATATCATTAACTTTTGTTTTACATGCAACATGTATGCATGCTTCTTATAATAAAAACGTACAAATGTCGATGTCATTATCTACTCATTTCAAAAACAATTTCAATTTGACAGCCTCGCGGTTATTTCTAATTTAGAACGATATGATAATGCAACTGCGTCTTTAAATTTGCGTCCATAACGAGATTTGAATGCCTATACTAAAAACTAAAAGCAGCAACCATTTTGGTGTTACTGTACGTAACTCTACATTTAAAATTTGAGTGCAATAAACGATAGCTGTATGTTTAAAATACAATTCCTAAAAAGTGCTTTCTTTGTTTAATTCTTGCATATACGTTATAGGTTATAGTTATAGGTAACACACCATCATCATCTCAGCCATCTAAAGTCTACTGCTGTATTTAGGCCTCCTTAAGAAAGGGGGAATCTACCCAAAATTAACCCTAAGCGCTGGGCTCGTGGCAGAGCGTAGCTTCGCGACGGAAATGCTGAGTCGGTTCCGGAACCTCAGTTGCCTCTTACACCTCATGCAGGGGGAGGTACTATTCTACTCTGCCGGCACTACACGGCTTAACACATAGCCGTGTGTATGCATCGGATAATTTTCAACATACATATTTTTTTGTCCGATGTCTTACTGCAAGTTTATTTCTTTAGTAAAACTGGAGAATATATAAGAATAATCAAATATATTACAATTAATAACACCATTTTCAGACACAGTTGTTTTCGTATTAAAAGTTACGCGTAATTTATGTGGTGATAAGTAAATTACACTGTTATAAATAGATTTGCGTTTGCACGTCTAGATTTATCACTAGAACCGGTCATGATCTTAAATTTACAACTATTATAGGTCACAAGAGCTGGTTTAGCGTTATTCCAGTTTAAATGTTGGATTTAATTCGCAAATGTTGTCTATGATTATTTAAGGAATTTAGTAAACATTATCCAAAATAAAGACAGTAAATAAACATTTACAACTTATACCAAAGGAAATAAAGAGCGGAAAATAGCGAAAAATGTATATTTACAAGACGATCAAACAAATCTATTAATATTTTGCTTAGCTATTAAACTTTTGTGAAAGTCATTGAGCTCAAATTCGTTTTTTTTCTATAATTGTTTCATTTTTATATCTGGGTCGCTTTCTATTATTTTAATCCCAAAAAACAGCTTAACGTATAGTAACAATGCAAAGTGCCCAGTGCTTATCAGCATTGACACTAAAAAGGTTTCTGATTTACCGCCAAAACGGAATCCGTGACAGCAAAATGTATTTTCTGAAAGAGGCAAAAACAAAAGAAGTTTGGTAAACATTTGTCAGGCTGCATTAAATAATTTTAAGAACATGACTTAGATATACACAAAGCGATGACTCTTAGCACGCTTAGTTAACCACACACGTCAGATTCCTAAAAACACGAGTTTAATAACGTTTTTATGATTCAAGCGTGTACTCGGTCGGTTCGTTCACATCACGTCCCTGTGCGATTCCGACATCGAGCGACGAAAACACCTTATTCAAACGAGTGGTACTCGAGAATACTAATCGAATAGGCTAGCAATATCGAATCCAAATCGATGTTTTGTACGCGGCCCACGTGTGCCGAAGGACGAGCGTAGTCTAATCAGGAATCGTGACGTCCTGTTAACGAACTGTCTGGCCCTTGAGTACCTTTGCCATTCAACGCTTGAATTGGGAATTCTATGAATTGAACAATTATACTATTTATATGTATATATAATAGATATATAAGCATTTATAACGATAAAAACAGAAATGGATGTAAATAATTCATATTACATTACTATATCCCGTTTTATTCGGTGCGCGTTTTAAAAAACAAAACACGATAGATAAGTATAAAGTTGCATCAGGAAAAGCGCAAAATATTTGAATTATCATTTTATAGTCGAATAGATTTCGGTTATTAGATCCATGCCATAAAAACGCCATAACAGGTATTCATTCGAACTCCTATGTTAAGTAACGAGATGTCCAACCATCTAACAATGAGGTAATAATATATTTTTTAACAACATCAATGTTAATCATGAGTTATAACTCTTCTGTGTCACTTCCATGTGTCAATTAAACAAGTCAATAACCTTAAAACATATATTTTTAATTAATCCCTCCAACAAACAGGAAAAGGAGGACCTTTTTGTGTGATACTTAAAATATAAAACGAGTTGAGAAAACATGGCGTGCATCAAAATTGAAACGCATAGAAGACGAAACCGGTTCAAATGTTGAGTTTTATTTTTATATGCGTGCGTCAGTCAGTCAAACGGAAAATGACTCTAATTTGTCGCAGGTTAGTTAAATGCGCAGAAATAAAAAAAAAACATTTGGCTTGTACCATAAAGTGTACCACAGATCTGCCAAACGATATTAGTCAAAAATTTCAAATAAAGAGCTATTTTACATATTGGATATTAAGTTATAAAATTTATTGAGATTTTTGTTAGACTTACTTAAATCTGTATGTGAGTCTAACCAAATTTACGATTGTGAAATGTCTCCTTGATTTTATCCTATATTTTAGTCCCATCAAAAAGTTTACATATTTCAATTTAAATTATTTAATTCGATATTTAATATTTTAAATATTGAATTTAGAATACATATAAATGTTGTGTAGCTATCGTTGAAATTACATATCAAGCCCGCCATCTAAACCCAAAGTTCTTCCACAGTAACAAACCATAATGCTTTGCTTATTAAATTTAATAACTAAAAAATATCATTAAAACTGCAACCTAAACAACAAAAGCGCTTTATTGTTACTATATTTATTGAAGAACCAACAGAGTGCAATAACAATCAACATATTTCTTGGTCAAAAAAAAGTCAAGCTCAAAACGGTACAATGGAGACAAAAAATGTTTCCAAGTCAAGCTAAACTGACAAAAATGCGACGCCCAGGTATGCAGGCGGTATCCATTGCTCTCCATTTTGGTCCGAGCATCTGAGCAATATAAAGTAGACACGGCCAGCCCTGGCAACACCATATACGGCGTACGTAATTGCTGTAGAAACTCTTGTAATGGCTTATTCAATCGACCAGTTCTACCTTACCAGGACCACAGTTCCAACCGCTTTTTGAATGTCTGATAAAACAGCGCGGCAATTTGAAGCGTATACCATGTATCATTGAGAGACGAGGAAACAATGGCGAATCGCGGTCAGTAATCGCATTGTGATAGTTCACCATTTTGTGAAGACGCCGCTAAAGGGCTCGTTAGCTTATAACTCGATTCACGCGGACCCTTAACACCCGACCCCAAGATCAAAGCTTTGGATACTTGAATTATTTGACGTTATATCATTTAGTTGCTCTTATACTTAAGTGCTTTATTATAAATATTATTAACTCGTATTTAACGCCGCTGACGTTTAAAACTAAGACATAGTTCTTCTAACTTTGTAAGAATTGATCTCAAAAATTGCAAAAAAAAGCTTCTTATTTTATGCTATTCAGTACTGTTTAAGAAAAAAATAAGCTAGCTTTTGCGTAAATAATATTAAACAAAATCTCTCGATTTCAAACAAAATATCAACTAAGAATTTGACCAAAGAGTATGTAAGTACGTATAACATCGTCTCGCACGTGTCATTTTGTACAAACGAACTTAAAGACTAAACAGTGCAGGGAAAACAGGCGTCTATAGAAATCTCTTCATTTGTTTCACTGAACAATGCACCTGTGGATTCGAAATTCGAAGCCTCGCAACGCCGTTATTTTAAATTTCAAATGCAAACGAACAATTTGTATTCTCTATAGCATAATTCCCGGTAAAATAGCACGTGACCTTATTGCCGTCTAGAGCCGCATAGATTATAACGCAGGGTGGAGTAATCTCGTCGATTGTTTCGCATTAATACCACTGATCGAGTCCATTCATAGTCCGCATATAATCGATTCATTCATTACTAGCGACGCCACCATGCAAGTTGTTATTACCGGGGGCCATTACGCGTTGCCGCGTGCGGTCTTTGAGGCTACGAGCAACATAATTAGCATGGTAATTAGAATTTCTGAATTATGATAATGCTGCTTTTTGTTGGGCCGTCTCGGGAGATGTATCGCTCATCTGAAGTTGTAAATTGGCGGTTTTATTTTAGAAACTCTGAATGGTAAACGGCTGTATAGTAATTTTGAGAATAGAACGTACAAATGAATATTTAACAAAAGCACAATGGAGCAAGAAACAGGTGGTGCTCTGACAAATGCGACCGAGCGAGTAAGGGGCAGGTGAATGAAATCACACGTGCAAAAACGGACAAATAATGAACTCTGACGTATTTCATAATTGTATGAGCGTTTACCTATTGTATATTCGGCGAGAGAATAGCCGTCTAAGCGGCGTTTTCTTTTCGCGTTATTCCGTATAGTTTCGGTCAACGACACTGATAAACTGTCATATTACCAAAGAGATCTTAAGTAAAATTTTGTTATGAAAAAAAGCAAAAGAATATTTACCTGAGAGCCTGAGAACGTCCGTCGACACAATAAAGCACTTATCTATAGTCGGGACACTAAAAAGAACCGTGTAAACCGCACAGGTGGCTGCACAAGACTGAGCTGATTTCGGTGGAGCTTCTATGCCCCGCGAGCGCGTTGCACGCAAGGGCGATAGAGGGGAAAATGTTTAATGCGTCAAGGGCCGTGGACCGATGGCCAATGGCAGGTGGGACGACGTACGCATCGCTACCTGGCCGGGGGAAGATACCTGTGATCCGGTCCGAGCTCCAAATTAATTGGTCGAAACGGACAGGGGAGGGATTTAAATCTCTAAATTGTGATGTTTTTAGCCATTTGCATAGGTGAAGAACCGGCCGGCGGTAATAATAATAAAATTCCATAGTAAATTGCCTTTGAACATTAAAACCATTTTGTTTAATTTTTTTGGTCCATTCCAGCGTTATTGTCTACAACTGTTTTTGAACGTTAATTAAATTTCTCGAGGATTACAAATGAGAAATTTATATTTTTTAATTAGTGGACATTAATTGATTGAAAATTGAAAGCAAACATAATTATTATTGAGATATGATTGGCTAACTCTTCAATAAGCTTCTATATTTCTATTCGAGATGATATTCACATATTCATTTTATACAAAAATTAAATTACAGCACTTAGCGGATTGGTTCTTAACGTATAAAAAAATAATATAAATAAATTATAAAACAGTACGAAAAGTGATTCATTCTAAGCATTTTCGTGAACAATCGTATTTATTCAATAGTCGGCTATCTTCCCATGATTAAGGCAATCAGTCAGCCTACGCTGCTTACGTTCAGAAACCAAATTTCGCTTCACGTGCCATTAGGCTCGTTAAATCAAGAAACTGACCGTATTAAGGTGTAATCATTAACATAAACTTAAATAAATAAATTAAAATAAATAATTAGGCAAGTATTTAAACGGCGGACTAGACAAAAGGCATAAGTAGTTATGTTACTGACCAATGACAAGGATTTGTATACGGATAGAAACTGTTCAACGTTTCAATGATAACTACTTTAAACTTGATCAAAAGTTGACTTGTATCGTGTGATACTTTATATCGTGTGCAATAACATTTATATAGTGTGCCAAGATGGCGGCTATCAGGCACACAGCCGACTAATGCGTTGCCTCTAAAAACCTATTTATACAATTTATCAAAAATCATATAGACAACCTTTTTTCACACAACGTTTAACTTACAATATTCATAATATTTAATATGAATTTACTTAGAGTAATCATTAGGCCTAGTCACAAGATAGTTAAAAGCAAATCGAAACCCCAGATCTAATGATTTTATAGCGATCGACAAAAAAGTGTACAACGCGACAGGAAAAATTGTTCAAGGAAAAAAATTGCGAGTGCGAGTAAGGTCATACAGTAAAAACTGATCTACCAGTCTCGGTAGCAAATAAGTCAGATACTTACTGCTTATTTTATTACTCATATATAGGTTCAAAATTTATTTTCGCAGGTTAGAATATCGGTTGAATATTATGTCATGCGTACATCTGACTTGAGACTTGACTATGAATATTTCAAATATATAGGACGAAACTAAGTATGTTTATCAAATTACCATTAAATATTAAAAATGACACGCGACGACAATTGCATGATCGTAACATCGTGAATTGATAAAGTCGTTGAAAAAATATAATTGTATTGTCACCTCCCTCTTCCATGTCTTAATGTTTCTGGAAGAATATCACGACTAAAAAGTAGATAAGTAGGCCGCACGCATAAAACACGAAGGACATAGACTGACCAAATTTATGAATCTCATAAACATGAGAAATACGCGTGAGTTCATATGAATATTAGACTCAGAGGAATAGGATTCGTAATTAATATCATTACAAATTATTACAGCGTCCTCGATAAAATTAATTAGGTATTCGTATCGAGAAGGTACGTCATAGCGGTTTCCATTTGAATGATCATAAGTGATTCGATTTATCACTCACTCGTCCCGTGATACAATGTCATGAACTAAGTAAAGACACGATGTATTTTGACCATCAACAATATTAAAAATAGCGGTACAAACTTGACTGGAAATAAGATACATTTGTGTTAGTTTGTAAAGTATACTTTTTAATACCAAAATATTTATTAATGTGCTAACAACTCCTTTCATTAATTATACATACACTGTGCAATATTTTATAGGCTGGCAACACGATGGTACCAACCGATTAATTTAAGAGCAATCGGCGTCCAAGGCCGACTACATAGCAAATTTAACATTCTTGCTTAATTTGCGATATTAAATGATACCTTAAACGATATCGCAAAAAATAATTTAATCTTACCAAATCTTGCTGCAAACGTACGACCATAACTATAGTTTTAATAAACTGTCTGCCATATGGTTCTTAGCAATATAAGGAC
>JACJUM010000202.1:19027744-19048905 GCA_020976665.1 Heortia vitessoides
TTCTTGTAAATGGATGGAATTCTTCAAACAAATCTCAACATTTTGTAAATAATGTGGATATTGGGCAAACATTCAAATCGTGCCGAAATCCTCGAAAAGATATTATGAAAAAAAATTTTTTTTGGTCTTAATAGCATAAAAATGGAGCTCACCGAGGATAGTCCAGGGCAGATGATCCAGGCGTTTCTGCTCATTGAGCAGGGTTAAGTCACGTCACACCAGGAGCACGGTGAATCGCGGTACGCACTAGCAGAACGTGCGGCCGCCACTGGCGCAGGCGCGCGACTGTGCTGCGCCGGCGCCGCGCCCCGCGCGCACCCGCCCGCCATTGGTCCCTTCGCCGCGAGCCACGCTGACGTCATCGCCCGCGACGCTGGTCACCCCACTCAGTGGTGATATACATCTGTAAGCAGTACGCCATCTTTACTGTTGGAGTTTCTTATAAATAATGATTATAAATTATTAATATAACTTTCGAAACTAGTATAAAATAATTTATAGCAGATAGTAATAGAGTAATAAAATGTAAGTTAATCACCATAAATATTCTTGTCACTCACTTCTCCTTTTCACAGTTGTACGTCTTACATTTTCTGGAATTTTCTTGCAGAAGTGTCTTTCTTTACATCTTTCTATTCAAACTTTATAAAGTCTTTAGTGTAAAAGTAGGTTTGCTATCACCGCCTGCACTATGGCGCCATTACCACATTCGCGCCAGCGGCCAGCCTCCCGAACGTTCGTCAGCGACGCGCGCCACCGCTCGCCGCGTCCGATTGGCCGACCCGAAAGCATGACGACTGCGCGCCGATTCGAAACCAACAGACAATCCGACCGCTAATGACTCGCCCGGACCTTGAGACGACGATACGTTCACCCTCTCAAATATTGATTCATCTCAGGAAAATACTACGCGTGAGTCGGAACGTAAACTTGAAAGTGAGTAAATTGTCAAGGGATGACTATCGGGTTAAGACGGTTACTATATACATACCTCATTATAGCTTATACCCAAGGCACTGAACTTTATGCTGCATTTATGTCTTGTTTATGAAAATAAAAGAGAGTCGAAAAATTTTAAAAAACGAATAAGAATACACACTTACATAAGGTGAAAAAATCAATGGACGCAAGTACGATTTTTCCAAGAATTCTCGCCTCGTTCATATGCGCCTGCATCGAGACAGTGGAGCACCTTTGCCGCGTTTTTGCTCGCCGAAACTAACATGGACGAAATTCACCAATGGCCGCTTTCCTCGCCGGCCGGCGACCGGCGAGAGCCGGTTATACGAGGTTTCGCGAGCCGCCTGCAGCAGTTCTTATTTAAAGACTATTATTATCAATGCCGTTAAAACTTTATTAATATTTCCTACCTCGTACAAAACAGCCAAACTTCTTAACCATTTTTACGAAGACATTTCTAAATATTTTTTGATTATAAATATATAAGATAATATTATGTTATCCAATGTGTAATGTGGACGACACAGTCAATCAAACACAATTGAGTTTCTCTGTAAGAAAAGATTTATTTCGTTATTTTAAATATACGCTACCTAACAAACAATTAATTAAGTGTTAATAATACCTTACATACTTGTAAGAAAATAAACGACATTTTATGTTATTATTTACAATGACAGTTCCAAATCACAACTATTTTAGTGATATTTTATTTAAACAAGTAATTTCTCAGATTTTGACAATGTGACGTTACTAGGTTATAATTTATTTTACCACAGATAAAATTGAATGACATTAGACGCGCGACGGTGCGGAAAAATTTAAACTAAGAAAAATATATTTTATATATATATAATTTTTTTGAACAGATACGTTGTATTTGATAGATGGCTAACGTAAACGTAAACGCAAATCTAGTCGATCCAGGTTTGCGTATACGTTTGCATCATCTTTAACAACTCACTGACACATTAGTTGCCTACAAAAAGGTCCGACATTGTATTATCGGCAGATTTTTTTGACTAAGACATTTGTAAATATTTTTTTGATTATGACTTAGAATAATGTCTTACTTATTAAGATGATATGTTATAAAAATCAAAAACAGTGTGAATCTACTTAAATATGACAATCATTTAATAATGTCGGAAAAAATCACGCGCGTCCGTTATAAAAAATATATGTCTACTTTCTACCCACGCATTGCCGGGTCGGCTTACTGGATTTTTGTAAATTATCTATTAAACGTGGCTAATAAACTTAAAGCTCTTATCACAGCTCAATCTCGCAATCAATCAATTCTAAGATAAACCTCCGCCAAACTTATTAAGAACCTTTTATTTGTATATAAAATTGTGATTATTAGTCAATTAAGCCTCTAATTGAAAATATAATTATAGAAATAAATAAATTCACTTAATATCTTGTACATTGACCTGATTAATATATGATAAGTAAGCTTGAACTCGTATTACAGATGTTAGACAACAAATTAATCACAAATATAAACTTAAACACATACATTTTACACCCAGATACAGAACACACACACAAATATAAATATTGAACTGGCAAAATTATTGAACCCACATTCCTTGGCGCACAAGATAGGGGGACACTACCGAATGTGCCATTTATGATTTAGTATATATATTTTATAGGTAATGTGTCGTCCTGTTCATTTCTTGGCACTTGATTATAGAAATCTGATCATGATGCAGAAAAACCCAAAAAAAGTTTTCATTTAAAATAAGCTTTTATTATACTTTTAATAAACTGTGGGCAACATAATTATAATTTGAAAGCAAATAAAATCTTAGGTAACAAACTAAAATAGAGTAATATTAAAATTGCAATATAGGTACTACCTACTTGTAGGTACTTAATAACAATAAGAAAGTCTTCATACTCGTATGTGCAGTTATCGATACAAAACCTATGCACTACGCTATGAAAGAAATAACATATTATTTAAATAATACCTGGGGTAAAGTTTGTTTATACCGTTTAAATTCAAAATCAACATTATAATTATCAAACTTCAACACAAACATTGCCCTGAATCATATAAAACTCTTATAAAGAGGTTTCATATGTAGGTAATAAAAATGTGTCAAGTGTGAGAAATATTAGGTATTTACCATTTCTTATAAAGAGTAATTAGAAATGAGGTACAGTCATGTGCGCGTACAGCTTTACATTTTGACATATTCACCCCTCTTGTCCTCTACGTAATTAGGGCAAAATCTAATGGCAACTGTAAAGGTCTACTTGCACTTGACTGAAGCTTAATAGAATCAAAACTTAAGGTTAATATTTCAAACAATCAAGATAGCCACATATCAATTCTAAAATGTAAAATTGTACATTATAATTATTAATTGTCTTATGCACCTAACTCTACTTTTAGTGGTCAAGTTCTTGTTTTTTAATAATCTTCCTTAATTTAAGATCTTCCTGTAAGTAAGTATATTAAAAGCAGTTACTTATGCTTACAAGAAGAACTATTGTGACACTTTAAAGTACACAGCAATTTATTCTTAAAGCATGAAAATGTTTTGGTTTCATAGTTTACTTTTCAAGTACATTTGACAAATCTCTGACCGGTTCCAGTCGATTGCAAATTAGCAACTGAACGCACTGTTGTATCTTGATTAGCGACATCTTCCACGTTTATTGATTTCTGTAGACAAAAAGATGATGATGAATGATTTCTACAACAGGTCTAATACTAAAATAACTATTTAAAAGCCTTTAATAATAATTTAACTATAATAAAATAGCTAACTATTTAATGCATGCTTACTTCTCCAAGAAGCAGCAATCCTAAATACATGTCGAATAGTGAGAAAAAAATTCCAATTTTTAGATACTTATCTTTATAAGTACAAAAATACACTTGGTGCATACCCGTGTAGTTTTAGTACGTAGTCATCCAGGGCAACCTGCGGAATCCAATTTAAACAACACATAATAATAAAAGTCTTTATTAACAATCTATATCTTGAGTTATATTTCATCTTATGTACCTAATATACAAAATATTAATTATAAAAATCTAGATTAGACACCGGCTTAAAGATTGTTTTGCTTTCTCCAGCGTTGGCCGCCCCAAGGACTCTCCATAACAATGTATACTTAACTTTTCTCATCCACGCTAAAATTAAATTAAAGTGTTGCCAGTGTTTAATTCGAATGTTATTATTATACACGGATCATGCAACCGGGCGTGGGCTAATTAGATATCCGACAAACATATTTAATTCTGTACAAACCACGATTTTACGCTACGCTTACTACGAACGTGGAATAAGCTTCCATATTAAATTTTACTGTATTCATAGTATTATTTACGTTATCTACTGCATTCAACACAAAGCCTTAATTGTCAAGCGCATACTCGTACATTTATAAAAAAGTAGAGCCTTGAAATGTTATTTATCCTCATTGCAGCATTCTACCGCCAAATAGCAGTGCTCGCATTGCTGTGATCCGGTCTAAAGGGTGAGAGAGGCAGTGAATTTACTGGGTAATGTGGCTTAATATCTTCAAGTTACAAGATTGGTAACGCTAAGTGATATCCTTGTGATATTATGAGCGTCTATAGACTGCAGTGACGCTTACTATCATGCGGACTGTATGCTTGTTTGTAGATCTGGTCCAATAAAAAGTAAACGTCCAATGCTGTCGTTACGAGAATGCCACTGCCCATTCACTTCCCTTTAAATTGGAGCTACACTGATTCGAGTATTCGGGTGGATATACCGCCATCTATCGGTTCCGGTACCTCAGTCGCCTCTTACGATACCACCACCAAGTTGCTGCGCAAGGCAATTAAGGGCAAGAATACTCCTTTCTTGGGAAGGCTTGTTTCCAGCAGAAGACCTCCAATGGCGATATTGATGAGGTCAAAATAATCTATAAAAGAATATTAGACTAACACATATAGTAAATTCATTTAAAATAGAAAATTCTAATTTCAAGGATTTAATTTATCCACAAAATAGCCCTTTCTTGAAAAGGATTCTTTCCAGCTGTGGACATTCTACAGTTGTTGCTATGGAGATGAAAAACAAAAGATAAAACTACAGGAATAATATAAAATATATTTTATCTCTTGCAACGGTTTCTTTCGGAATACCTTTCGATGGACATGAAGAAGTTATATTAAAATATTGAATCTTGTGTGTGTTTTCCGTTATAAGGGAGAAAATACAGGCTTTTCTACGTCAAATGTTTCTTTATATAGATTTCTTTAGAAACCAAATGCTAAAAAACTTTCTAATTTATAAAATTATTGGGATTCATTTATTTTCATATATAATTGACCAACGTTAATGAATGTCGTTAATTATTTTGTATAACTTGTAGTAAACGCTAGAATGTTTAAAAATATAAAATTTATAAAATAAATAATGAAGGCTCAATATATTAAATGCTCAGAATAACTGTTATATCGGCTGTTAAAGATGATTATGAACGAGAATATGCAACATAGTAAGATGAATCAACAAAAAGAAGTGACACACAACACGCGTGCTGTCTCGACCGCTTTTCATACATCGACTGTGTGCCTTTCGTTTTAGTTGGCTTTTGCTGACAGTGTCTTTCAATATTTAGCTTTGCTAGACGAACTATGTAGTGAGACATTAAATATAAATACCACATCACAAATAAAACATATAGTAAGAAAGGGTTTTTGAAAAATCACATCCTAAAGGGGTAAATCGAGGGTTTAAAGTTAGTATGAAACTTTGCTGTTATCTAAAGTTATTCGTATAAAGTTCTTTATTGAAAGTCATGAAAGACGTGTAAGTATGTTTTCAAAAATCATCCCTTAAAGGGGTGGTAAAAGGGGTGGAGTGTAAAGTCAGTACCTACTTTCATATGCATTTAGTCAAAAACTTAATTTGTGAAAATATCACAAACATATCATAAAAAAAATATCACAATAACAGACAATTCAATTTCATCTATATATTCGGTAGTACAGTTTTAAAAGCGCGTTCAGTAGACTTACCTAAAGCGCCACGGGATATGAGTTCGATCCCCACTCAGTAGAAATAGTCATGTGATGGTATTTTGTGCTGGTTCTGTATCTGTATGTTTTGAATATTTATTATATTGGAATCCTATCGTTGCTTAAACGTATAACACAAGTGCTTAAAGCTTATTATCTCGAAGTCATATCCAATACGAGATGTTAAGTGAATTTATTCACTATTATTTGTAATGTTAGCCATGCGATCGTACCAGCGGAGTTGTGTTGTATTAGCTTTCAATTGTCCGTTAACTCAATTTCGATTATCATTCCAATGTGCGAGGTGCCCTAGGGGCCCGTCATTCCTGATTGGCCACGGCACCTAGCCGGCAATTAAACCTCACAACTTTCATGTACTTGCACCCCGAAACATAACGTACGTTATGAAACCATAATGTAATTATCATTCGGAGGAAATTGACGTTCCTTTTTTAATGCGAAAAACAAACTTCAAAATAAACAAATGAATACCAATTTTTTTTCATCAATTAATTATTCTTTGATTGCGTTTACGAACCGTTAAAATAGTTTTATCATTTTTAAACCTTGTGTTCAACAACTTTTTTTTAAGACCTGAGGTAGCACGTGTCGTATCGCGATCAGCTTTCCTAAATCAATTTTGAGAACATTTAGCTAGGTAGTTCGAAGTTTCGATCACCTTACGGCAATTGTTCTCAAGATTGGCAAAAGATGTTGTGTCAAGATTTTAAAACTACAATTACTAACTTTAATTGTTTATATGTTTTTAATTTTATACATTTGCGTACCACGCAGTTTTCTCAGCACAAAAAAATACTGAGGTAAATTCGACTTGACTACTAAGGTCTCGGAAGCGCATAGGTATTGCAGTTCCTGGAATGAGAAAGAGCAAGCTCGAGTCCCGCTTGAATATGAGACAAGATATTTTTTTAATAGTTTATCTATTATATAATTTAGCACATTTCAATACATAAAGAAATATAATCATTCTAATGAGGAGATATGGACTGAAGTAATATGGTCATAGATCTATGATCAGACCTATGGGTTGAAGAATACGTAATGTTCTGACGAAGTATTAATATTTAAAATGGTGTCAAAAATGCAGGTGTAAACCGACCTAAGCAGTTTTTTTTAATCCGGGCTAGTTCTTATCGTGTTCCTAACATCATTTTTTAAGTGCATCCGGCATACGAGTTCCAATAATATTTAATACTAGTTTTTAAAAATAGCTTATAAGAATCGTACGACTGTAATCATTTCGGTTCCTTTCTACTCCGCATGACCTATACGCTGTTGCGGAAATAAAAGATACGAACTACTTTTCAAATATTGATAGGTTCAATTTGTATGTACTGTGTTTGAACCTACACCGACAGGACTGATGGCGCATTCGGTAGTGTAGTTATCTCGAGCGCCAAAGGTCGTGGGTTCGATGCCCAACCAGAACATAATTTGTTTGATGAATGTTTGTATTTGTTCCTGAGTGTTAAATTCGTATTTCAGTATTATATGTATGTATTACTGGCTAACCCGACCGATGTCTTGTTTTAACTATATATGTTTATTATAAAAAAATATTACGACTATAAATTGAGGTGTAAACTGTACTATCACTTTAGTTAAATGAAACTATACAGTAAGCAAAACATTGACTAAAATCAGTTCAGCAGTTTTAAAGTTCACCCGAGACAAATAAAGTGATATGTAATTTATATATATAAAGATTACAAACAATCCACCTAAAACTTACAATAACAATATTAAAATAATTGAATTATTCATATTCATAATCATTTTAATAATATAAAAAATAGATAAAAATTATCTATTTTTTTTAGATTTATCGACAAAAACTTATTGTACTTGATCAGTATGATACTTGATCAGAGCCACGACAAGTAACCGTCACCGCAGCCTATAGACACTCGCATTATCACAAGGATATCACTAACGCGTTGCCAACCAAAGTCATTTCACTGCCACTCTCACCCTTCAAATAGGAACACAGCAATGCGAACACCGCTGTTTGGCGATTAGAAATAGGTGAGAGTGAAGTAATAATGTTGTCGACTATTGTATGAGGTCTAATTCATGTGTAACGAAGTTCGCATATATCAAACGGTGCAAGCATTTACTATGCGCGTACGCAACTTACAGATCCAAGATACAGCTTCAATGCCAGACGGCTGTTGCCCGCGCTGTTTTTGTCTCGCTCTAATCAATCATCGACAACACCCGACCAGTCCAGACTTCGACCAGAGTCGATCGAGTCCGACCAGGAATGCCAACGGAAATTAGAAGCGGCAAAAAGTACGCACAATTTGTACATCCGCTGATTAAAATATCGTTGTAATTAGACAGGTTGATATTTTTGCTCGTACAATCCAATTGACGGTGGGCCTATTATTTTATATACTAGTTTCTGTGTGAGACTTCGTCCGTGAGAAATATTACGGGATAAACTTTTAACAAAAGTAACTTTAATTGTGCCTTATGATTGAAGTCGTCTGTATGCCAAATGTCATCGGTTAAGTTCTGAAAACGTAACGTACAGACAGACACATCTTTATATTTATCTTGTTTGTATGGAATACTACTTCTGTATAAGGAAAGTTAGCCACACTAGTTGTCGTAATAGGCGATTAAGATACCGGTACCAGCGCAGTTTAAATACTACAGGGTGGGGACCGGCAGCAGCATCCTTCTCGCGAAGTCGCGCTCTGCAATTGCCGCCACGCCTGCCCAGCGCGGCGATTACTGGCAATATGGGATCATATATCAATCTGGGGAGGTCTATGACTAATAGTAGGCTTTCTATGACTGATATGAATAAATTTGATGATAAAGAATGTCTTTAGTGTTGCCAATCCCAATAATTGGCGGTATTTGCATGTAAAACTTGGGGTTTAAAACTAACTACTGTACACTATGTTATGACGGATGGCGACCCGATGGCGCAGGAAGTCTAGTGCATTAAGGGTCGTGGGTTCGATTCCCACCCAGACCAAATATTTATATGATAATATTTGTGTTTTATCTGTGTCTGTCTGGGTGTTAAATATTTAAGGAGTATATTTGTCATTCCTCTGTTGTCTGGTGTCCATAACACAAGTGCTTTAAGGGACTTACCACGGAGTCAGGTCAATGTATGAAATCAAGAGTTGACTCAAGGAGGCGCATCCCTCAAATGCGCGATATCTGAGCAGTTATGTGCTTGCCATCGTAGAGCGTAGGTTCGCTACAGAGTTGCTGTTGCCCATCCCTGTCTTATGCATTTAAGCTATTTATTTAAGATTGGTTACCTCAGTGTCTTCTTATACGACACCTGCTAGAGGAGGTACTCAGCTCACGGTTATCCGGACCCTTCTTTTAAGGTTAATACAATGCTAGTAGACACAACTTAGCCTTAAAAGATCTTATCTACAATTTTTTTATAACAAATATTTTAATAAATTGAGGGTGTACTTTTTTATGTTTGTAAACTTATGTATGCGTGCATATCTGTGCGTGTGTGTGTGTGTGATTGTGTATACGCATATGTGTGTGCGCGGACGAGTCACTTCAGTGATCCCTAATTACGCGGTTACGTAACTTCTTCTCTCCTAATTCAAATTATATTATAGCAACACTAAATAATACACAACATAATTATTATTAAAGGATTAAGTAAGATCAAAGACAGCTCTTGCAACAGGTTTACTATGTATCACAAATAATTCTAAACAAGATTCAGTATTATACATATCCCATACTGGAATAACGTTTTAAATTAGCAACTGTAACTAACTACCTTGTCAATTGGCTACAACTCACTAACATAATAAATAAAATTTTAATATCGGCAAACCAATTTGCTAACATCGTTTAAAGGAATGCCACTCTATCTAAAGCGCGCTTAATTTCCAACGAAGATAATGGCAGACTAGATCAGGCGCGTGTCTCCGTGCATGATTTGTTAGCAACAATAAAATCTTGATTACATTACGTATTTTATATGTGAGATGACTTTATTTCAATTAGGATCGCCAGCACAAAATGATAGAGTTAGCATAAACATATTGAACGTAACATCCTTGGCTTGCAAAGTGCTTACAATAATCTATCGCAACGTTCGAAGTCTGATCTTACGTATAACAGGAACTACGTTCAAGTGACATATATTTCGTTTACCTGTAAATACATATCCATACTAAAAAAAAGTGTGTCTATGTGTGTCTGTCACGGGAAAACAGCTAAAGAGAATAATAATTTTTAATTAATTATAAAGTTATTTGACTAAATGATTTATAATTTTATACGATGGACTAGCTGTGCCCGCGACTTCGTCCGCGTGGATTAGTTTTTTTGGGTACCAAACCTCTTTATTTTAACTTATATAAACTTTGAATGTCATGTTTATATATATCGAAACAACGGCCTGAAAAATAAGTTTCAAGTTTTTAGCTCTAAATATAGTGATACTTCCATACAACTTTTCATCCCCCTTTTCAACCCTTTACAACTCTTATTTCAAATTAAAAAATAGTCTATATCCTTTCTCAAGGTCTAAAGATTGTATATGCCAAATTTCATCAAAATCGGTTGAGAGCTTTAAGCGGGAAAGCGTAACAGACAAAGTTACTTTCGCATTTATAATATTAGTAGGGATTTAAAATTCTAGACCCGATTGCGCATTTAGTAGTTTTCCTATCTTGTACGCCAAAGGTCGTAAGTTTTATTCCTTCTTAGGGCATACATTTATTCGATAAATATTTTTTTGTCTCGTGTCTAGGTGTTAAATATTTTAAGTATTATATCAGTGATTCTTCTGTTGTCAGATATCTGTTACACAAGAGCTTTACCGACTTATCTAGCAGTCACGTCAATTGTATATTTTTCTTTATTATTTTCTTTTTCTTATTCTCATAATTACCATACTAATTTACTAAAGTATTTTATAAGTAATACTTTTAATAACTTACCGTAATATAATCTAAGTATATATCTACTAATATTATTAATAAATGTTCTGTATTATAATTTTGTTTTTATAGTAATATTAATAACCATGTGGTACCGGCAGAGTAGAATTGTACCTCTCCCTGTACGTATATTGTAAGAGGCGACTGAGGTAGCGGAGCCGACCTACGGTTTTAGTCAGATCGCCGGTACATCTTTCTGGTGGATTTGAGTTTTGTTAACAAGGTTTAAATTAAATTTTCTAGACTGAGCAAGCCTTTTTTCCTAATAGCCACCAGATCCACGCATGCTGCTATAATAATGAAAAAAGAAATTCACTTACCGATCGTTGATCAATAATCATTACATCATTTTGAGGAAAAGAACGACCACAATATTCTCATAGACCTTACAGCAAGATCGTCTGCATTGGTATCTCATACTCACCTATCAGACGTTTTAGTTTAAAGGGTGAAAGAAGCAGTGCAGTTACTAAGCATAAATGACATAATGTCTTCAAGTGACAAGGTTGGTAACGCGCTAGTGATATCCTTGTGATAATACATGAGAAGGCGTCGGTGACGCTCACTATCACTCAAACCACATGCTTATATGTCGACTTAGAATAATAAAGTCGAAGAAACACAAACTTGTATTAAAAAATGTTAAATAATTCGTAACAATTTCGCAAAGCGTCTCTATATTCCTGACACGCGTATTCCACGAGCAGTCATGTCGAAAAACTCAAATGTAGTCTACGTGTATTCTTTACACGTTTTTCCTCCGGGCTAATATTATTTTAGTTGGAAAATGATTTGTGTAAGCTGAATACAGTTACGTGAATAGAAACTTGGTTTTCCCGGTGGAATGCGGTGAATCCAGTTTCTTTAGAAATGCCGAACTACAAAGGGATTTTGCTTTTACCCGAATTATCATATAAGGTACATTATTGGTAAGCTGTTATCTGTTTCATTTTTTCTTGTTCCATTCTTCTATGTTCATCGCCTTCGTCTATTTGAAATAAAGGCTAGAGTTAGGGGAATATATAATAAAGCAGTTTGTATATATTGTGGTACACTGCACGTGGCACTCCTCCTAAATAGCAGAAACTATTTTGCAATGGCAGTAAAATTACTAGGTAATGTTACATTCTATCTTCACGTCGACAACGTGCTAGTAATATGCTTGTGGTAATACTAGCATCTATAGGCTAGGGTGACGCTTATTATCATACAACAGTGTGCTTGATGTCGACTTGTCACATAATCTATGTGTCATCAAGCCTATTTCCTATTAGTATTGCCAATTTGTGATCTCTTAGGGACAACTATATATTTATTTAAAACTTGATGTGGAATTTAAATATCCATAAGAAAGATGCTATATTATTCATTAAAATTTTATCAACATGTCTAAATCCATTTAATACAAACAATAAATAAGTTTATGCATAACACGATATTACGTTACCTGGTGCAGCGGGAGGTTTTATTCCACTCTGTCGGAACCCCACAGAAGATTTATATAATTATATAAAAATTGAATCGACAATATATTTTTAAGCTTCGTTGTTAGTTTTAAAAACTCTATATAAATAAAAATACGCCGAACAGCCGTGAAATACCAGTAGAGAAGAATAGCATCTGCCTCTGTATTAGGGATCATAAGAGGCGGGTGCGTGTGGCTCAAATGCAAAGGGCGGGGATGCGAGCAGCAGCATCCTGTGATGCATTAGAAAGCTGTACTCTGCAATTGCCAACATGCCTTTCGTGGGGAGGCTTATGACCAGCTGTGGACTTTCCATGGCAAATATGATAAAATAAAAATGAATCGTCGAAATGTATTGGATAGTTCTATTTTAATAGTTTTTGTAATAGCCAGAACCAGGTTTGTATGGGATCATATCTAGATATCTGTATGGAAAAAAGTATACTTATTTCCTAATTTTTGTATAAAGGTAGGTAATTCATACACTCAAAAACGAGAAACGGAATAAAACTTTTAATATAGTTATCCGAACGAAGACAGACGCCGGTTGTAGTTCATATAAGCAAGAGATATACGTTGAGAAAACTTTGACGGGCCTGATGGCGCAGATTGTAGTAATCCCGGCCAAATATTTATATGATGATATTTGTGTATTGTTCCAAGTCTGGGTTTTAAGAATATTTAACACCCAGACTTGGAACAATTTCCGCAATACATGTGCTTAATGCGACATATCTTGGAGGCAGGTCAATATATCTACGGTCGAAATTCAGTTGTCTTAAGAGACAGTATGTAGGTTTACAAGAAGAACAAAAAGAAAAATCTCAATTTCTTTGTTATAACTTTATTATTTGAAAAGCGATTTCTAATGATGTTTAAGCTGTTCCTAATATTATTATTAAAATTAAAGTCTTTGTTACTTGAAACTATGAACAAAAGTCAGAAACAAATGAATATAATTTTTTTTGACAATATATCCGTTAAGCCAATTGAATTTCTGAACGTCGATTTGAGATGTTGTGTGAATATTTGTAATAAAATCCCTAGTCTTGTCCAAGTAGACAAATAGTTATAACAACTGAAAACTTCGAGCAGAACTCCGTTTGTGAACGGACCTATTACCTAATTAGAAAATAAACGTCTAATGCGATCTAGCTCCAAATTCGTGAGTTCGTGACTCCATCTGCGGTGTCTCGGCGCACGACACCACGTGGCGCGGAATCACGTTTTTCCTAACATATGACTTCCCTGACTTGCCCTTTATTGATCTTTCCCTTTCTTTATCTCAATCGAGGCGTGATTTCTAAAGCGCGCTTCACTAGGCGGAGGTAACGCGCGTATGTGCCTCCCGAATTCTGTCGAAGAGGATTTTTATAACTTGGAAATGATGATATAACTACGATGTATTGATATATCTTTATATGTTTATCATTATCATCATACCAGCCATTGAAAGCCCACTGCTAGACATAGGCCTCCCCAGAAAAGGGGAATGTTTACCCATAATCGCGACGCTGGGCAAGGGTGGTGACAATCGCAGAGCGTAGTTTCGCGACGGGAATTCTGCTGCCTCTTTCTGTTCTATTACATTTGCGCTATACTGCTTTAGATAGATAAACTCTTGCGACACCTGGCACAGGGGCCTCCTCCTGTAATATTCTACTCTGCCGGTACTGCACTGTCAGTATAGACCCCGGAGACTGTTGTATTTAGAATTAATTATTTTAAATGTGGCAATTCTTGCTTTTCTTGAACAATTCAACACTTGTTTTTATCAAACAGTTGATATACTGTCGACGGGCCTGATGGCGCAAATAGTAGTGATCCCGTCTTGTGCGCCGAAGATTGTGGGTTCGATCTCCACCCGGCCCGTCCATCCTGCGACGATCGGTACTCAGGAATATCACTGGCGCGTTGCCAACCTCGTGACTTGAAGCTATTACGTCACAACACCCAGTAATTTCACTGCCTCACTCACCTTTCAAACTGGAACACAGCAATGCGAACTCTGCAGGCGATCTTTGCACAAGGTCTACATTATGTATAAATATTCTGATAGAACATTCGCATTTGATAATAATAAACTACTCTTCTTATGCGCCTTGTAGCGTTGACATAACTGACTGACAGAAGTTCGGTGTTTGGCGCGAAAACAGATGCATCGTTGGGATCCTGTTTTGTTCGCCAAAGGTCGTGGGTTCGATCCCCACCCAGGACAAATATATAACAATATTTATGTTTGTTCCGTGTCTGGGTGTTAAATATATGTATTATACGTTCATCTATCATACTCGTATATACATCACGCCTGGGTCCCATCGGGGTAGGCAGAGACTACGGATCTCCACTTGCTACGATCTTGGTAAACCTCTCTAGTTTCTCTTACTCGCATTAGTATATTTATACACGCTCGTTTATTCTTGGTACTTATTATATACATATTAAGTTAGTCTAGTTGTCATTCCTCTGTTATCTGATGTACGTAAAACAAGTGTTTCAAGCTACATATGACGGAATTAGGTCAGTGTTTGAATATCAATGTAGGGAATTATTTGTTTTATTCTTTTTGTTATACCAATCCAAATTTAACTTTCTTAACTAAGACAAGACAATGTCTGTCGAAGTATAGTATTATTGAATAAAGCTCTTAAAATTGGCATTTCAGATAATTATGTTTATCAAATATAACATTTAAGTTACGATCTTTAATGGCAGTCTGACGTTCGACATTTGTAGACATATCAAAGAATAATAAATATCTCTTGAGTAACTACGTCGTGATAGAACAGATGACGAATATTTGTGAATGGGACAACCAATCAGCTTGTTACGACATGTGAACAGTTATTGGGACATGTCCTGTGGGGCCTCCAAATCGGGGACAATCACATCCTAATACAACCTGGATTCGTGACTGCGTGTCGTGTGTAGGCCTTTACTTTGAGCTCTATACGTGACTGCCTTATCGACCTGTGTACATTATTTACAAGAACTATGTTACTATTTTATTAACTATACTATTTATATACATTATTTTTGTGTACTATAACACAATGTAATGTATTTGATAGGTTGTTGAACTGACTAAAAAGAAGTTAAGCCTGAATCCTTCAAAATCATAAAAAAGATGATTTTTTTAGGAAATATAAAATCAATTTCAAATGAACCACAAGACGTCTACGTTATAATACATATATTTTGACGGGCCCGATAGCACTGATGATAGTGATCCTATCCTTTATAATTAATATTTATATGATGATATTTGTGTTTTTACTGTGTCTGGGAGTTAAATATATGTATTTAAGTAGTATATTTGTGATTCCTCTGTTGCATGGCGTCCGTAACACGGAGTCAGGTTAATGTGTGATATGTTCGGGGAATTTATTATTATTAATATTGTACACGTACATTCTTTATTTTGTAATGTACATCTTGTTGACAAGTAAGTTATGAAAATTTTAAAAACCAATATTCTAAAATGTGCAATCATTAGGCTAGGTATCATGCTAGGTAAAGTTAAAGGGAAAAAGGTACTTTACTATTTATCAAATTTAAATAAAATATTTAATATCTACAGAAATATTGTAATAAATGACATCATTTGTAATATGTTGTTCCCAAAAGGTGGTATAGATCAGAAACTAGATACTGCCATTAAATAATAAACAATATTAAAATCACACAACATCTCATAAATTAACCTGACTGCGAGATAAGTCACAAAGCATTACGGACATCAGACAGCAAGGGAATCACAAATGTAATACCTAATAACTTACATATTTAACACTCAGACACAGACCTAGCACAAATATTTAGATGATAGTCCTGGGCGGGGATGGTATTTAACACCCTTGTTAAACAAACATGAGCGCCATCTAGCCTCTTAAATAAACTATCCTAGGCGCTCTGCGATTGCCGACACTCTTGGCCAGCGCGGCAAATTATGGGCAAAAAACCTCCTTTCTTAGAGAGGCCTATATCCAGCAGTAGACTTCGAATGGCTGGTATGATGATGATGTTGATGAACTTTATTCTATTATATTTCTATTATACTATTAATATAATAATGCTTTATTCTATTATACTATTAATATAATAATGCTAAAATTTTAAAGTTCAATTATAAGTGATTATATAGTGCCTAGGTCTTGTGATTTACTTATATATATATATATTGACCGTGGGATACCGATAGAGTAATAATGGGTAGGTACTAGAACTGGTTGATGGTAGTACAATACAGGACGGGGATGAGATATACAAGACAATACAGGATCGCGTCGCGAAGTTTCCGAAGCTTTCCCACCATACTTGCCCAACGCAGAAGTTATGGGTAAAATTCCTCTTTTCCCAGGGGGAGCCCAAAGTCCAGCAGTATACGTTCTACTTTATGGATCTCAACTTAACCTTACTAACTTACCTTTCTCGCATTCGTCCTTCAATACACGTTTGTTTATTCTCATTACGTCTGACCGTACCCTTCTTTAAAACCTCTTCTACCTGGTTAAGATATTTTCGCCTCAGTCGTCCTATACCAACCCTTCCATTTACTTCCGCTCTATATATTTGTGCAGTCATTCTACTCCATCCATCCTTTCTACATGTCCAAACCATTCAAACATTCCGTTCTCTATATTTGTCACAACAACATTCTTTAATCTATTTAAATGTGTTATTATAAGTTTTATTATAAGTTCCAGCCCTAACTTAGTCGAAGTCCGTGTGTCGATCCCTCACGACCGCAACGTGCTCCGTGTGACACAAACCGTGTGACCTAAGCCTAACTAGCATTTATTTAATACTATAAATAAATCTCCTAAGCTCGCAGACACGGGTACACGATCCACAGATTTAAATGCGGCTAAACGCGTTCAAATACACTCGTTTTATCGGTTGTGTGAGGTATTTACGGCCTTGTCTTACGAGGTAGTGAGCAACGCATAAACTACAAGGCGTCTTCTAGCGAATGTTCTTCGTTGCGTAGATCGGAAATTTTCAAACTGTGTACCGCCGTACCCATGTTTTGTAGGCTGGCCATCTGGGTACCGGCAAAATAATATTTTGAAATCTATAAAAAGCTATAATCTAATAAGTCTTTTTTTATTACTTCAGGTCGACAAAGTAGCCTACATAGGTAGAAGCCTATATCGTTTGTCCATTGGTTCTAGATATTGAGTAGAAGCCCTTGCCTTCAGATAGTTCGCCTGATAGTAAGTGTCACGGCAGCCTATTGACGCTCGTCATATGACAAGGATATCAATAGCGTGTTGACTTAAAGATATTACATAATAAATTCACTGCCCCTGTAACCCTTTAAACCGGAACACAACAATGCCAGCATTGTTATTTGGCGGTAGAAATAGCTGAGAGTGCGGTATCTACGACGACCTTTACGATGACTCTAGTAAATATATCTGATGAAAAAAACATATTATTTTTGTTTCAGTAAGTAGAATAGTACCTTCCACTGTACCAGCCGTTGTAAGAGGTGCCTGAGGTACCGAAACTGACATATGGACTCAATATCCACCAGAAACAGCATAGCCTTATTGAAACAGTGATGGGCAGCAGCATTCCTGTTGCGAAGATACGCTCTGCGATTGCCATCATGCATGCCCAGCACGGCAACTATATACATAGTTCCTTGGCGAGGTCTATGTCCACCAGTGGACGCTCTACGTCTACTATAATGAAGTAGGAATTAGTTAGCAAGAACCCAGCCCCGACATAATACTTAACTATAAAACAATTATTTATAAAACAGCGAAACAATTCTACATATTAAAATAAATGTTAAAAGAAATAGTATCATTTCAAAAAATAAAAGGATCTTAATCTTTAAAGAAACACCAACCAAATACCTTTTTCTATTTCGTGAAATTCCATTTCATCATCATCATTAAGACTACGATGATAAGTTTAGGATCACTTAGCATAGATTACAATTTTTGTGTACTGCGATCTTAAGTCTTATACCGCAGTCTAGTTGGTCAATTGTCTCTTACCTCGGAAACCTAACAACAAATACGTAAACAATGAATGAAGATTCGCACCTTCACCGCAACCGCATATTCTGTGAAAACCACCGACGCTGCGGTATTTTAAACCGGTGCATCGTGACTTTGGTCATAGAAAACAATCACCAGAGTAGTTCGATGAAATAGATAAATAAATAAAAAAAATCATCAACATCTCATCCATTGACCTGACTCCGTGATAAATCACTTAGAGCGCTTATGTTACGGATATTAAACAACAGAGAAACAACAAATAGAATACTTAAATACATATGTAACACCCAGACACAGAACAAACACAAATCATCATCAATCATATTGCTTAAGAGAGGGACACTACCGAATGCGCTATCGGTACCGTCATATTAATAGTATATGCCAAGCAGAGACTGTTTCAAGTAATGATCCTGACGTACTTCTCTTGCTGAGGAAGCAACGAAAGTATGTCTCAATCATTCCTTAATTGTGTACGAAAGTATCAATGCGACCCAGTCCAACATAAATGTTGAAGTTTTTATTAGCTCAGAATAAGCTAGACACGAATAATGGTTTCTTAAGGCTTTCCTGTTCGTAGATGTCTTTGTAGAAGGTGGTAATTCTAAAATAGTGTAACTAGTGGCTAAGTGCGGTAGGCTATACAGCTCTGATCTCTTCACATTGTACTTCAACATGTGTAGAGTTACACTTGTCCTTTGTGACCCATATTAAAAAAAAAACAATTTGTTCTGTGTTGCCAGTACATTTAATACAGACAATGAAATGTCATTTAACTATTTTTAAATTCTATGGATCTTTTACATTACTGGAGGTCAATATGATGCGCATCGGAGAGCATTACGTAACTCAAAGGCGGATTGACGTTTAGATTTCTTTTTGTAGTTTGATGTTCTAAAATCTTAAAATAATGGTTATAATTGAAAAGGTGATAAGTGATTTTTAAATGTCGTTTCTTTGTTTTTTCAGATAAGATTATTATATATTATTATTTATTACGTTTATGTATTCACACATATATACTTACGTGTAAAATAAACTGAAAGTGGCTGGTAACTACAGATATATTCTGTAAACAAGCTTTCACCCCTGGTAGTCGCCGGTCCTGTAAGAAAAATAAATTATAAAAGTAGCAAGTCACCTTAATCAACTATCTGCTATTGTAAATCCTGTACAAATCGATCCAGCCCTTTCAGAGATTACCCGGACAAACAAACAGATTAATACTTCTTTACCTTACATATTTTATATCTTCATCATTATCACAATAGCCGTAAAACGTCCATTGACGTAAACCTCCCCAAAACGGTTAAAATTTCCCATAATTGCCGCGTTGGGCAAGCGTGGTTGCAATCACAGAGTGTATCTTCGCCACGAGAATACTGCTGCCAATCCCCACCCGTCGGAACCTCAGTCGACTTTTACGACACCTGGTACAGGAGAAGTACTATTCTACTTTGCTGGTAATCTAGTTTCATATAAAATTTTGTAAAAAGCTGTTTTACAGCTACAAACAATAATGCGACTATACTCGTACATTGAGATATACACTTGGATCAAACTGTGTACAGTACAAAAAAAATGGTTCAATGGTTCAGAAGTTCATCCCGGACAAACATCTTGACACAATTTTTTATTATTTATATAAAGTTGTGTCTAGTTCCTACATTTCTCACCAAAAAACACCGCTTTGTGTCACTGAGCTTAACAATCTTTTGCTCCATTAAATATTCGTTGTTCTATCCTTTATTAATTAAGAAATATTTTTTAACTGGCAACCCTGTATAAGTAATAAGTCAGTTTCCAGCCGTCCCCACTAGGGGTACTAAACAATGAACAGGACTGTCAACACACAATTGTTCTGATAGCAGCCCTTGCCCGAGGCTAAGCCCCACAAAGGAGCGGCTGAGCGCCCTTTGTCAGCAATACTCGGGCTTGCCAGCTAATTAAGGTGACGACTTTTTGTGGTGCCTAACCGCTTTTGACCTAAAGGCTGAATTAAATAAACTTAGTAGATATCTGTGGAGTGTGTATAGATTATATTTACCTATATAAGATAAAAATATGTATATTGATTGAACTACCTTATCCGACAGACGTTTTTCTGTCTTAGCTATGCATATAGGTATATCATGAACAGTGAGGTACCGGCAGAGTAGAATAATACCTCCCACTGCACTAGGTGTCGTAAGAGGCGACTAAGGAACCAGAACCGATAGATCGTGGTATATCCATCTGACACAGTGCAGCTCAAATGCACAGGGCGGGGATGGGCAGCAGCATCCCTGTCGCGATAGCTGCGCTCTGCGATTGCCAATGCGCTTCCCCAGCGTGGCAATTATGGGCAAAAACCTCCTTTCTTGGAGAAGCTTATGCCCAGCAGTGGACTTCCAATACAGTAACCAAATTACTATATAAAAGGTGAAATTCCCACTGACATATAGACGCACGCACAGCCTTAACCACTAATGGTAATCATGAAAATCATGAAAGTTGGACAGTTGTTTTAATTAAAAATGCGGATGTCCACTAAAAATATGAAAATAACCTTAAATAATAGGGGTAGCAAAACGGATTTTTTTTAGATCAGCAACAAGATTGAAAAAGTTTGATTCATTCATGCTCTTAAAAATATTTAATTGAATACGTGTTTCATGGTTAATTGGAATACATTCCCTGAGGCTGAAAAACAGGAGTTGAAAGTTTCTATGGTTAAATGTTACGTAAAATATACC
>JACJUM010000202.1:19056946-19070151 GCA_020976665.1 Heortia vitessoides
ACACACACACATATATATATATATATATATATATATATATTGTTGTCTAACATTGATATTTTATCATTTAGTCTAAAAAACGATATGATCATATCCAAAAACGACGTAAAAGTACTCACGTGTACTACAAGAGAAGAGAAAAAAACTGCTACAAGAGAAGAGAAGAAAACTGCCACTGATCTAGCGATGCCTCTTAGAAAGTTATTCGTTAGTACAAGACATTCAAAAGCTTATAAAATTTTCTTAAATCTGCTTGTATAAAAAAACATCTCCCAGCTCGCGTATGAAGCTCCCAAGCGAGCACGAGTTACAAAACCATCGGGACCTTTTACAGCGATCTTGATTAAGCCGTGTACGTCATTAGCCGAAGTTTAATTAGCGGACGTTACGCGAAACACAGCCTCATGCGGACGTATCTCCCGCATAAGGGCGGCGTCACACTTCACACAAGTATTCATCATATATACAAATATTTGCTCCGAGTGGGAATCGAACCCTCGACCTTAGGCGCTAGATTCACCATCACCTGCAAATATAAAATAAAATAAATCGTTTACGGTCAAAAAAACGCACTTGCTATTGCACATAACAACATAACTGTTCTCTTTCCGCCGCAGAGACATCTCAAGTTTTTTCTATTGTAGTTATTTTCTGAAAACGTACAACACAGAGTAATGTTTTTAAGTTTATGAACAGGCCCTATGGCGAAGATGGAAGTGATCCTATCTTATGCGCCAAGGGTCGTGGGTTCAACCTTACCCAGGACAAAGATTTATATGATGATATTTCTAAGTCTGAGTGTTAAAATATTATTGATGCATATATTTGTGATTCCTCTGTTGTCTGATGTTCGTAACACAAGTGCTTTAAGCGATTTACATCGGAGTCGGGTCAACATATGAGGTGTTATGTAAAAATTTTAAAAATAAAAGGATTCATAATAACACGATCTTCATTAACATGCCCATGACGGCGTGTACGGCGTCATTAGGTGGAGTTTAATATAGCATGGTTACGCGAGACTAGGCTGTGGGTACATGAAGTTATCTTGCTTATGCTAAGGCCTTGTACACAGAAATCCAGTAGAGATAGTCAGATTTAGTATTGTAAAACGTCACGCATCGATACTACTTATATGATGGTATTTATTTGTAAACTTTTTATTTGGTCGCCTGCGCCTGCGACTTCGTCCATGTGGAATAGTTTTGTTGCGTACCATACTTCTTTACCATAACTTATTTAAACTTTGAATGTCTGACTGACCCCTTACAACCATTATTTCAATAATAAAATAGCCTATGTCCTTTCTCAGGGTTCAGAGATTATCTATGCCAAATTTCATCAAAATCGGGTGAGAGGTTTAAGCGGGAAAACGATACTTTCACATATAAAATATTAGTAGGGATATCAGCGCTTTTAAAACCCTATTTTGCGCCCTTGAGAGGTGAATTTTAATAAAGCAAGGAACAAATTTTTAATAAATAGTTTTTATAAGCATGATTCACAGGTTTTATGAAAATTTATTCACAAACTTCCAACCCCTATTTCATCTCTTGAGCGATATGAATTTTTATACCTTCCTCAGTTTGGACGCATTTTAAATTAAGACGACTGTACAACTTTCACGCTTCTACCACTACCGGTTACGGTTGTGTGTAAATATGCCGGTTGTGTATATATATAAAAAGGGAGAAGTTCCTACTGGCATATTAAGACGACACAGCCGTAATATATATATGCAGTGTATTTTACATATATGTACTTCTTATTGATCATGAACTTCGACACCTAACTTCTAAATTTGGCACACCGATAAACCGAAAACCTATTATTGCGGTTGCGTTGTCATTTATTTTATAAGACTCGTTCTTCAAAGAAGCATACGGTCCACGTGATTGTAAGCTTCACCGCAGCCTACAGACGCTCGTGACATCACAAGGATATCACCAGCGCGTTGCCAAACTTGTGACTTGAAGATATTATGTCACATTTCCAAGTAACTTGACTGTCTCTCTCACCTTTGAAACCGGAACACAGCAATACGAACACTGCTATGTGACACTAGAAATGGGTAGAGAGTGAAAGGCAGAAGAAGGAGAAATAGCAGCAGGAGAGTAATGGTTCTAATGCAGACGAACTTTGTACCGTGTGTGGTCCTACCTCTAAAATAATTCGAGCAACTAATTGTATGATCAGAATTGTCGGACAAAAGACATTCCGACAAACAGTTAATTAAAAGTAATTCAGACTACTCAGCCTACTGTCAGACAGGTAGTACCGATCAAAATGCAATCGTAATAATACTGTATTACAACTTAAAAATCCCTGAAATTAAACATAATATGATTAAACATAAAAATAAAATGTAAAAGTTAAAACCAACTTATAAACCGCTTAAAAATATTTTATAATGTGTAGTGAATGCGTTAGTATGTAGTTATGCGGGTTAGAATTCTTTCGACTTGTGGTTTATTGGTCAAATATTCAGACCGACAGTTGATCGAAAATAATTCTTACGTCTTAAGGTTTCGGAATCATTCAGTGTAACAATCTGAAGCCTCTTAGTTCTTTGTTCTCTTGCATTCTTTTCCTTTTACCGAATCAAGTAAGATGATGAATCAAATTAACTTGAAAAATTCAAAAGAATATTCCGATAACTTTAAATCGTAGCCTTTAATGGAACACAGAAATCCTCTTTTTGTCGACACGGAAACAAATTCACACACACCCGTTTTAACACTTAACGTGTTTTAGCTTATCGAATAAGATAAGCTAACCTGCTTCAATTTATCGAACATTTACTAAATTAGATTTGCGCTGAGCTTTCGATCAAGCTTTCAGTAGATACGAAACTTAAATGGGCAGAAACGGTGCTTTATTTGAAATGAATATATTGACATACTTACCAAGTCACATTACATTCGTAGTTTTAAAAAAAACTACGAATGTAATGACTATTTATAATCATTATGAAAACAGTGATTAAAATTCCAAACTCCTTATGAAAAAGATGTCTTGTTAATGTGTGTCACACAAAGGTCGTCTGCATTGGTAAAATTACTGGGTAATGTGGCATAATATCTATAAGTCACAAGGCTGGCGCCGCGCTAAAGATATCGATGTGATGTAACAAACGTCAATGACGCCTACTATCACGCGGACTGTATGCTTGCCTGTTGACTTGGTCTAATGAAAAAATTAAATACATATTTATTATGCTTGATGTATGGTATTTTTTCATTTAATTTTAGGCCTTATTGTTTAAAAAGCATTAAAACAGTTTATGTATATAAACAATTATTTTTTGTAATTACATATTAATATTGACGAATGCTCAACGTTCATAAATTATTAATGTTAAAAATCAATACAATCTCTTTTTTATTCTTGAGGAAAATAATTTATATTTCTCTGATATTTGTTTATTGGCGTGATTGTTCATTTCGCAAACTTGACAGCCACAGTATACGTATCTTGAAACATTAATAAACGTCTTTCGTATAATTATACTTAAAAAAACAGTAAATCATCTTTGCTGGTGGTTAGAATTACCTACGTACATTATCCGTGTAGCTCGTAAAACTATACGAATACTTTTATAGCATTGCAGATCAGAAATGTGACAATTACATTGGGGTACAGAAATTTATGAGGGTAATAAAAGTTTTATGAAATAGGGTCATTTCGCAACTCGCAAATGTTACGGCTAGGTGAGATTTTACCTCACTTTCAAAATAACCAGTTTAAAAATATGATTATATCAAGAAGTCCGTATCATGAAGACTGTTTTTTTAGAATGGACTTAAAGCATTACTGGAGAAATAGGTGAGGTCGTTTCTTAATGCCGAAGAATGACCGAAGTCCGACTAATATGCTCCCGGAATTGGAGCAGGACCAATGGCTTTTGCTCAAAAGCCCCTCCAGAGCTGAAAAGGATTTCAGCTCCTGTGAGCTGAAATCCTTTTCAGCTCGAATAACTGTTGTTGGACACTAACATCTTTATTTACAAAGCGGAGGACAGATGAGCCCGGCTGCACTAGTTCTGTCAGTTTCCGCTCGAGGGGGCAGAGTCTGCTCGCGTTCCCTGACGAGCACAGTGTACTGCTCTAAGTGCACTGCTTTAAGAAAAGAATGTGTCTGAAGTAGAGTGCCAGTGATATGACTACTGAGGCTGGCATTTATTGAAAGACATCGAGAACGTCGAACGAACGAAACGATTAATTGATTTGATAACTGATATTAATAAGGTTCGTTATTCTATTGATGTTATGTTTTCTTAGTTCTTACTAGCGGTCCGCCCGTGATTTGATCTACGTTGACCTTACTTTATATTCCGTCAGGCAAGATCTGTCGGGGTCCCAGGTACTCTATCACAGTTATAGTTGTTAAAGCATAGTAAGTTTCGTATTTTCATTATAATTACAGGATCTCTCAGTCTCGATAAAAAAAACTCAACTCTTTTGCTTTTGTCACTTTTTATCATCAACATCGTAGCAGCTGCATTGGGCAGGCATGATAACAATAGCATAAAAAAAGGCTGCTGCTTATCCTTGAACAGTTGTATTTAAGCTACGCTGATTCAGACGGAAATACGGCCATCTGTTGGGTCCGGTACCTTAGTTGCATTCGACGTCAACTGGGGTATAGATGAGGTACCGTTCTAATGGGGCGGAACCCCACGGCTATTTCATTAGCAAATATCTGTCAGTTGAAAGCTTTTCTCTGTACTATAATCTAGATTTTTACTAATCTTGATGTTTCTTATTCTACGCTCTCGCTTTACTCCTCTACTACGTATTTTCACTCATCATCATCATTATCATAGCAGCCGCAAAACGTCTACTACTGAACACAGAGCTCCACAAGAATTCGCCGCACTGGGCAAGCGTGGTGGCAATCGCAGAGCGTAGCTTCGCGACGGGAGTGCTGCTGCCCATCACCGCATTTAAAGTACACTGCTTCAAGTGGATATGCAGCTATCTGTCGGTTTCGGTACCTCATTCATCTCTTATGACACTGAGTTCAGAGGGAGATACTATTCTACTCAGCCAGTACCGCACGACTTAGTAGAATTGTTATATTTTTCATTGCTCGTTGGCAAATAGCAATTCTGTTGGTTGTTTTATGTTATGACCAATTTTGGTTCTATACATTAAGATTGGTAAACTTTGAATATTTCACTCTTACTTGCTATTTAAGGTTTTTGTCTTTCATTACTTCCATTCCCATTATTCTAATGGGTAAATACAAAAGAGAGAACGTAGTACGCAAAGGTCAAAGATCACATTGACAAACTTTTTCGATAATTAAATATATTTCTCCAACTCAAAAGAAAAAGCTATACCTTGATTTGATGGCAGAAAGTTTTAATACACACTTAAATATGAATAATGATACATGATAATAGACTGTCAGGTAAAATAAAAATAACAGCAATCAAGAGAGTTCTTAAATTCAACGATTAAACAATTGTATTTTTTTATTTCGCTAAGAAATCCGTGAACTTCCCTGTACTAGGTGTAAGAGGCGACTTAAGCAGCGTGACCAACAGATGGCAGTATATCCATACAAAATACAATGCAAAGTTATGGGCAGCAGCATTTCCGTCGCGAACCTACGCTTTGCGATTCCCACCTCGCCTGCACAGCGCGGCAGTTATGGGCAAAAATCCTTTTTCTTGGTCCAGCAGTGATATTCTACTGCTGCAATATAATTAAGAGAACATAAAGAGGTGGAAATTCCAGATAATTTGTGGGCAAGAACAGGAGATTGACAAGCAACTGGTAAGAGGTTCTTATGAGGTGTGGAAACAATTGTAAGCGGCCATTGCTAAAGAAAAGCTAACAAACGGGGACTTCAGCACCATATATTACTAACTATCCGCTAGGCATTCCACCTTTGTTGTCTTTTATCTTAATATTGCTTTCTGACGGACACATTTAGTTCTGGGTATAAAACATATATTCAATATGATTTCTCTGTTGTCTAATGTCCATAACATAAATGCTTTAAGCGACTTATCTTGGAGTTAGGTGATATATGAGATGTTTTATAAATGTATTAATATAATAATGTCTAAGGATTATACTGGACAAAGGGCGCACCAAGATTTATTTCTCACCTCACATAGCAATCATATCTATAAATATCTGAAACTGACCAGAACTGCTGCTCGATCATAATAAAACGAACTCCGTCTGCGAGCATTTTAACGGCGCGTCGGTTCTGCCGTACTCATTATGCCAGTCCAAAGACGTGATGTCATAGATCAATGTGCTAGGTTACCAGAATTCAATCTCCGTATAATCATTGAGAACAGCTTGACTTTTTAAAGGGTCCTCTACCTGCCTGAGCATTTTTAATACATGACAATTCAAATCATGCATTATATCACATCTGTTGAAATCTGTTGAAATGAGTATGGTGTAAATTTGAGAGACAGATTAAAGCGAATAAGAGAAGCGAGAGGGTTTGCTCAGATCGCAGCATGGAGATCACTGCCTACCCTGATAAGATACAAACGTATGTATTTATTTATTACATAAAGTGATTGTAATTCGATAGGTATGATGGTATTAGGCTTGATCCTCTTTCAAACATCTTGATTCACGTGAACTTCAGCTGGCAACTCCATAACGTCCGTCAACTCGAGTCTTTAATATGATTACTAGTATGATTTTTTATAAGACCAGGAAATGTTTAATAAACAAGCATACAGACCGCATGATAGATAACCGTCTCTAGCTTATTGACGCTCGTAATACCACAAGGATTTCACTAACGCATTGCCAACCTCGTGACTTGGGTAATTATGCCAAATTACCCAGTAAATTCTCTGCTTCATACTCCATATAAGTGAGAGTGAGGTACCAATGCAGACGAGCTCTTGTATGAGATGTATATCATGTGAATGTATGAGTCAGATTTTAGAAAACCACCTTCACTTCTTTCAATCTAAATTTATAACAAAATTACACTGTTTTTTGCAAATAAAAACAGTGTAATTTTGCTGTAAAATTGGATTGAATGCTTAATCTCTAATCTCTCTACCTCCGCTCCCTCTCTCCCCCTACACCTCTAAACATTTAATGGAATTAAAAAGCGCCCTCTAACGGTAAGACAAACAAATATAGGTGCTTTGGTACAATTGAGACACGCGTTACCGTTTTCTGTAACATGACGCGGAACTGCCGTTGAATTTATGATGAGCGAGTAATTATGCAGTGTTTGACCGCCAATGAAATGTCGCATGCAAGATGTGTGATTATTCATCTATTTCACAGGATTTTTCGATATATACTTCTCATTTCTGTTTAATTGTACGATCAACGTCATAAATTTAACGAACGATAGCTATTCAAGCTGCCGTCCGTGCCTTGAGGCGCCCTCCAGTAATCACTGTCAATATCGTTCCGATCGGTCTCCGAAGAGCGAAGAGAAGTTCACGCGTTAATAAACGGTCTGGCCACTTTCCCCTGGTGATGCTGGAACTAACACCAGAGCCAGCATAAGGCTATTTGAAAAAAAAAGTATATTCCTAATCTCTAGAACCAGTAGAAGGTCTAATAAATATTTGTCGCATAAATCAGAATCGTACCCGCATTAGCCGTTCTTGCGTCACCACCGAAGTTCTCAAATAGACGTCATAAAAGTTTTTACTACTAAGGCATTAAATATCCTCTAAGCCATTAGTTTGCAGAACTTTAAAAATCGACAAGGCATTATTTTATTCATATTATTGCCAATTAGTCCCGGTAGAGTAGAATAGCACTTTCTCTGTACCGAGTGTGAGGTGATATATCCATCCGGAGCTGTTTCAAATTCAAAAGAGCGGGAATGGGCAGCAGCATTACCATCGCGAAGCTACGCTCTGCGATTGTCATCACGTTTGTTCAGCGCGACTATTATAGGTCAATTCCCCCTTTTTTTGATGAGGTCTAGGTCTAACTGTGGACATTTTACTGCTGCTATGAAGATAATGATTCATAAAAAAAACTATGAGCAGAAGATTTAAATACAATCGAAGCCGGAACGATTTATACGTGATGAAGAGAAACCAGAGTAGAAGTGTTGTAAGGTACCGACAGAATAGAATAGTACCTCCCACTGCTCCAGGTGTCCTACGTCACCTTAGAAGCGACTAAGGCACCAAAACCGACAGATGGCGGTATTGCCATCCGAAACAGTGCAGCTCAAATGCACATATCGGGGATGGGCAGCAGCAACCCCATCGTGATAGCTGCGCTCTGCGATGTCCCACACGTTTGCCCAGCACAGCTTTTAAAGACAAAAAACGAGAGGATTATGTCCAGCAGTGGACTTTTAATGGATGCTATGATGATGATGACGCTAACCTATTGGGAATTTGTAATTTTATTTACTATACGTCGAAAAATCAATACCCCCAAGCTCAAAACCGATCCTTCTGTATATTTATTCTCGAAAAGTTGTTCCAACATCGGAAATATCAAAGCAAAAACTAAGTAAAACTACATGGAAACCATATTCAAAAATGTACCGTAAAATACATGATCTCCAGCGAACCCGCGCGATTCCGCATCTGTTATATAAACATTCTTTGCATGCAAATCGAACGCAAGCCTTATCTTGGTCAGGCCCGAGATTTCTCCAATGCATTTCTTAGGGCGCGTGCACGTCTTGCAGGGAATCCTTCATCGGCATCAAAGCACCTACTCTAAAGACTATAACAACGAACATGTGTTTATTTATTTCTTTGTACAAGTATTATAAAGAAGAAATTTGTGATTGTTTTTTTTAATACAATTTAACTGAAAATCTACACGACCTATTCAAATTATTCTTTCCCCATAAAAAACCAATATCTTTACTGAGTAATATATATATATGATATTACAATATATTTCATAAAATCTAACTAGAAATACCTAAAACTGTATATAATGAGGCTAGGATTATAGTATTGTGCGCTTGTTACTAATAAACTTAAAAACTACTAAATTAATGTCCATAACTGTTTTATTATTAACAAGTAACATTATAATTTAATAATATAAACCACATTTCAGTTTTAAATTTCGTTGGTAACAGAAACTACATGAGTAAAACTGCGGTACCCTGCTAGTTGTTTATGAATTAAGACTTTATTATAATGCAGACGTTTTTATATGCTTTCAAATTACTGATTATATATTATTTTCATCATTAAGTCAGAAAGTCCACTGTCCTCCTCTATCTTAGGGGACCTTTGCCCATAATTACCGCGCTGGGCAAGCGTGTAGGCAATCGCATATGGTAACTTCGCAACGAGGATATTCCTACCTCTCCAAACCCTGTAGTATTTAAGCTGCGAAGTTTCAGTGCCTTAGTCACCTCTTGTGTATTACTAGGTGTCGTAGACAATTTTATTGTAATACTAGTCGTAGTTGCTATTCTACTGATGAATATTGTTTTTACTACGTTAAAGGCTGATTTACAAAAAAAAAACATGCGTTAATTACTTTCAATGAAGAACCTTTAGACTGAGTTTCAATAGAATAACTTTAATAATATCCGTTTCCCCCCTCGGCTAAAATTTTTAATATTTCAGTCTTAGTGCTCCCCTACGTTATATAAGTGATTCCTATGCAAAATATCAAGGTTCTAACCCTTATAGTTAAGTTAGACCTAAACCCTGCATTGATATGTCAGTCAACTTCTTTTATATACCTTTAAGATTTTAAGATTATATATCTTCTAGATTTTAAGTAACTCTAAGATTATTAGAAGTTGAGCTGCATGAATAAATTATAGTGTACGTTGAGCTATAATTACAAACCATAATAAAATGATATAAAACGAAATTTACTTACTTACGATTCCCGCTAGGAGAGCAAAAGAATAAAAAGCTAAATAAATCGCGCTTTCTAGCCTTTAATGAGTAATTTCTCATGAGTAGGTTGTCAACGCATAATTGTTTTATAAAATATTAAAAAACTAAGTGACGAAGTACCTGCGGAGTAAAATAATACTTTCTTATACAGTAGGAGTCGTAACAGGCGACCTTTGGTTACCTTGCGGCATCCTCTTCGCAACGCTACGCTCTACGATTGACCCCTTTATTGAGGAGGCCTGTATCCAACAATGAACTTTCGACAGCTGATAAGACAATTTAGTATTTTCTTACGCGTTCACTACCCATAGTCATAAACTACTTTTTTTACGGCCTTAGAACGCGGTTTACTTTTTAAGAATGAATAAAAAATGGCTGCCGCAAGGTAACCAAAACGTCAAACCAAATATCAACAAGTTAAGTAAACCGCGTTTTAAGGCCGTTAAAAAACTAGTTTCATTATGATGTAATAATAATTATTAAGAACCAATTTAAAAATGCACTTATTTTTATTCGCTAAAAATTTACAGTTTCACATCTACTTTAATAACATTCTTTGCATGCAAATCCAACGCAAGCCTTATCCCAGACAGGCGCGAGATTTCTCCAATGCATTACTTAGGGCGCGTGCACATTTCGCGGGTGGATTCCTCGCGTGGCCCTGAATCAGCGCCTTGTATGGAATGGAATGCGCACAAGCCTTTATCTCGCAAAAATACAACGCGATATATTTTATTTGCGTGCCTTTGTCCTTCTGTTATCTGCCTCCGTACACATGGGGCTTTTAAGAATTATTTGAATGCGGAACAGAGAAATGTTTTATGGTTTATATTACGCGGGACTTTCATCTTTATATCAGTGACTAACTGCTCGTGACTTCTTGTTCCCGAGAAACCCTCGTTATTCAGTGGTTTAAAGTAGATTCTTTTAATAAAACATTTTTGCTAACACGCATAAAGTCCGCGTATTATTGCAAGGCTATCCTAGAGATAGCATGTCCCATTATCCAGTTATACGCTGCCTATCTCACCCTTCAAACCGGAACACAGCAATGCGAACAATGCTATTTTATATTTTCTAGGTCGATAGAAATAGGCAAGAGCAAGGTTCCAAAGCAAACACCCTTTGTATGAGATTGTTATTATCTCTAGACCCCAAATTTACCTCCATACAAAAATTATACCAATCTCTTTATAGATTTCGAAAACTAAAAAAGTTTATAAGGAATTTCCCTTTAAACTTTTACTTATTTTCAGTTTTTATTTTAATAAAAACCTAAATGGTGCATGTTATTTTATCTTGTATTTATTTTTAATTAAGTTTTTAAATGTAGGCATAATAATAAATACTCACAACATCTCATACCCTGACCTAACTCCGTAGTAAGTCGCTTAAAGCACGCGTGATACGGACATCAGAGAAACAGAGGAATCACATTTATGCTACTCAAATACATATATTTAACACCTAGACACAGAACAATCACAAATATCATCATATAAATATTTACTATGGGTGGGAATCGAACCCACAACCCTCGGCGCACAAGATTTATTATATATTAAAAATAATACAAATTATTTCAATTTGTGCCTTACAAGGGGCAAGCAACAATTTGTAAACAAATTGACCCGGTTATATCATTAATACTATCTTAAAATGAACGTAGCATCGAGCTCCATCATTCAAAGGCAGGTTTTTAAAGACTTCCAATTAATATGCTGTCAATGAAAAACAGGTTAGGGTACCGGTTGACCAGTGACAGTCTTATGACTAATTACACCATGGCCTACCGACTAAACGCAGTACTTCTCTCTGTACCAGGTGTCGTATCAATATCTCTGTTCACTCCATCGGAAAATATCCCCGGTGTATAGTAATATTATTTTTTGTGAAAGGCCTGATGGCGCAGATGGTAGTAATCCATTTTTATGCGCCAATAGGTTCGATCTCTACCCAGGACAAATATTTATGTGATGATATTTGTGTTCGTTATATGACAAGGTTTTAAAAATATATATTTAAGTATTTTATTTGTAATTCGTCCGTAACTCAAGTGCTTTACGCGACTTACCTTGGAGTCAGTTCAATGTATGAGATATTATATGAATATAGAATATATATATATATATATATATATATATATATATATATACACACGATATACTGTGTGAATCTTATATTTTTAGTGGTAAAATGTACAAGTCAGGCTTGATATAAGAGATAGGGAGATTTTTGGCCATAATTGCTGCGATGGGCAGGCGTGCTGGCAATCGCAGAGCGAATCTTTGTAGCGGGGTTGCTGCTGCCTATCCCCCTCCCCTGTTTTATTTGAACTGCACCATTTTGGATGGATATACCGCTGGTGACGGTAGCTCAGTCGCCTTTTACTCCTGGTACAGTTGAAAGTATTATTTTATTATCAACATGTATAAACCTTTCAAAAGTTGTAAGACCCATCAGATGCCATCTCTCTTAAATCATCTGAACCTGTATATTCCAAAACTAGCTCGGCACAGAATTAACACGAGTGGTAGTTCGCTAGCGAACATGCTACATTGAAAGGTACATTGATTTATTGGGGTTTCTCTAATGGATGAAGTGACTATTACATGATGCCTCAGCTAAGATACAAGCCTGCAATAGCAAATAGACTGTAGCTAATTTATTTTACTTACATAAGTTAAAACAACATGACACTACGTATTAGAATAAACATATTTATATTTACCGTATATGTGCCGAGGGTTACCAACAGAGTAGAGTAATACCGCTGTCTGAGGAGATTCGAAACAGAACCAAAGTGACCGACATTGGCCGGTGGATTAGTAAGTTGAAGTGGCAGTGGGCATGGGCATTTGGTACGCAGAACCGATAGCCGATGGAGTTCTGGAATGGATACCACGTATCGGCAAGCGCAGCGTAGGGCATGCATCCGCAAGATGGACAGACAATCTGACTAAAACCGCAGGATCTGACTATAAGCGACAGAGTTATAGCACGATCGTAAGAAGTCGAATTCCATAATCTATGCCTTTCCCGATGAGGCATAGGCGTTGATGTTTGTATATATGTGTAATACAGTATCTTAGTAATTCAATACGAACAATTTCACGAAGACAAATTTGGCAAATCTTATAGAAGACTAACCGGTTCGAGGGTACCAGGATATTTTCAAACTGATTACATACAACAAAACCAGCTATAGAAAATAATCATAAAAGCGTCGTCGGAATATGACTTGTTACTTTTATTATGGACACTTAAAGATTTTAAGGTATAGTTAATTTTAAAAGTCCAGTAAAAGTTTCTCCCTTCCCTTAACCTCATTCTACGAGTATAAACTTATTAATTA
>JACJUM010000202.1:19076335-19129458 GCA_020976665.1 Heortia vitessoides
GACCAAAACGAACTGAATTTTCGAATCTATGTAGAAGACGTTAAAAAGTAAATAAACGGCGACTAAATGGTTTGAATAGTTTTATTTCGACGCCGAATAGGTAGTATCTCCGCGACTCGCGAAAAGGTAACCTTGATTTAAAAATATGTGAGTACGATCAACCTCGACGATACGCGTGATTCCATCGAATTTGAACTTTATAAGCAAGGGAGTAAGAGCGATACGCTGGTGAGGAACAGTCGTCGCGACCACAGGCGGGGCCTGCTTTTTATATATATTTTTTGTCTTGTTTTTTCACCGGCTCGCCCTGACAGAAACGGCCGTTGAGATGCTGAGAGCGCACAGCTTCCGAAACAATTGCGGTAACTCAGGCAAGAACTTTATATGATATTCTTTACATTCTTATTTCTATAATAGAGTAAAATCCAAAAATAAATACTCAGAGGTATTTAATTGTATATCTGAAGATAAAGTTACAAAATGTATACTCCGATTTTTACTAACACAGAAATTTATTTAAATATTTTTAAACAACGTTACCATAATGAAAATAGAGTAAGTAAGGAAAGATACAGTAAAATTTCAGCCATATTTATTTCCCTTCTCACATGTCTGTCAGTATCGGACAGGAGGAAGGCACCCTACCTAAATGTATATATGTGTGTTATGTCGTTGGTACCTCCTAACATTTTATAAATATCTCTAGCGATTTGATTTACCAGCTACATTTTGGGATTAACCTAGATTTAAAAGCAAGACAAAACGATTCCCAAGCGTCTGCTTAAAAATATCCTTAGTTAATTCACGCATCCGCGTTCCACTACATATTACTGTCTTAATATCTACTGTAATGGTCCAGTGGCTGTTATTGATAGATTCTAGGTACAAAATAAAGAGTTCCTTTACGTTATATTAACGAACAAAAAATTAAGAAAAAAATACTTTATGCCTTTATAATAATATGAGGTTTTACAGCATTGTTTTATAGATTTATGAATCAACTGGCCTTTCCTCAATTAAAGATCCGATAGATGTTTGCGAATGGAGGTTTAAATAGTTTGGTTATTTACAAGGCTGTAATATTTGAAAACAATTATTATATTTCATTAGTTACCGGGGAAACTGACACGCGGACGCTTTCATGTTGTTGACACTTGTGGTCGGTCGTTAATTGCTACAACACAAGGGCGTTAATGGGTAGCAGCATCCTCGTCGCGAAGCTATACTTTGCGATTGCCAACACGCTTGCCCAGCGCAGCAGTTATTGGCGAAATTTCCCGAAATTTCGTGGGGAGACCTATATCTAGCAGTCGACTTCTAATGGCTGATGTGATGGTGATGATGATGGTGAAAATAAATTATAAATAAAAAATATCAATATATTCTTTGTCTTTTCAAAAACAGTATGTTGACTGTACTTTATGTTATCGATAAACTCTTAGTTTAGGATAACAATTATTTTATTGTTAAAATTGAACAATGAATTGTTAAAATGCTTATTATTGAATAATTTCAAAAGCTAGACTTAGCACATTTTGATTTAAAGAGAAGTTTGCTTGAAAGATTTACAAACATAGATCCCAACCTCACAAACTTTCATATTAAGATTAAGTGGCATATAGGTATAATGATTATCATGATCATACCTCAATTCATTATTATCAATTGCCTCTCCAAGAAAGCAGGTATTTTGCCATATATAAAGAAGATAGATTTCTAAGAAGCTAATAGTTCTTAAGTAAGATCTCAAGTAACTTTGTTTGCCTTTTTCCTGATCCTAAGGCGCCCCACAAACCCGTTTCCACCATTCCCCACCAATTAACTAAACTAATTAGCATGATGGAGCACATACGAGGTGACGTCGTAATTGCACGTCTACTTTCTATGCCAGCGGTTCTCAATTGTAGAACCGTAAACCACAAGGACCGCGAACCGCAAAGGCACGTTTGTATTCTCTTATATGTATGCCATGTTTGTTAATTGTAAACAAAAAATAAGCAATTAGAATTATCTTTAAAGGTTTCTACCTAACTCTCACCTATATATTACCGCCAAACCAATGTTTTTATTAATAATATGAAGTTAACAAACAAGCTTACGGTCCGATTGATGGTAAACTTGACCGCAGCCTATGTCAAGTGATAGATGCTCGTGTCATCACAAGAAAATAACTAGCGTATCTCCAACCCTGTAGACTGAAGATACTATATGATTATGTCACATTTACCTAGTAATTTCACTGTCTCTCTCCCTTTAAACAGAAACACAATGCGAACACTGCTCCTAAGCGATATTTGAGATAGAAATAGGTAAGGTTGGGAAGAGGTCTACCTCATAAATGTGTTATTGAGTTTCGGTTTTTTAATGGGAGTACGTGAAATTCTGAGATAATTACAGAATAACTTCAAAAATAATCACGAATGAAGAGATCCAAAAAGGAACCGATTTGCCTATTTTTATTTAGGATAAACAAGTTTATATTGGATAGCACATGGCACATATCACAGGATTTCTTTTTACTAAATGCAGTTCACACTTATTTTTACAATAAATGGTTTAAAATACTAATGCAAGTTATACATATTGTAATTAGTTTTACACCATTATTTTAGCTAAGGTACCGGCAGAGTAAAATATTATCTCAAACCAGGTAACGTAAGTGGCGACGAAGGTGACGAAGGTACCAGAACCGACAGATGGCAGTATACCATCCGCAAAAGTGTGCTTCAAATGCAAAGAGTGGGGATGGGCAGCAGCATCCCCGTCGCGAAATCTGCGCTTTGCGATTGCCAATACGCTTGCCCATCGCGGCAATTATAAGCAAATACCTCCTTCTTTGGAGAGGACTATGTTCAGTAATTGACTTCCAATAGCTGACATGAAGATGATATCATCTGCAGAAAATTCATTACTGGACGTAGATCTCCTCTAGAGATTTTTACTTACAATGGATAGCTTAGCGATGACAGAGACCATGTCGTATTTGGGGTACGCTGTTGCAAAAACTACTAACTGTCGGTTTGTGTACATCAGTCCCCTCTCACGATCATCGTCATCACCATATCAGCCATTGGAAGTCTAGTACTAGATATAGGCCTACCCATGAAAGGGGGAATATTGCCTAAGATTGCCGCGCTGAGCAAGCGTGTTGGCAATCGCAGAGTGTAGCAAATTTGCAACTAGGATGCTACTGCTTATCCCCGCCCTATGGCTTTGAGCTACACTGTTCTGGATGGATATACGCCATATGTCAGTGCTGGCTCCTTAGTCACTTCTTACGGCATTTGATACAGAGGAAGATACCATTCTACTCTGCCGATAGCTCAAGGCCAGATACAACTGGATGTACAATTTAGGTACTCCGTTGGCACCTTCTACTAATTACATATAAATAAATAAATCACACACAACATCTCATACATTGATCTGACTCCGAGATATGTAACTTTAAACACTTGTGTTACGGATATCAGACAACAGAGGAATCTTAAATATAATACTCAAATACATATTTTAGTCATCCAGACACAAAACAAACACCAATGACATCATTAAAATATTTGGACAAGATAGGATCTACCATCTGCCCCATGAGGCCTGTCCAATTAAGTTATATTTATATGTACTTTGAGAATTCTGCTTAGGAAAAATTACATCTTCATATCTCGCGTATGAAATAATTACGAGCCTGTACCAACATTAAGCCCGTCCCCAACTTCCTAATAACTACTATCGAAAGTTGTTTCACACTAATCCAATAGGAATATCGCTTCATAGTGCTTTCTCCCTGAGTCGACGCCCTTAATCCCAATAGAAATGCATAATATTATATTGCCAGGGATAGTTCAAAACATCTATTTCGAAGTTTTGTTGTTAATTGTCAATAAGGTTCAATGTTCAATTAGAATACGTAAAATTGAACCTTAATGCTGCAAATGCGATATTGAACTATTCCCGCTGACGTAAATGAAATAAATGAGAAAACAGACTTACACTGTTCTGTTCTGTAACTGTGTTCTAGCTCCTAGGATTTACTTCAGGTAGACTTTATACACAGGTCGTCTTGATAGAAAACCAAAGGATAGCCATTTTGTATTAGATCAACTCGTCAAACAAGCATACAACCCTCTTGATAGTAAGCGTCACGTCAGCCTATAGAATCCCGTAATATCACGAGGATATCACGAGCGTTGCCAACTTTATGACTTGAAGATATTATGTCGTATAACCCAGTAATTTCACTGCCTCCATCACCCTTTAACCGGAACACAGCAATGCGAATACTATTTGGCGGTGGAAATAGTGAGTTACCAATGCAGATGATTATTGTATGAGTTGTACCATGGATAAAATTATTCGTATTGGTTCTTTTTCGTAAATGTTGAGTGCCAGTGCTAAATGTTATATGTGCTGGCAAAGATGTGCGATCGTGGACGACGAGTTTTTGTCTATCCCCTGATAAGGGACCGCCCTAGCGGCAAAGTACACCCGTTGCCGCACTAACTATAATGCCTACTTCTTGTTCTATGTCAGATTGGAGTCACAACGGTATCGTATAGTTTCTGATATTATTAACAAGTTCAATCTAGGCAATTATATAGATAAATTGAAGTGTTTGTCCGAATCTTCAAAATAACAGATTCATAATGAACTAGCGTTTCGTCCGCGACTTTGTCTGCAAGGTACTTTATATGCTACCGCTGAAGATTTATTGTTATTAAACAAAGAAACTGCGCAAACAGTCGTGACAATTACGTAGAGAAAAATATAAAGGCATATCTGTCCTACGGTAGCATGATGTCGAAATAAAAAGTACCCTCTGTCGTTGCTTTAGAATATTAATGATCCCTGTGTAAAATTTAACAAGATCATTTCAGTCGTTCCGGTATAAAAAGAGCAACAAACATTAATTCATACAGCCACGCGTCCACCCACAAACATTCTAGTTCATAATATTAGTAAAGATTTTAATATTTGTAAGGAAGTAAGGATGTATATGAAATTGTAGAGTACAGTTAATAATATGATATAGGATATAGCAATATCTAATAATATATAAGTATCGTAACAGGTGACTACAGCATCGACATCAACAGACAGCGGTATATCCATCTCAAACATGCCTTGAGGCGTCCGAAACGTAAAATATACAACGGTCGTACATTAAACTGCCCTTCCGCTATCGAATGGAGGAGAGAGGCACAAGTGAAAAGGCTATTCGGTACAACAACCTATTTAGCTCCTAATATCTACATTTATTATAAATGAGACAGATGCAGAGCTGTGGGGTATCGGTAGACTAGATTATTACCCCTCTTTGTACCAAGAGTAGTACCGAGGGTAGAGGCAAAGTACCAAAACCGACAGATGGTATACTATACCTCAGATGCATAGAGCGAGGATCGGCAGCAGCAACCTTGTAGAAGACACGCTCTACCTTGCCACCCTGCTTACCCATCGCAATAATAATATTCCCCTATTTTGAGGTAGCCTATGTCCAACAGTAAGAATCCAATAGCTGATATAATGATGAAGACATTGTTCATTTTAAGATTATAGAAAAACCTAGCTCAAATGCGAGCGGGTGTAGGAGACGGGCAGAACAGTCACGCTGTACTCTGTTATTGATAACTTAAATTAAATTATGGATATACAATAATAAGACCTATATTAATATGGCCTGATTCTTTTTTCCTAAAAATAACTATATTGTAGCAATAAAATATAAAGATGAGACTTTAGCTTAAAACAATAAATAATATGTGCATAAAATCACAACATTACACAATTCTCAATTAAATTACTTATACAAGGAAACATTTTTGAGATCGATGAAGTCTGCTAAGTATATACAGATGCACATAATACGAGCAACACACACACATTCACACACATCTACATGTACACATATTTACAAATATTACAAGAACATTAACATAAGCATATATTACCCATAAAAAACACTTATCAATAGTTGTTGAATGCCAACACATTATTTGTAGACATAAGTATTAATAAATATTTGTAAACGTGAAGCTATTTTTTTAATTTTATTCAAAAATGTATAATAAAAGTTTAAAGTTCATATAAGGCGTAAACCGCTAGACTGACTTACAGTGGCCTATGCAGATTTTTAGGTAATTAATAAGTTGCCTTGGCGGAACATTGTTGCATTAGGCTACTCTGCTTCAAATGGATATACTGGAGTTTCAGACATAGTAGTTCAGTTTCAAATTTGTACACCGCTACACTGTCTGACAGTGTTCTACGCAAAAGATTTTAGGTACTGCTAATTATAAGTTGCCTTGAAGGAACATTGTTGCACTGGGATACGCTGCTTCAAATAGGTAGGTAAGGTATGTTTCAGATTAACTATTTTTTAATTTTGTTCATTCTACGTTCCATTCACGTTAGTCATTTTAAATCACCAAATAATGTTTGAAAAATTATTAAACCCATTAAAAAAGTAGTTTTATTATGAGCAGTAAACGTGGAAATGTTAGAAAATATTATTAATAGCTGGTCGATATAATACCGACAGATAGCGGTATATCCATACAGCTTAAAAAGTACAGGCAGCAGCATCCTCATCGTGAAGTCTGCGATTGCCACCACGCCTGCCCTGCGCAAAATCTACTGGAAACAAACCATTTTTCGGGGAGGCCCATATCCAGCAGTGAACTTTATATAACTGATATGATATTCTCCAGCTTAATCTGAAATTTACCTTTTCGCAACATTATTTTTAAATAACGATGTGAAAATTCTAGAAAATATGTCCGTCAGCGATCTCCACTTGCTACAATCTTGGCATACCTCTTTTGATTCTCTTACCGCATGAGCCCTTTTATTTTCGCTTATTTCTTCCTAGCACTTTTGACCTGGCCCTTCATTAATACCTCTTCTCACTGTTTAAGGTGTGTTCGCTTGTCCTATAATATATACGAAATATGCGCGCGACCTAGCGACATATAGTGCCTTTATTCAAGTTATAATCACCATGCCGTCTTTGAGATAGCCTCACGTTAAGCCTCCGCCTACATTCGAGGCTCGTATCAACGCCGTGGGTTCAGCCCGCGCGTTCAAACTGTACCGTTACTGACCCGGAACTCAGAGCCTATGCCCATTATTATTTCATCTTACAATAATATAATAGATGCATTCATCTTACTATCTCCTAACAGTGAAATAACTAATTCAGTAAAACTCATATCTAAAGCTAATTATTGCATTAATTTGCCCGCGTTATGTTTTAGATTTTTATACCAATTCTGCACCCCTCTTTTTCTCCCTTAAAAATGATTTAAAAAAAAACTTTTTACACGTGATTCATGACTTTCAATGAAGAGCTTATATAAAGAATAATAAAGTAAGCGGCAAAGTTTTATACAAACTTTGCACCCCTGTTCTACCCTTTAGGGTGTAAATTTACAAAAATCCTTTTTTATATAGCACCCCACGTTATAAAAAAAACCTCTGTGGAAGTTTATTACTCTTATAAATTAAGAACCTGCTAAATATACGAGTCGGTCAATCTACTTCTCCTTTTATATATATAGAGAGGAGATAGACAGTCAGAGGACAATGTCACCAGGTCCTATGAGGCGAATGAGGTACTAAAACTACAGATAGCGAAATAAGACAGGTCAAATGTAACAGGGCGGAGATGGGCAGCAGTATTCCCGTAGCTAAGCTATAGATTGCCTGCTTAGTGTGGCAATTATGCACATTTTTCCATCTGTTTAATTTGGAAACCAAGACAAGACGCGTGAAAACACCGGTTTTTACAGTTCAGAAACCGGACATATTAAAAAGCTTCTTAAATCAGTGCAATTGACTTTGAATTAACGTTGAAGATGTCATCAATCACCTTTTTATTTATTTATAGACCCTAAGTTAAATATGAAAATTTTTATGAATATTATTAATGTACCTAACAAAACAGAATCTTATTACAGTTTATAATAAAACACTTTCTTTTTCTCCAAAACTACTACAAAATTAAATACAGTGGACGTTCTGTAGCTGCTTCAACTAGATATTTTGTTATCTCATCCGTGGGGTACCGGGATAGACTAGACAGCTCATAGTCGGGTGAGGTACTGGAACTAAAAGATAGCGGTACCCAAACCAGCGTAGCTCAAACACAACAGGGCGGAGATGGGTTGATTTATAGATACTACCTTAAATCAACTGTGACGTTTTATTTCTTAAACCAAGCCCAGTAATATTATCTGCAGCTCCCTTACAACGGAACGAAGTATATATCCTTTTGATATCGTAAATCTCAAATTTTACTACCAATAAAATTCATGGCGTGTTTTAATGCAACTTTCAAGACAATATAGTGTTAGCAACACTACCTAGACTAAGGTTCTAACGTTTGAAGTACGTCTTTAAATTGTAAAGAGAGCTTGGATCTAGCTCGTCATCATAAATTTCACCATCATCATCATATCAGCCATAGAAAGTTCACTGTTGTACTTCCCAAGAAAGGGGGAATTTTTCCCGAAATTGCCGCGGTGGACAAGCGTGTTGGCAATCGCAGAACGCAGCTTACGCGACTGGGATGCTGCTGCCCATACCTACTCTGCGAATTTGAGCTACACTAGTACTCTACTACTACTAGTCGCCTGTTCCATCTGCTGCAGTGGGAGTTACTGGAAATTCCCCATGTATTTGAGCCACACCGTGTCGGATGAATATATCATACGTTTAATAACTCGATTTAAAAATGTATGTTTTACAGTGATTTATTTTAATAAGGATACTTCTAATAAGGATAGGGCTTTGACGGGCCCGATAGTGCAGATGGTAGTGATCCTTTTTTTGCACCGGAGGTCGTGTCGATTCCCACCCAGGACAGATATTTAAATATTCAATCAAACAGATGTATCTTAAAGTAATTGCAAATGAAAATTTTCCAATTAAAAAACAATAAAGCAGCAAAATACTTTCGGAAAATAAATATGGTAATCGGATATCAGAGGCGGCTGCAGAAGCCAAATCCTCGGCGATTTAGGCCGACAAGATAAATGAAGACGAATGCGTTCACTGAAAATTATCTCGGGGTATAACTATTTGAAAATGTTAAATCATTATTCTTATTTTAGGCTCGTTATTTTAAAGGTTAACCGTAGCTTGGCGATCAGTAGTTCATGAGGTAGGTAGACATCACACAAATGTTGTCACTGATATCTCACTCTCACCTATTTCTACCGCCAAATATTAGTGTTCGCATTGCTCTGTGGTTTGATGGGTGAGATTCGCAGTGAAATTACTGGGTGCTATGACAAATCCTAGTGATATTAAGAGTGTCTATAGCCAGCATTGATGCTTACAATCACACGGACCGTATGCTTGTTTATCGATTTAGGTCTACTCCGATTAAAGCTACTCAATCAAGAAACAATCTCCGAAGCGATCTTTAGAAGCAAAGTAGAATAGTACCTCTCCCTATACCAGTGCCGAACGAAGAGCTAAGATACCGGAACCGACAGATGGCGTTATATCCACAAAAAACAACGTAGCTCAAATACAACACGGCGAGTAATGACAGGTACCGTCATTTAGTATTACTTGCCTGTCTAGACGGCCCTACTATCCTAAACTACTAGAAAAAAGAAGAAATGGTCCGTAATTACTTTTAAAACCCAATTTTATCTTCGCCATGGAAACAAACTTAAAGATTATCAGTCTTCTGCATATAAAGTGATCTCCAGTACAATGATATACTAAACTAACCGGAGAATGTAAAATCAAATTCATGTGTACGACTCATTATTAACCATTTTTTTTAATTACCAACAACATGGAATTCCACACATTTAGATACTCACCTGACACCTCTCATCTGACAAAAGAGGTAATAAATTACAATAATATGTTAAAGAAACAAATACAGAATATTAAATAACAAAACAATAATACGAACTTCGACAAGGCTCTGCGGGTAAAGAGATACTTTTCGTAGGCACGTCCAACAGATTATGCAAATTATTTTGATACCTGACGCAATACGAAAGCGCATTGTAATTGGCCTCTCGCGGCGTGCCCGAGTTCTTTGTTGAACGCAAACCATAAAGATTTTTTGCCTCTTATTTTACAGTGACGTTGACATGACCAAAAAGTTTTATAACTAATAACTGAGTTGACCTCATTTATTTAGTTTCCGTTACTCCTGACATCCTGGTTTGACCAATCTCTTTAGGTTTTTTCTATATTTAATATTTTAAAACACCTCTAGTATTTGGTTATGTTCCCGTTTTTTATTACCTCGATAATTTCGTGTTAATTTCAATTAGTATGTATTGGTTTTTAATTTATCTAAGTCATTTATTATTGATTAGTATATAAATAACTGATATGGAGAACATTTCTTGGTTTTATTATATAATCTGTCGACTTAGTATTTATTTCTAATATATTGAGCACACCTTGTGTTCTCACCAACTAAAATTAAGTTAATAATTCTTTTCATAACAGTATCATATGAGTATAAGAAACATTGAGTCATTATAAATTATATTTGACTTAAAAGTAGTGAATTCTGTTAGAATCAGAATCTATTATTTTTAACTGCAACATGTCTGGTCATATCTTGCTTCAATCAGACAAATCAAGACAATTGAGTCTTTATTTGTCTGATTTATATTTAACACACAAGTCAAGTATATGTGATCATATTTGTGGACACAGAAATCCCCAGCCATACGCCTCTCTTCTCATATGTACAGTCCCGGCAAAGAAAATCAGAAAGAGAGAAAGAAACCATCATTGTATGAGTTGCTTCGTGACATCCACTCTCCTTCACAGATTCATCAATAGGGTTACATATTTGGTTCGTTCTCAACCGCCATGACATAATGTAAGATCACGAAGTACGTGTCCAGTCACACCGACCTTAAGCATTGGTAATACAGTTTAGTTTGCTATCACTCAGTTTGTATATCAGAGGTCAACACATTATTTAAATTTTGACAGCTCTAGAAAGTACGACGACCTTTAGATGTGTTTTTTGGTCGGCATTGTTCTGTGGTCGATTATTTTGGTTAGCGCTGATCGGCGGGGATTCCAGTGGAGTGCGGTCGGACGACGGAACGTAATTAATGTGGCATATGAGTTTTTTGAGGTTGGAACACGTTTTTTTGTTCCTTTCATAATAATTGACTCTAGGTAAATGACATACACTCTATGTGGTAGGCGTGGTGAGATTTTTTAGTGGAATGACTTCACTATCACGTTTAATATTGGTACGAATCATGCAAAAGATAGAAATAATGACCGCGAATAATTTCAATGTGGTGTAAAGGATAATATTGTGACAACAATAGAGTAAGGAATGTTGAGAGGGTGTGGACATGTAGAAAGGATACACAAATATGTATAGAGCGGAAGGGTTGGTATAGGATGGCCAAGGCGAACATTTCTTAACCAGGGTTTTTAAAGAAAGGCTAAGTCAAAAGTACCAAGAATAAACGAGCGTGTAGGGATAGACTGATGCGAGTAAGCGAATCGAGATAGGTCTACCAAGAACGTAGCAAGTGGAGATCCATAGTCTCTGCCTACCCCGATGGGACACAGGCGTCTATCCAGTCAATATTATTCACGCGAGAGTTAATGGATAAATTGTATTTATATTACTTTTTCCCATACAAAGGATATAATCCTTTGTATGGAAAAACACAATTACAATAAAACCAAATGTATATATTGTTTGTTATGCTGTACGGTTTAATTAGTGAACGGATTTTGAACGAAATGTCGTGGCATGTGACCCCGGTTATGTTCCCTCGGGATGCTACATAAAGAGAAGTCCAAGACCAAAAATGAATGAAACAAGTGAATAACTAGTAGAATATAATGAAACTATGATAATACTGATATAGGATATTTTAGAACTTTATCAACTAACACGTGGTAAATGGCTAAAGAAGTATTGTTTTAGTATTTCTGTAACTCTATTTATTTTTATAATTAACATCTTGTAACATCAGCTATCTACCAGTGAAAGTCCCGTAGAAATTTTCGGATTAACCGTTTCAAAGATCAGCTAGAACTAACATACAGATAGACAAAAAAACTCCAAATAATATAAAAAATCCTCATAAAATTAAAAAATATACAGAGAAACAAAAACGATTTTATTTGTAAGTTCTTTGTATACTTACTTGTATGCTCTTAGATATGCTCTTAGCTAATAAAATTGGATAATTTTATTTGTAAGTTCAAAAATATAACTCACGTAAATTACGTTAAAATTTGTATGGTAATGATTAATTTTTGGGTTCATTATATATAACTAACAAATATTTTTATGTGTAAATTAAACGACGTAAGTAAACGGCGTCAAAAGTTTGTAAGTCAACGATTTTTTTTGTAAGTTCTATATGTAGAACATACAAATAAAATCGATTTTGTCTATATATATTGTATATATATTGACGGAGTTCCACTTTACTGGCTTAGTTGATTTTTATTTGCTTGGTAGTTCGAATTTGTATACTCTTCTTACAAAATCTATCTGAACTATCTCATGCAAATATATACAACTAATCAAGCAGCGATAAAGATGAAAACGGATCATTACTCGCTCACGACTGGATCTAAAATCTAGGTCCATTTGCCAACGTAACCGTTGCAAATTGCATCCATTGCCGGCTCCATAAAATAGGGAAATGTAATAAGTATTACCTTTAAATTATAGTCAATTTCCTAGATAGGCATCGTTGGATATGCACTGTGTATTAATGAGTGATTGGCTAAAAGATGTTTGGTTGTTAGTATGAAGCACTCGTTCACTTTTCAATTATTACTGCGAGATCAGAATAGAGATTATCGACTATAACCATTTTATTATCCGAGAATGTATTCTGCGTTTACAAATGATTGCGAAGTAAATACGAAGGATTGTAAGAATTGATTTATGTTATATTCGGACAAAACAGCGTCTTACGGCTTCAACCGCATTGTTTTCTTTACAAAATATAACTTATATTATATTTTGATAAAGTAGCTTTTGATTTGTTGAAAAAATATTTGAATCGGTGTCGTAGTTTTTAATTTAATTTGATACAAACATACAAAAACAAAAATGTCTCTTTTTAAGTAGGTATCTGTAATTCGTTTTTTAAATAAAGGATGAAGCAATATGGTTTCTGCGAAATAAAATAGTATATCTTTCTGTACTAGGTGTAGTAAGAGGCAACGGAACCGATGGCGGTATATACAACCGAAATAGTGCAGCTTAAATAATACAGGCTGAGCATCGGCTGCAGCAGCATAGCTACCACGCCTGTCCAATGCGGTCATTAGGGGCAATAAACCCCCTTATCATGGGGAGGCCTCTGTTCAGCATATAGAATTTTAAATAAAACTTTTCTGTTAAGATATACTGTAGTTGTATTTTGAGAAATAAATAAGAAGATTGCATTACTTTACTTTCATTATCTTAATCATTACAGTCTTTTGGAAGTCTACTGCTGGATAATAGGCCACTTTAAGAAAGGAAGTTTCTTGCCCATAATTGCCGCGCTGGGCCAGCGTAGTGGCAATCGCCGAACGCGGCTTTCGCGACGGGGATGCTGCTGCACATCTCCGCCCCGTGCATATGAGCCGCAATGTTTTGGATGGATATACCGCCATCTGTCGGTTCTGGTACCGTAGTTGCCTCTTACGACACCTGGTACAGGGAAGGTACTTATTCTACTCTGCCGGCACCTCACGGCAGATGTGTAAGCATATTGCGAGTATAAACTATCCTACCTCTCATGTTTGATCAAACTGTATACAGTAAGCAAAAAAATATTAAAATCATTTCATTCAAATTAATTTCAGTACAAAGGTTCTTTACTGAAAGTTAGGGGTCCCCCCCCATGCCCCCTTAAAGGGGCAAAAGAGGGGTGCAATGTTATTACGAAACTTAACGCGAGTAAAACCGCGGAGCATTGCTAGTCAAAAATAAATATATTTCATGATAACGATATCTTTGTGATACTTGTACGTATGACATTAGAACATCAAGGAGACAAATTTATGGTTGACCATTTAAAATGAAAGGTTTTCTTTCGATTGATAATGCTTTTAGCTAATAAAATTGGATAATTTATAAAATAAAATAGAGTTCTTTACCATGTCCACAGCATCTATCAATCGGTAAACATATCTTATCTTTAGTCATTTATTTTTTTCTTTACTAGAATTTTGACACCAACGATCGCTGACATGTTTTTTCAATAGATTATGTAGTGTACTGTGCGATGTATGTTAATAAACACAACTGACTAACTTTTAAACGATTCCGATGTATATAAAATACAAAATATATTTTGTGCAATAAAGTTAAATAAATAAATAAATAAAAAATACATGTTCCCATAACATCTCATACATTGACATGATTCCGTGATAGACGTACTCCTGTTATAGACATCAGAGAACAGAGGAATCACAAATATATTACTAATATAAATATTTTTAATACCCAGACACAGAACAAACATAAATATCATCGTATAAATATTTGACTTGGGTGGGGAACGGACCCACGACCCATAAGATAGAATTACTACCGTCTGCGCCATCCGGTCTATCATTTTCAACATTCAATTTACTTATATCAATTAATTCATGAATAATCATTTAAGCAAGGAATTTTCTTTTTTTTATTATACATACAAAACACGTGTAACAGTACGTACAGATGGCTGACTTAATGCCAGCTGGCATTATCTCCCAGACGAAAATAAATATGTAGTACGGTGTTGCAGAATGATTTGGCATAGAGTGAAGTGAATGTTTTATTTGAATCAATTACATATTTATTTGTAAATAGATTCAAATAACTATTGTACACGAGTAATTTTATACATCAGAGCAAACATAATTGTAAGTATATTTTAGTTTATTGTGTTAAGAACACATACTTTCTAAGTCGCGGACTTTCACTTGAATTTTTTAATCCATAATTAATAATATATATGTATGTATAATCATGTTTTTCTTATTATTATATCAGCAAAAAGCATTCGGTCCAAGATACTCGTGTCACAAAGGTATCACGCGTGTCGCCAACCTTGTGAACAAAAGATTCAACGTAACATTAACCCAGTAATTTCACCGCCTCTCTCACTCTGAATACCGGAACACAGCATTGCGAATGCTGCTATTTAATGGTAGACACTGATAAAAGTGAGGTACCAATGCAGACGACCTTTGTACATAGTCTACCTCAAGTGAAAGATGTATTGTGAGCTTATATATATTATGATAAACCAATTTTTAAAATCTTGCGCAAACATTTCTGAAACGCCCCAAAAATTACTCCTACTTCAAATTACACCAATAAGGCGGTTAATATGACAGAAATTACGATGTAAATGAGTCTGTATTGTCAAGGAGGACTACATTCTCTGAGTAGTATACACGTGAAACTAAAACCTTTCACCGCGCTCGCCCTTGGATAATTAACCGCAAGGAAAAAAATGGCGTCCTCAAAACATATTCAGTTATCTTAGAGGCATACTTTAAACATGAAGAAGGTTTGATATCTACAATAATAAATGTGCACATAGTTTACGCTTGGATTCGACAACTGAATTAATGTAGGAATATGTTTAAAGAAATAACTTCTCTTAAATTCTGGAACCTAAGCATATTCATCGTTTATTATCTTACAGTCTAGAACTTTATTGATTTTCCACAGTGGTAGTCTTTTTCTTTCACAGGAGGTAGACCTCATACAAAGATTGTCTGCATTGGTACATTGAGCTCTCACCTATTTCTACCGCCAAATAGCAGTGTTTGCATTCCTGTGTTCCGGTTTGAAGTGTGAAAGACGCTTTGAATTTACTGAACACAATATCTTCAAGTCACAACGCGTTGGCGATATCCTCGTTATATGACAAGTGTCTATAGCCTGCAGTGACGTTTACTATCGGCAAACAAGCATAAGTGAATGCTTGTTTGTCGACCGGAATTTATTAAAAAAATATAAAAGAGACTTCAGAAATTGATGTGTTATAGTTGATGCTTTATTAATAAGGTAATTGTCATTCAAAACAAATATATAAGATAGTATTTAATTCTATAGGGCCTAATTTCTCTTCACAAAAAGTAATATATATTCAAAAGAACCTTGACTGTAAGTTATTTTCACTCAAAACTGAGGGGCTCAATGACGCATTCGGTAGTGTTGTATTCTTGTGCACCAAAGGTTGTGGGTTTGATCTCCATCCTGGACATTCATATAATTAATATCTGTGTTCTTATTTTGTAGATAGGGTATGTAATTAAGTGTTAAAATTGCAATTCTACCATCCGTAGGTACATATCTGACAAGTGCTTTATCTTTACTATGAACAGAACGCAATCAAATTTCGCTGTATGGCTTCGACCTGTTGTAGTTAAGCTGCAGTCATTACGATTCAGATGAATATATCGTCATATTTAAAAAAGATTATCCCACAACAAATGAAACAAAAGCATCAAACACAAATAATATATATACTGATGCGGGACACTACTCTGAAAATCTTTCATCTCAACCAGCACTCTCAAGTCATTAGCACAAGATAAGTCCTTACATCACGACTATATCGATATATAGTCGCATGTGACGCTCGTCCGTAACAGCTCCAATCAACATTAACCTATTCTTTTTACCAATCAAATTAACTGCTAGAAACAAATACCACTATTTGGCGGTAGAAATAGGTGAGAGTGAGGTACCAATGCCGACGACTTGTATGAGGTGTACATCTTGGTTGCGGTATATCTATCCGAAACAGCACAACTCAAATACAAAACGATGGGGATGGACAACATTCCTGTCGTTTTTTCTTGGAAAGGCCTTATTCCAGTGGACTTCGTACGAATGATATGATGATGATAACGTCTATAATGAAGTGGAGGAACATGAGGTAGACTTCTTACAAAGTTTATTTGCATAAGTATTTCACTCTCATTTATTACTACCGCCAAATAGCAGTGAAATTACTGGGTACATTCACTGCTATTTGGACTTTACTTCTCAGGGTTAGCCACACGCTAGTGATATCCTTGCGATGAAACTAGCGTATACAGGCTTCGGTCACGTTTACGATCAAGCGGACTGTATACTTGTTTGCTGCCTCCAAAATATAAAAAAAGTTATATACCTTAATCAATTCAAGATTTTCGGTTGCTTTTAAATAGTATAAATATGTGCATTTCGTGTCAACCAATAAATATAACAGTGTTTTAAATATATAATAAAGTTTATCTATGTTTTATGTAGACAGCGTTTGTTATATCGGTTGCCTTTAAATAAATAACTATAAACGTCACTACCATAATATTATGGCAGTTTCTGTAGAGCAGTCGCCTCTTACGACACCTAGTATACAAGAAGGTACATACTATTCTACTCTGCTAATTATTTTTGTTACTTCTAATAAACATTTTTAACTCTAATTAATGTTCAGTTTAATATGCATAATGTTTGCAAGTAACAGTTGAAGTTCACATAAGTAATATTATATTATATATATTCAGAAACAAATACGCATACAATATCTACTCAACCCTCTAATCAGATCAATGAGTTAATTTGGCTAAACGTCTCAGATGATATCTGGGATATCTCCAGTAGCGATGGTCGCACGTTCATTAATTACCGAAAATCAATTAATTGATTAAGCCTAATTAGCACACGGAAGTTGTCGTGTGTGACGTTTAATTAATTACTTGTTTATATTCGAAATGTGATATATATTATTATAAATGTTGCAAAAAGAACAAATATACTTCCCGTTTGGACTTTGTCAAGGAATCCGTCTGAAAATCCTACTTGCGAAGAAAATACATTCACTAAACTGACTCGTTTACCTAAAATGGTAGGCAGAGTACAATAAAATACTATCAGAGTAGAATAGTAACAGGTGCGTCAAGAGGCGACTAAAATACTAGAAACAGTATAACAAATCGAAGCATAGCTCAAATGCATCAGGGTACAGGTGGCGTTCCCGTCGCGAAACTACTCTCTGCGTGCACTATCACGCCTCAACAGCAGAAGCAGTCAAAAGGTCGTCTGCATTCGTACCTCACTAATAAATCCGTATATAATATATAATACACACTAACCAACCATTATTAATAATGTCTATCCAATTCAAACAAAGTGATAAATGACGCAGAATTTATCATAATGCCAAAACATTAGTTCACAAAATAATATGTATAGTGTCAACTTCACTCTCACCTGTTTCTACCGCCAAATAGCAGAGTTCGCACTGCTGTGTCCGGAACACAGCAGTGCGAACTCTGCTATTCGGTCTGATGGGTGAGAGAAGCAGTAAATTTACTAGTTAATGTGGCATAATATCCTCAAGTCACAAGGTTGGCAACGCAATATATCAGTGTGATATTACGAGTTTGTAGACTGCAATGACGTTTACTATCACGCGGATTGTATGCTTGGTCGTCGACCAGGTCTAATGAAAAAACAAAAAAGAAATTATGTGTATTTTCTGCGTTGGACGCTCCACAGCTGCTATGACGATTCTTATAATAACTAATTTATATTATAGAAGACTACATTGAATTATTCGTTGACACCAAATTTGATACAGCTATCGTAAGAAATCTTACTGTTGGCTCATATAAACACATTATGTTCTTATTTTAAGAGAAAAAGAGGTGCTGAAGCTACTATAGTTTTTGGAGATAAAATGGCATAATAAAACTACCTCTTATAACGGCTTTAAAACGCGCTTTTCAAAAAGAGAACGGTTCTTGAGAACGGTTTTCGCATGGTAACCGAAACGTCGATTAAAAACGTTCTAAGTTAAATTAACTGCGTCTAAAGCCGCATTAAAAGCCGTTTAAAGAGAAGTTTTACTATAAGTAGTAAACACGTAATTGCTAGAAAATATTAATAAAATGGTATTTATATAATCTCCAAAATCACGCGTTACTGGTATACTTGCGATGTAGTAAAAAGCGATGTAGTTTGATTACACGGACCGCATGTTTGCTTGGCAACCAATTAGTGTAACTCTTGTTTTACGATATCTTCTAGTCCACGGTTCACAAGTCAGTATATTATTCATTTTATATAGTATTTGGAAGACCAACAGCACGAAACTTTTTAAAAGCAATAAGATTAGTAACACCTGACCAATGAAATGAAAAAATCATCACAAACAAACAATTGACTATGATATTTAAATAAGTTCGAAAAATAACAAACAATACCAAAATTTATAAAACAAACGCATCATAAAATTGATAAATATGAAAATGTAAAATAATATATGTATGTAATTTTGCTCGCCGTTGCATAAATTAAATTAGATTTAGTGCGTGCTCAGTAAGTGAAATGTATTTCTTATAAGTTGAATCAATTTATTTAACTTTAATCGTATTTATGGACAAATTACTTATGGACACTATACAAGTTACTAATGAACAAACTTGTGCCTTAACTAAATTGGAACAAATTTACAAAAAAAGAAAATCTATACGAAGACATACAAGGAAAGAAATGTCCATTTACTCCATATATCCACCAGGATAATAAAGAGTCTATAAATTCACATGGGAAATGCAAAAGCGTGTACAGAACACTCACGACGCTATTCCAAACATTTTATATACAATTCGTGTGCCAAGATTCGGGGAAAAATAGCATATAAAACTTTATATAAAAATAACCGAGGTGCAGAAAAGTGCGCAACCCTTGTGTTTAGTTTGGCGTGACTGTTGACTTTGGGGCCTCCGTAGAGCCGACAACGCAAACGTTATTAGTGTCCAATGATATTTTGATAGGAGCAAACGGGAAAATACACGGAAACATCAGCTGACCAAACAGCCACTACGCAATTTATAGAATGACTCTATGTCAATGATAGCTATACTTTTATTTATCGTCTATGGTGTTCCTTTGTTTATGGTTTTTTGATTGTTTAAAAATAGAACGACAATAGAATGTGCTTAAAATGAATAAAAAAAACAGCTACACACGCTTCTACGTAGACCTCAAAAGTCATCGGCATTGATTCCTCACTCTCATCTATTGCTACCGCCAAATATTAGTGTTCGCATTGCTGTTTTCCGGATTGAACGGAGGAGAGTCTGTGAAATTACTGGGTACATTAACGTAATATCTCCAAGTCACAAGGTGTGCAACGCGCTGAGATATTTTTGTACAAGCTAGACTGTGTTGCGGTCACTATTACGCGGATTGTACTATTGACCTGGTCCGGTAAAAAAATACTGCACCAGAAAACAAAAATATTACAAACAATTAAATTTTATCATCTTAAAAATGTTCACGAAATAATAGGAATCAATTCAATCCCAATAACTGGATACAATAATAAGCAACACGTCACTTCATCCCGCAAGTTGAAATCAAAGATCATATGATAACAAAACTTTAAGCTATAAACAGGTTAATTTAAAAAGATTCATATAGTTCATACAGAGAAATTAAGACAATTATAGACTATAACAAAAATAACATAGGTAAAACTTTAAAAAACTATTTTTGATATCACGGAAAAAGAAAACGAATTGAATCGATTTAAAAAACTTGTGTTAGCACATGATATAGCTTTCGCTGGTGGCGACATTATAGTAAAATTTGGCATGAAAATATCTTGAATTCCGAAAAAGAAGAATACAGATTATATGGCACTATTGAACTTGGAAAAAAGTTTCCGCAGAACATCATTTAAATTCTAAGCCCTGCGGACAGTCGCAGTCTTACCAACTGACTATCTGGTCAATATCACACAAAAGCAGTCATATTACACCAATATTTTAAAAAGATTAAAAAGTTGATTACAGCAGTTGATTAATGATCCATCCATAATGATCCATATCCACGACGAGCATAAAAGGTTTATACATTTTAACGTGTCTATTTATTTCTATCATGCAAATGGAACTCGCTGTCGGTGCCAATCTCGCCATACATTTCGTTAGAGGTTCCACTGATACAATCAAATGGTCATCGAGAAATCGCGAGGTGAACGGTCTCCACACGGGCGCCACCCGGTTCTGCCATGACCGATCAGTTCAAACACCGATTAGGAAGTTATTCAGGCATGAGTGGTCGGGGAATTTGGAATAAGTGACGTCAGAATGCACATTCACTAAAAATGAACAAGTTCTTAAAACGAATTTGCATCTTTAGATTTTCATTTGTTTGTTGTATTTAACATGAATGTCTCTTCAAACTCGTATCCATTTAAAAATAAGTGGTGATAACAAAACCATCGGATACCGTTTGATGTTGAAGCCACTTACATTCGATGTTAGATTATACCACTTGTTAGCTAAAAGAACGAAGTTTCATTCCTCAGACGAAACACTACCTGTCTCGTAGGTGTATTATCCACAACACAGTCTTACTCCATTCCTAATTCTGATGTGGAAATTTATAATTTTGTCTTGTATAGATATAGAAATTACCTCAGTCGAAGGGTACTTCTGCTTTAGTATCTCGCACTAAGCTATTTCTACCACCAAACAGCAATGTATTTCTATATTCCGATTTAAAGAATGTGAGAGGCAGTGAAATTACTGGGTAATGTCACATAATACTATCAAATCACAAGATTGGTGATATCCTTGTGATGATACAAGCGTGTACAAACTGCAGTGACGCTTTATATCACGCAAACTCTATGCTTGCGTGTCGACTTGTTTTATAAAAAAAAGAACAAAACAGCTTTCATATTATTTATTTCACCCGACATATCAGTTTGAAATTCAAGATGGTATACGATATTTTAATGTAAAAAATAAATATAAAATAATGAATCAAAAATATATTTAAAAATTATGTAACTAATACCAATTTTTAGATGTATACTAAAAAATCTCCTTTGACTAGCGGTCTCCTGGTAAAGGAGGATTTTATTCAAAAATAATTTACAAGTTAACTTAAAGATTACCTTGGCTATATATGTATCTTATGATACAAAACTTTTTATTTATATTCATTACTTTAATAAGAATATTTTAATTATATAAATCCAAACTACACAAGCAATAGGATCTCTGATCTTCAACACTCTAGCTCTTGGAACAAAAGCGGAGGTCGATTTAAAGAGTTTCATAGACCATAAAAGTAAAAATGGAAAACAAGCATTAAATCAATCGACATATCACGAAGGGGCCTCAGTAAGTTTAACTTCGTATGTGTCGTCGTCGTCGTACCTTATTTGAACTCACATGACCACGAATTTGCTCTTTACATTAGAGGTACTACAAAAACCAGATTAGCCCATGACCACCACCTACACAGCAATCCATGGCTACCGTGGGCTGTAACTACCGACTTCCAGAGAATTCTAATGGTAACATTGACCAATGAATAAATGAATCGGCAACGACATAAAATACTTTACACTGTATATACACTGTAATACCTCACTGTAATACCTCACTGTAATACCTCACTCGAACCTTTGTACTATCGGCACATAAGGTTAGACTACATTTTCTGTATGCTATTTTGATGAATGATAGAATTATCATCCATTAGAAATCCATCATGCACCAAGCATGTTGACAACTACGGAGCATAGCTGCTGCTGCTGCCCATCGACGCCTCACAGTGTAGCTAAAATACACGTATTTGAGCTGCACTGCTTCGGGTGGATACCGCCAAACTTTAAAGAAATGGAAAAGCCAGTGTTAAGTCCTTTCTTATCTATTAATCATAGTTGTAGAACTTTAATTTGATTAATTTATTGTATATATATATACATATATATGTATGTATGTATATAAAAATATAAGATGCACGATAAAATATGTAATAGTTCGTCATAACACGGGCAACAGTAGTTACCGATTTAATAGTTTATCAGTTCGTATTTCTTGTTTAGTTTAACATATTTGTTTTGTTTGGATTAACAAATAAATTGAAAATATATTTTTTTGAATTTTGTTTATATTTGTATACCTACTTGTTTGCATTTGTATACCGAAGCAATAAATCCGCATATTTCTATACACTATAATAAATTATAATAATAAATTCCTACAACATCTCATACATTAACCTGACTCCGAGGTATGTCGCTTAAAGCACTTGTGTTACGGACGATAGACAAAAGAATAATCGTTAATATACTACATAAATACATATTTAACACCCAGACACAAAACAAACACAAATATCATAAAAAAAATTTTTGCTCTCGGTGGGAATGTAACCCACGACCTTTGGCGCAGAAGAAAGGATCACTACAATCTTTATAGGGTCAACTGAAACGGAATGGTGATTAGGTTTAGTCAGAACTTCCACCACAACAAAGACGCCACTACCAAAAAATAATAATATTAACATTTGCAATATTTGCAATGTCATGTAAAATTTTCGCGTAAACTAATATTTATGTCTATATTTAAATTATTAATAAATAAATAAATGTCTAATATTTAAATTATTTTTAAAGCAATCATCATTTTCATCATACCAGCCATTGAAAATTCACTGCTAGATACAAGCCTACCCAAAAGGGGGGATTTGTCCATAATTGCCAAACTGTGCATTTGAGCCACACATCTGTTGGTTCCTGTACCTCAGTCGCCTCTTACGACACCTGGTTCAGGGGAGGTACTATTCTACTCTGCCAGTATGTACAACACGGCAGAAGCAATGTCTGTCAAATGATTCTTTTTTCAAATGTGGTATGCAAAATTATATTTTATGTCGCAAGATTAGTCACACTAATTACAATGTGCTATCATATATAATGACCAGTTATTATGTTTAAAATAACGATTTAATCACAATTACTTTAACATATATATACGTTTATAAATAATATCGAATGACATATCAAATTGTTTTTATAAAAGATATTATTTTTTTCATCCGCGAATGAACTCTTGCAATTAAATTTTCGCAAGCAACCGTGAATTTGCGAAATTTGAGTACGAGGAAAGTATATTTTACGAAAAATATAAAACGGGAAAGAGGTAACATTAATTTAGTCGTGATTTTTGGGGCAGAAAAAAAGATTTTTCCACAAGAAAATTTACTGAATTTTAAATTACATAGCTTACAATCAAGAATTAATATAGAAAAATAATTTTCACCTATAATTTCTATGATAAATAATTTGAGTAGCAACCCGATATTGGAAACTGATTATAGCTTAGTAACAGCACATAGATAGAGGTACTTAATACATCAATTAAGAGGGGCCAAGTATTCCGGTTTGACTAATCGCCTCCAAAAATGTATCACAGTAATTTGTATCGACCAAACTGATGCTGGGGTCAGTGACCCCGGACCAGTTTGGGCACTACATGACTTGTCAGACGCTGCCCAGGAAAAGTACGTAAGTTAATATTAATTACTGACATTCGCTTGCCGCTTCGCTCGTTTGTGACAAATGTTTGGTCCAATGGCGCAGAAGGTATCTTGTACGACATGGGTTGGGTGGTGGGTTCGAACCCCATCCAGGAATAATATTTATGTGAAAGTCTGCTGTTTGCTTTGTTGCTATTAGACAACATTTACAATTATAGTCAATATAACCAGCATTATAACATTAAGAATCTTGTGGGCTATCACACATTAATTTTATACTATTTAGTTTATTCTATTTGAGCATTTTATATATTTCGAATAAAAATCACTGTTATTGAGAAATATAGTGGGAGAATTAAATTGGAAGGTAAGGAAGAGGCATAGTTACTGACTGTAATTTAATAAGTTTGTATGTTAGTAACTCTAACGAATGCACCGTCTCGCGCTTATCCTGTTTTGATTTATCGTATTGTCAATAAATAACATACCTAAGATGAAAAGGTTTATTTCTATATTGCAAAACAAAATTTAAAAAATAATTGGTTTTTAAACGTTTTTTCAGCTGTCATTTATGACAAGACAGGCGCGAAAATCGAATTCATTCCCATATTTGTAATGAACTTTGCAAATTATGTTTTCAAATACCATACGACATACATAAATAGGAAGAAAATATAATTTACAGTAAAAATAATTAACATTTCCCGATAATGAATAAATTTCTGAAAGGTTAAAGATGAGTCGATGATTGTTTTGCTTTCTAAAAATAGACATCACACCCAAGCAAAGAAAGCGTATTATTATCCCACCAATTTCCATAAATTACGGCGTAAAGGAATTCGCTATGCCACAAGGGAACAAAAAAGACTATTTATAGCTGATGCCACTAAATCCCTGATAACTATCGCGAAGCCTCATAAAGTGGGGAAAAACCAGGTTGTGCCACGGGGCAGAGTGAAATATCGCTGTCCCGCCTACGTCGTCCCTAATAGAACCTCTATTGTACCAAACCGGATCCGAGGACTGGTTCTACTAATACTCGCTGTTGCTGTATCCGATTTGTGGATATTTCAACTAATTCCTTGTGACTATTTTTATTATACAACTTAAATGCTACTATAGTTGTATCTATACATAAAAAAACTTACGGTGCGACAAGAATAATGTAAGTAATATTCTCTAGTAATCTGTTTGAATATTCCTATTATTTGAGCGTGGTGTTATTAAACATTTTTTTATTAGTTAAAGCAAAGGAATGTCCCACTGCACCAGGTGTCGTAAGAGGTAACTAAGGTACCAGAAATGACAGATAGCGGCATATCCAACTCAAATGTACAGTCCAGTTATAATGTAAAGGGCGGAGATGGGCAGCAGCATCCCCGTCGTGAAAGCCATGCTCGACGATTGCCAACACGCTGAACCAGCGCGGCAATTAAGGGCCAGAAACCTCCTTTCTTGAAGAGGCCTATTATTCAGGAGTAGACTTCCGAGAGGCTGTATTGATGATGATAATGAAAGGAATTTGATGCAATCTTCTTATTTTTTTCTCAAAATACAAATACAGAAGTAAATCTTAACATAAAAGTTTTATTTAAAATTATTGAAGTTATAACTACGAGCGTAGCCACGAGAACGTAAAATTCTTAATCTTATAACTTTGTAATAAGCAAATCCAATTTATTAACAACTTTGTAACAGACCAATATTTTTAATGGTAATTTTTATTATAAACCAATCATATAAACATACATACACGCAAACAAGACAAACCTTATTGTACTTAGGTGATGCTCAACTTATACCAGAGATAGCTAGAAGGTATGACCACTGTTTGTCTGTCGTTTACTATGATGACCGTTAATATTATAAAGATAAGGACGCAATTCCTTTGTTATATGTACATTTTCGGTTATCTTTCTATAAAAGCTTTGTTCTATACTTTAACGGAATCCTAAATAATTACTGCTTCACCTTGGGCCGAATAAATGTCTGAATACGAATATTATAGAGTTAATTACAAACTGTTTGATATTTTATGGGTTCACGATTGGACATGATCAATAAATCACTGTTTCTTTTGTACAGGTAGTTAGTATTAAGGTGTGTGACGCAACAACACCCGCCTTTATTAGTTCATATTTGTGTTGGATATGTACGAGTAGACAACGAATAATTATGTTGTGCCCGATGACAACTAGCCCGATGAAATCGATCTCTACCGAGCACAAATATTTATATGGTGATAAATGTTTGGTGTTGAATATGTGTAATCATAAAAGCCATTGCAAATCCACTGCTAAATATAGGCCTTCTCAAGAAAGTGGGAATTATGCCCATAATTGCCAATTTGATCGCAGAGCTTTCACAGCGACGTTGCTGCTGCCCATCCCTACCCCATGCATTTTTTGTACACTGTTTCGGGTCGATATACCTCAGTCGCCTCTTACGACACCTGGTAATTCCTAAGGCTCAGAAATATGTGTATTTACATACAAAATTACATACAAATTAAATACAAATATAGTACCTTTATATTTGTGATTCAGATATGTTGTCTGATGTTCTTAACGCAAGTGCTTAAAGCGACTTACGTCGGTGTAAGGTCAATGTATGAGATGTTGTGGAAATTTATTATTTATATATTTTTCATTACAGACATGCAAGACGTCGCGACAATAGTCATATACTCGTACATTTGTCGGTCTCGTTGGTGCATTCGGTAGTGACCCTGGCTTGAGCACCAATGTTCGTGGATTTGATCCTCATCCAGGACAAGATATTTATGTGATGATTTTTTTTGTTCAGAACTATTCTGAGCTGGATGTTATATACCTATGTTTTTAAGTAATGTTGTCTGGTATCGGTAGCTTTAAATAACTTTTCTCGAAGCCATATCAATGCATGAAATGTCGTACAACAAACTTAGTTTAACTTAGCTTTAAGACCCGCTTGGTGCCAGTTGTCTAGTATAAAGTAGGTCTAATTTATATGTTAAATGAGTTTAAGATCTCGTGGAGTTATAGTAGTATTTAGTAGGAAATAAAGTGTTATTATCTATTATTTTGGAAGATTTGAAAGTTATTGTAATGGAATATAGCTTACTGATTGATTTATTTTTATAGATAGAAATTCTTTGACCTCCACATACACGCAAATACAAGCGCTTACACTATAAATATATTTTATTTATAGGTATATTTTAAATTTTTTAATACTTAGAGACATCCCATTTCGATTTTGGAAAGAGGAAGCGAAAGAAATCAACTTTTATTTGCACGAGCTCACCTGTAGACAATTTTAATTACATTTTTAAATTTTGACTTTTTATAGACAATTTTATAATCACCCTAATCCTACTAGAAATAAAGGAAATATTCGCTTGGACATCTCCAAAGTGTAGATGAGCCAATCTATCCATAAGAACATCACGTGGCGCTAATAAATTTGACCGAATTCGTCAAATGCATTTAACAGCGAAGTTTCTACTACACCTAATAGCATGCTTATACCTTCACGGATTTTATAGAACTTTCTAGATTGCGTCAGGTAGAAAGGCGCCGCCTACGAGATCTGAGAGTACGACTTAGGAATAATAATACACGCGGGCACAGAAATGAAACTCTAAGCCGGTAGATTAATATAGACGGTGCATCACAGAGCAATCGTTATGCGTTGACAACAACTGATGTATTGATGGATTTATGTTGACAGAGCCTCTATTCGATTATGCTGCAGCTTTTGTACGCTACTGAGCTTGTGTTGACCTTCCTGTATGCTGTCGGTGTATAGCTTTGAGCTGTAACTTCACATCGTAGGACGCCCGTTCTTAAATATTTCCAATAGGACCGGTTGTATGGAACTGCAGTACAAATTATGTATGTAAAATAGATTGTATGTCGATGTGCGTTTGCGTATTTTTTTATACTATATAATTATACATCATCATCATCCTACCAGTCATTGGGAGTCCACTGTTGGATATAGGCCTCGAAATTTTGCCCATAACTGCCGCACTGAGCAAGCGGGTCGGCAATTGCAGAGTGCAGTTTCCGCGAAATTGATACTGTTGCCCACCCCCGACCAGTGCATTTGAGCTTCACTGTTAAGGATGGATTTACCACTATCTATCAGTTCTGATACCTTAGTCGCCTCTTGCGACATATCGTACAAGGGGAGGTACCATTCTTCATTGCAGGTACTCTGCGGCCCGTTTATAAATTTTGGATTGATATAAAGCTACCCCAGTAATTACCAAATATAGACGGTTAATTATGGCTGACGGTGATGACGAACAGAGCCGATAACAATACAGTATTATTTTAACAAGTAACTTTCAAACCCTCTCTGTACAAATAATTACATCTTTTCGTCACAATATTCTGTCGTAAAATATAAATAATATTTTATGTGATATTAAAGTGACATGAAACCTTTAAACACAAATTATTTGCTTACTGTAATCGACATTTACCACTTCCATTTTGATTTATTTGTACCTTACAATCCGCCTACGATATAACGACAATAACGACAATCCGTTCACGTAAATTTTATAATGCCAGCAAGGAACATTTCGAACCAATAAATCGTCTCCTACTCAAATGCTGATTATCACCATTTTTTTATTAGACCACGTCAACAATCAAGCATACAGCCTGCGTGATAGTAAGCGTCACTCCAACGTATAGACGCTCGTGATATCGCAAGGATATCACGAACGAGTTGCCAACGTTGTGACTTGAGGATATCACCCCAGTAAATTCATTGCCTTTCTCACCCTTCGACCGGAATACAGCAATGCGAACACGGTAATTTGGCGGTAGAAATAGGTAAGAGTGAGGTACATGTGACCTTTTGTAAGAGGTCTACCTCATGTAAAGCCGGGTTTTTCCGTTCAAGCAGTGAAAGCTAGGAAATGGACCAGGCCAACAGTTAAAAAAAACTAAGATTATTTACCGATTCGTTTCTGCCAGCTCGCATAATCTAGGCATGCCTAGGTCACCGGGGCCTAGATTACCTATATCCTAGTGAGTCACGACGCTCTACCTACGCGAGGAGGCACCCATTGTATGCGATTACGGTCTATTCCGAGATCGTCCGCGGATGAATGTCGACTGTAACTGTTCCCGCCGATCGGCCATTTGCATTATAGTGGGTCATGCCAGGGAATAATCGAAATAATAAACACTACTATAGGGTTTCAATTCACTACAATTTAAGTTGAAATGATATATCAGTTTTTGAAATATGCCTTGTACGATATACTTCCAATTATTTTTACCTTGACTTATCTAAAGTCTTCATTTCTTATCTTTACCATATATCGATTCGCAAATATTTCACTGGTACAATGGCGCAAATGGTGGTGACTCTATATTGTGCGCCAAGGACTCGTGGGTAGTGGTGCTTGTTCTGTCTGGGTATTGAAAATGTATTTAAGTATTATATTTGTAACTCGTGGCCATAGGGTACAAGAGGAGTAGAATATTACTTCCCTCTGTACCAGCTATCGTAAAAGGCGACTGTGGTACTTGAACCGACAGGTGGCGGTATATCCACCCGAAAGAGTGTAGCTCAAATGCTCTAAGACGAGAATGGGCAAAAGCATGTTCACAATTTTCCCCTTTCTTGGAGAGGCCTATGTCCAACAGTGGAGGTTTAACGACTGTTATGATGATAATGATTTGTAATTCCACTGTTGCCTGATGTGCGAAACACAAGTATTTTAAGCAACTATCTCGGTATCAGGTCACTATATAGTGAGATGTGGTGTGAATTTATATATACATAATAATATCTGTCATTATGTTGTGTAAGTATGTATGTGATTAAAGCAACAAGTGTTTATTTTCCAACCCCTTCAAAAATCTTGGTCATTATCTTTAGAATGGAATATTATCTTCCCCTGTACCAGATATTGTTTTAGGCAACTCAAGTAATGGAACCAACAGATGGTTTTCTCTAAACGGAGATGCTAGCCAACAACCTTCCCCTGCGCGTTGGGCAGGCGTGGTGACAATCACAGAATTGCATTATGACGAGAATGCTGTCAATTCCTGAGAAAATATTAAACTCGGTCTGAATATTTAAGACAATGCGTAGCAGCATGCTTAATCGGTTTTTAGTATATTCTGTCTTTCCAATTAGCAGACAACTAGAAACTTGGCAATTACTGCATGTAGAAATTAGGTTTTAGATAAAATGTAGGATTGAATGATCCATGTTCTCTTTTCAATATTATGATTATATATAATCGCAACATCAACCTGCTATAAATTTAGTTATAAGACCCGTCTGGTGCCGGAAGACTACAGTGTGTAGGACACACAATGACCTATTTGTTTAAATGACTCTTATAACACAAATTGTCAGGGTCATCGTTCATTTGTGTTAAAATGTAATAAGCAAGTATACACTCAATGTTTTTTTGATGATTTGGAAGTACATATGACAGACATATTTAAATTAAAGACATAATTGACTTTGACATTAATAATAATTATAACTAAGAATCAAAATCTTAACGCTATTGTGTTTCAAATGATGTTGAAACCCCGTTAAAGACAACAGACTGTAGTAATTGATGTCTTAAATTACGTAGTCAATCTACGCTCAATTAATTTTGAAGTTTTTTTATTCGCCTACATATAATTGAGCTCTTTTAGGAGCGTATTAAATAAATAAATCGGTTATATATATAATAATAATCGGTTATCGGTATAAAATGATAAGAAAAACGATAAAAGGGGTTTATGTCTCGTTAATAAAAAATATAATCATAATTTCAATTTACATATATGAAAAGAGAAACTGACTGACTAACTGACTAACATATCAACGGAGGGCCTGAACTATAAGTAAATTTAAATTTTTGTTTATAACGTAAAACGGGGGTGCAAAGTTAGTATAAAGCTTTGCTGTTTGTGAAGAAATTCGAATGAAATTCAGTGTAAACGATCTTCTTTTTGCTTCTTAAAATGAGGGTTAAAGGACGAAGGAAACTTGATAATTCTTGAGTCATGAAACATGTGTTAAATATTTTTTTTTATAATATCACCCCATAAAGTGGTGCAAAGTATTATAATTTTATATTATTAGTTATATAATATTATCCAACATTTACACGTCCGCTATTCGTAAAAGATCTCCTCTTTCAACAACTTAAAAACGCTGTTGACTTTTACATATTTTGATCGATTCGTTGGTTATCTTGCGGCAATCGTTTTCAAGATTGACAAAAGATGTTGTGTGATAATTAAGATTAATTTTCAGTAAGATTTATCAGTAAGATTTGGTCATACAGCGATTCCGTTAATCTTTTTTCAAATAATATATATATATTTTCACTTCTACAATTAAATAAATTAAAAGTACAATAAATATGATTACATTATTTAATTAATATAATTTTATATTTAGCACTTTTAATTCTTTTGGGCTATGTATGTATTTATTTTACATTAGAGAATTATGGGGATTTGACTCAAGAATGTTTTTAATTAAAATGTTTAATTAAAGATTATAGCTATTCATAATTATCTTTGAAAAATTTATTGCAGGTATTTACCGTAGACATGGTTATAAAACCTCTATAGGAAAAGTTACGGTACTGCCATTACTTGAAAAACACACCTCGCTTAGTCACCGATGTAAAGATTGCCGCTTGAAGAGATGAGTGTTATAGATAGGCTGTACCAAATTGAAATATAAACAGCTATATCAGCATGCAATGTTTGTGCGGTCAAGAAGGTCAACATACGCATTCTGTTGAGTTTATTTTGAATATCGCATGTCGATTCTTAATAGTAAATGGCGACGAGCTGGTGAATTTAAAAGTGAGACAGCTGATATCTTATTGATTATGTTAGGGAAACAATATAGTATACTGTTGTTTAACAAAGAAACGTATGACAAATGATAATTTTACAAACAATTCAAAGCTAAACATTCCAACCCAGACAGCACAGTCATAAATAAGCATTAAATAAAATGCTGGCCCTAAGGGGGGAACACTCAGGACCTTTGACGCACATGATAGGAACATTACCGACTAGGCAAAGTGCCATTAAACTTTTTGACTCTATTCCGCGGATAATATAGTTTAAAGCCTTATTGATAATAAAAATAAAAATGAACAGAATCTAATTTCAACTTCTGAAGGTGTTGCAAATCCAACTAATAAGTACTAAAAACGCGGTAATACACTTATCGATTAACCAATTTTTATTAATTCTGACTTATGCGATTTACAAGAAGTTTGTATTTATTGTAATTTTGTATTATTGTATTAGGTTTAAAATTTAGAACAATAAATGAAGATGTATTAGCAAGTGAAGCAATTGTAATTGTAAGAGGGTAACATGATATAAGGCGGGTGCGTTCCGGAAGAGTTGCGAGCGCATTGTTCGCTGGTTACTGCGCCGGTCTCACGAGTTCAATGTTGTTCTGCTCGGATTTCGGCCATCTTGGGGGTCCGTCCGCCAAATTGACGAAGTGCTGTTCTAAATTTAAAATCTTAAAAGCTTAAGTGACCATAAAGTTTAACTCTGACGTTCATTAAAAAGGTTTCAATGTTCACTAAGTATTTAATTGTTTGTTCTTCTTTGTCTTTTCTAATTATTGGCCAATGTCAAAATGCATAAACGCATAATAAACTAATCGTATTAACAAAAAAGAGCCTATTACATTAAATGCATATGAAAGTGTACACGTTCCTTACAAAAAATAATTTGTAAAATTTTAGTCTGTCTATTTCGACTAATCTCTGAAATAGCTCGACCTATTTTCAAGCGATTTCACTGGCAGATAGCTGATGTTATAAGGAGTTGAGTAGCCTTAGTTGCTATTGGTATTTACAATTATCATCATGAGTATGGAAATAAGTCTTATGATACCTCGAGGTGCTGCTTATTTAGGATACCAACAAAAACAAAAAAATCAAACAAACTGTCATGACAAAAACGATTACTAGTGTGCAAATCAGCAACTGTATCTAGTAGTACCGTGAGTCTCCAACAGTTACAACTGCATCCTATTGTCATCACCAATCAACTAGGCGGTAACAAAATAAGTCATTGGTATTTAATGACGGATCCGGCGGCGCATTCGTTATTCTCCCTGTCTTTCGCGCCAAGGATCGATCCCCACCCACGACAAACATTTGTATAATGAACTAGCTGACCCGGCTAATTTCGTACCATCTAACAGTAAGTTAAAAAAAATAAAGTTATAAGTCAATAATTACATTATATCAAAAACATAAAATATTACTTAAAAATAGTGTTAATTATTAACACGTAATTCATAATATTGAGGTCAATATTTAAACGATAGTACTGTTCTCTGTAACAGACGTCGTAAGAGGTGAGTAAGGTATTAGAACTGACAAATGGCTGTACTGTATCCGGGACAGTATAGCTCAAATGCACTGGTCGGGGTTTGTCAGCAGCGTCCCCATTGCGAAAGCTGCGTTCTGTGATTGCCAACATGCTGCCCAGCGCGGCATTATGGGCGAAATTCTCTTGGGGAGGCCAAAGTCCAGCAGTGGACTTCCAATCACTGTAATGATGATGTACGTCACTTGATTGTTTTGCAGTCCCTGAAACTCTTCACTAACACTTAAACTTCATGGTATGGTAATATAGTTCAAATTTATTTTCAAGTATTATTGCAAATCGTTTGTATGGGAATGTACAAAAATTTCGTTTCTCAACTTTTTCAATTAATTAAAAATATATATAAGAACGATCCTCGTACTAAAAAAAACATTAAAAAAGAGAATTAAAGAAATCGGTTCACCTGTGCTCGAGATCTGTGCTTAAAAACACATTCAGCGATTCATTTTTATATTATAGATGTTCGTGTTTGTTCTATATCTGGGTGTTAAAAAATATAAATTCAAACATAAGAACACTGCTGATTGCGCCAAATGTGAATGTGATTAAATAAATAATTGTGCCTTAGAAATAAATTTACGCTTCACGTAAATTTAAGTTTACCGAGTTAGAGAATTAAATACAGAACCAATAACCTTTAAGACACCTCATTGTTGACTCCATCGCACATGGACGGCCGGCCGTAGCGCCGCGCGCGTCTCCCGTGACGACTTGCTGCCATCATTCTATGAACCTTTTACGTATTATGTACTCGTATAACCTTCAACTTATGAAATAAGCTAAATTCTGTTATCATCCATAAGGTTCACCGTACTCATCATCAACATCATTATAGCCATTGAAAGTACACTGCTCAGCCTTCGCGACGGGGATGCTGCTGGCCATCCCCACCCTATTCATTTGAGTTACACTGTCGCGGATGGATATCTGTCGGTTCTACGACCTCAATCACCTCTTACGTCACCTGGTGCAGGAGGAGGTATTATTCTACTTTGCCGCACATAACGGCTGGTCTTAACTTAACATATAGCAAATCTAAACTTTATCAAGATAGTAAAGCGTAGATACTGTAAGTAACTACATCACAGAATAATATATAAGTTTACATCAACTCATGAATTTGATTCTCTGATCTTAGCACCAGTAATGTCGCAATAAACGATGTCAGACGTGGGCGGGGTATCAGCGATAAGGTTGAGGTATGTAATTAACTTCAAGCCAAGCATTTGGTGCGGGTTTAAGATAAATATCTAAATAAACACTCTTATATACATACATATATATATATATATCTATATATATATATATCTATATATATCAATATATATATATATCAATATATGTTTATATACATACTAAAGTGGACAACAACGCGTACGATTTGTAAGCGTCAATAAAGCCTATAGACGCTGTATTACAATGATATCACTAGCGTGTTGCCAATTTTGTGACTTGAAGGTATTATGTAATATTATCAGTAACTTTATTGCTTTCTCTCAAATCGGAACTAAGCAATAGAATATTGGTGGTGGAAATAGGTAGGAGAAACCAACACAGACGACCTTTACATGAATCTACCTCTAGTAATAACTCATATGAAGGATTATTATTATTATTATATTCTTATCATCATCCATTGAAATTTTGCTCAAACTTGCCACACTAGGCAAGCGCGTTGGCAGTCGTAAAGCATAGCTTCGCAACAAGGATGCTGCTGTCCATTCCCGCCTTGTACGTTTAAACTACACTACTAGGGATGGATATACCGCCATCAGTCGGTTCTGGTACCTTAGTCGCCTCTTACGACACCTGGTACAGGGAGAGGTACTATTCTACTCTGCCGGTACCACACGGCAAATTTCTTTTCAATGTTATATTATTAAATCAATTCACTTTTTCCATTAGAGTAGCATTACAATTTGCATTATTATTTTTGAATTTCACATTTATATAAAATAGTTCAAAATATGAACATGTCCAAAGAGTAGACATTCGATATATATTTTTTAAGTAGACAGATCCGTTTGTATACACAATTTCTTGTCTATGATCGATCAAATTACGAATCTACTTATGTCTTTTTAGAATTGAAAGTGATGACCAAGCCTAGATCGGTAGCCAAGAATCAAAAATTGAACTCGAAAGCGCATGCTTGCTTATGCAATATACAGATTGCATTAGAACCTCACTCTCACCTATTTCCGCCAAATAGCAGTGGTCGCATTACTGTGTTCCGGTTTGTAGGGTGATAGAGGCAGTGATATTTGTGGGTAAGGATATGAGTATAATGTATATATGGCATATTATCTTTGAGCCCCAAGGTCGGCAATTCCCTAGTGATATCCTAGTGATATTGACAACTAGAGGATGCTGTGACGCGAAATGTACGCTTGCTTGTCGGCCTGATCTAACAAATAAACAAAATAACTTTAGAAATGGTTCAGTGATGTCTACACTCAACCGGCTCTCCCATATCAAGTGATCAATTAATGTTTAGAAACAAAAAAAGTACATACGAGGAGCAGTTGAGCTATTTACCTTTATGGAAAATATATTTATATCATGGTATGAATTTTGTTTACATCTACTACAATTGACTACAAGTCTCCGTGCTTCAGTATACTCACAGTTACGTTGTTCGCGAATCCGTGTACCATTTAGAGATTAAATTCCTCCCCCAAGAAATACTAACATAGTAAGGATTATAAATGATACCAATTTGTCTATTTTTAGCCCGGGCTGGATAACAAGCAGGCTATATACGCACATCCGTTCAGTTGATGCACTGTTTTTCTAGACCGGTATTTGCGAATAATTGGTTGAAGGAGAGACTCGACCGCATTGTTCGGATGAATACTGAAATGTTTCTAACCTGACCCTTAAGACAACCCTGACAACTTAAGAATTCGTAGACTAGAAAAGCAGCACGGAAATATATTTTAAGTGTTATTCTATGAGAAAAAATCACACAACATCTGATACCTTGACTTGACTCCAACATGTATGAGATGTTGTGGGAATTTATTATTATTATTATATATTATTTTTATCCAGAACTATAAATCAGTTTGAGAAACTTATTGCCCCAATATATTCCTACCTAAGTAAATTATTTATTTGTACCGTAAACCATAAATCTCCGCGGAATTTATAGCAACTTACTAGAGTTAGTTGGTTCCGTAACGCTTCTTCAGAATGGATTCCCACAAGAGTGGAGCCGCGGGCGACTGCAGGTTAAGTAAATTAATGACTCTTAAAAATATGCCCATTCTCAAATAGAATTCTATAAATCCGAATATGAGATATTCATCATCTTCATATTAACCGTTGGATGTCCACTGTTGGACATAGGCCTCCAAAAAATGGGGACATTTTCCCTTATTTGCCGCGCTAAGCAAGCGTGGAGGCAATCGTAGAGCGGAGCTTCGTGACTGGGATGGGCGGTGGGTACATCATATCAGTCATTGGATATCCACTGCTGGATACAGGCCTCCTTAAATAACAACTACCAACAGTGGTGTAAATCAATATTGTACAAATACGCATACCTATACTGTATTTAAAGTGTAATTTATATGAAACATGCAGTGTGACGTCACATTGTTTAGTAGTATAAGATAACATCACATAAAAAATAACAAACCACAAACTTAGTAGATACAAAAGAAGAATAACACAACGATATAATACAAAGAAGATTTTATTTCACCCCACACCCGTCCCGCCGCCGGCACCGCGTCTCTCCGCCGGGACTTAAAAAGTCCAATTAATCGGAACACTCAGTGTTTTATACACGAAAAACATCTCAAAGAGAAGCAACAAAGTCGGATTGCAGAAGGAATTACAATTTCAAATGAAACCAACGTTTCCCTTAACGATTACCTATAACAAAAAGCTATACCTATACACTCAGTCATACAACCGCAGCCGAAAGGCATTTTAAGATGCTGATTTTTATTCTGTTTCTGCAATAAAATGCGAGTTAACTGCCTTTTTTATAACACATAAATTCTAAGAACAAGACTTTTATTTGTAAACGATATCGAGCAGAAAACATGCGACGGTCGTGAATGAAATACACGTAAAGTCAAAATGTTAATATGTTGTAGTTGGATGTGGTGCCCGTATAAGTGGGTGGAAGTGAAGCCAAAATAGGAATGATCATCAAAATCATCATTACAGCCATTGGAAGTCTACTACTAGACATAGGCATCCTCAAGAAAAGGGGAATATTTTCCCATAAATACTGCGCTGGGGAAGCGTGTTATTATACGCAGAGCACAGCTTTCGCGATGGCGATACTGCTGTCCATGCATGCCCTATGCATTTGAGCTACACTGTATTGATTGGTCATACTGCCATCAGTCAGTATTGATACATACCTCAGTCGTCTCTTACGATGATACAGAGGGAGGTAACGTTCTACTCCATCGGTACCACATGGCAAATAAATAAACTAATAAAATAAAAATAAACTTACCAGTGAACTTATAAAGGATTTGACGACACATTATTACAAATATTCGCCGAACCCAGTTTTGGAAAATAGCTCCTTTATATTATACTTTGACTGCGCCATCATAACTACTAGTCGATAAGCACAACAAACGTGCTTACATAATAGATATGCTGTAACGAATTTTAATAATATTCAAAATACAATCAACGATTGAAATTCTGAAAATACACAAATTTTCAGAATGAGATTAAGAGAGTCGTGTATGCGTAGTACCTATAGAGATTTCTACAACAGGTCTTATACCAAAACAACTGTTTTATACGTTTAACGCACTCAATCTCTCAAAATACACATACATTCTACACTAAAAAGCAGCAATCTTAAATATATGTCGTATAGTTAGAAAATTATTATTTCATCACTAGGATATCACTAGCGTGTCGCCAACCCTTTGAACTGGAGGTACTATGATATATTTACCCAGTAATTTCACTGTCTTTATCGCCCTTCAAACTGGAACACAGTAATGCGAACACAGCTATTTGGCAGTAAAAATAGGTGAGAGGGAAGTACCAATTCAGACGGCCTTTGTATTATTAGGTCTACCTTATATAAAGATAATAGAGATGAACCTACAGACCTGCTTAACCGTAAAGTACCGCGCCAGACACAGGCCGCATACAACTGGTTCTAATGCAAATCTGAGATTCGAGATGCTAGATTACTTGTGGAGGCCTATATTCAGCATTGGACGTCTTACGGCTAATATGATAATTATGTATATTTCAAATAGATATCATGAAATACCGCAACATATCGGCAGAGTATAATAGTTCCTCCCCACGTACCAGGTGGCGGTATATCCACTCGAAATAGAGTACCTTAAACTCAACAGGGCGAGGATCGGCTATAGCACCTTTGTCGCCACTCGCACTGCGCTCCCAAATTCAGCAAATTCTCAAAATTTAAAAAAAGATCTGCATTGTGCTGATCACATATAATAATAATAATAATAATAACTTTATTCAACAACAAAAGGTAACTTAAACTAAAATACATTTTGATACTTAGGTACCTAAACTAGGTCTAGCCTGTTCTTATAGGCACCTATGCTCTAGTGTGCATGTAGGTGTGGATTTGTGTCTATATGGTCCAGTGTATATACAAAGCTTGTTAATTCAATACATTATACATATAAGTAAGGTTTAATTTAGAATAGTTAATGTGAAATGTTTCAGCACCTTGTACAATAAGAAAATCTTGTCCGTGATCTAAAATTAAAAAATAAATAAATTATGGTTAGACATTGATAGTTTGTTACAGCTAATCTTAGCCGTGAGGTACCGGCAGATCAGAATAGTACCAGGTGTTGTAGGAGGCGGCTAAGGTACCAGAACCGACAGGTAGCGGTATATTCATGCAAAAAAGTCAGCTCAAATGTACAAGGCGGGGATGGGCAGCAGCTTTCCCGTCGCTAAAGCTTGCCCAGCGCGACAATTATGGGCAACATACCACCTGTTCTTGGGGATGCCTATGTCCAACAGTAGAGTTGTAATGGCTGGTGTGATGATGATCATAGATCTTAGATAGATCTGCACCAATAAACTATAATAACTTACACTAAAAAATGTTATTTAAGTTTCAGCAATTTTGTACTTTATACTAGCTATCAAATGTAAAATTCTATGAATTGATCCAATACACATTTGTAGAAAAAATAGAAAAGCAATAATTTCTAAGTATAGTACTCGTATATACTTAGTTATTATTTCTGCACAGACACTTCATCTGATCATGGACCTTCTTCTAATGCTTCTGCTTTTCTCCTGCAACACCTGCACTCCTGGTACAAAAGAAGGTACTATTCTACTATGCCTTCCATATACATTTAGGTATTAACTGCTGAGATACCGTTAAATTTATATTCTTGCAATAAAAAAAGAAATACAAAAGCTCCATTACAATGCCTCAAGATGAATTGAGATACCATCAGAACATTTACTCCGTACCTCGCCTATCACAAGTAATAATCTGTAATCTGTTCCAGTAATCATTCCAGATGATGACTTGTAATTCGTATAATTCTCATATCGTAAGGAAGCTCGCATCATATCACGTGCTTTCACGGATTATCTTAATACGACGGAGGCTTCTGTGGGCCTCATTCAAATTACAATTTTGCATTTACCAATTTATAAACGTGTATTTCTGTGTATGTTACATCTCTCATCATATAATAAATTGAAGCCGTGAGGTATCGGTGAGTAGAATCGTACCTCCCCCTGTACTGTGTCGTAAAAGGCGATTAAGATACCAGAAACCATCCATTTGTATACCCATCCATCGAAACAATGTTGCTGATATGTACAGGGTGGGGATGGGCAGTATCACCTCTGTCGCAAAAGCTGCGCTCTGCGATTGCCAATACCCGTGTCCAGTGCGGCAATTATTGCCCAACTCCCTCTTTTTGGAGAGGCTTATGTCGAAGTAACTTTCATACAAATGTTGCAGACAACATTTTTATGAAGTTTAATTTTAGTAAAATTGATTATATCACCATATCAGTCATTGTAATTCGACTGTTGGACATGCATATATTACACCAAAATCATTATCATTTATCATTATAACTCCCATATCATCATATAAGCCATTACAAATCCACTGTTGGACAGAGGCCTCCATAATAAATGGGCAATTTTGCCCATAATAATCGCGCTGGACATCATTGACATCAAAAATCATTGACAATGACAGAGGGCAGCTTCGTGACAGAGATGCTGCTGCCCATCTCCAGCTTGTGCATTCTGGCACACTCGCCTCTTACGACACCTGGTACAGGGGGAGGGTCGCTTACTATCAAGCTTAATGTATGCTTAATGTATATTTAATTAAACAAATAACAAAGAACGTTCCACGGTTGATATGAAGACCCCAATAGTGATCCGTTTAGGGAACATATTGCGTAACTTCAACGATAGAGAGTGTAGACACCTTCGCTACTAGCTCCCCCACCACTGTTCGTTTTAGTAATTAACACTATGATGTGATCAAAATTGTAGTCAAATGAAATGAATAGCTATCTGTTCATGGATAGTTGTCTTTAATTGCAAATTAGAATCTTGGTAATTACCTTACTGGAGACTTCGGTATCGTATAAGTATGTTTAATTAAATTAATGTTTTCAATTATTGAATAAAATAGACAGTCATAGATACAAAAACGGGTGGGCCCGAATGTGCAGATGGCAGTGATCCTATCTTATGTGTCAAAGGTCGTGGGTTCGATCTCCGCCCAGGACAAATAATTAATGATGATATTTATGTTTGTATATCAGGGTGTTCAATGTATTATATTTGTGAATCATTAATAGTTGTCCGGTCTCCTAACAAAGTCTGTGTAACAGTAATGTATGAGATGAGGAATTTATTTAATATAACATGCTGTTAGAGAAACATATTTTCTATTTTTAATATACGTACGATAAGTATACCTCTCTCTCTCTATCTCTTTCTGACTCTGGTTTCAAATCTGGCCTTGGGAGCAGAGATAAGTGAAGTTGAGTCGTATCTTATGTTTTTAAAACCAACCAATGTGCTTATCTTTTCCCGATGCCATCACGGCTTATAACTCACAAACGCCCTTGCCATGAACAGACACAGACAAGCTAGGCATAGAGCAATACATCGCACGCACTGGCGAGTGCGTGATTTAACCTCCCACATAGAGCATACCGACCGCTCTAATGCTGCTGGGCTCATTCCAAACGGAATCCACTCTAGCTGAGGTCCGTGCCTTGGAGGCGCCCTCAAGTGATCGTCGTGGGTCTCGTTCCAATCCCGGACGCAATTGCGAGAAGTGCGCAGGCATAGAGCTGCTCATTAAACGCTGTTTCGCTGGAACTGACGTCAGAATTAGCCAGCATTAGGCTTGTCCAATAAAAAGCGCTTATTCATCAACACACTAAACGTCCAATCTTGGATTTTTAGGTTCCAGGTCGCCAAATGGTAAAAATAACTAAGTACCAGTTACTGAGAAAGATGATTTTATCTCATAAAATGTTAATGAATGATATGGTCAATAATCCATCTATTTCGATAGATGTACAAAATTATAAATACACAAATAATTTATAAAAAATCGAGCTAGGTTCTTATCCCTTAGAGCGATCTCTTCCAAGCAACCTTTGAGGCTAAGATAGACAATGGAGGGATAAAGCAACGAAGAATTTTAATATATATATACGTGCTTTTCGTTCATACAACATATGTTAGGAGGCTAAGACCTCATGTATCCCTAGTGCACAAACAACGTGGATTTATCCGTGAAAAAACAAACACATTTACCCCACGGGAATGTACATTTTTCCGGTATGGAAAGTAAACTAAGTGTTATTTTAGATTACAATCTATACCTGCGCTTTATTTCGTTCAGATCTGTTTAGACGTACTGGCGTGAAAAATTAAAAAAACACTCTGTATTGATGTTTCTTGACCCTTATGAATAGATTATTATGATGCACATATGTAAATAAGCTGGCCGTGCGGTACCGCCAGAGTAGAAAAGTACCTTCCCCTATACCAGGTGTTAAGAGGAGACTGAGGTACCAATACCGATATATGGTGGTATATCAGTCCATAACAGAGTAGCTCAACTGCACAGAATGGGAATGAGCAGGCAGCAGCATCCCCGTCACGAAACAACGCTCTGCGATTGCCATCACGCTTGCCCAGAGCGGCAATTGGGGGCAAAATTGCCGCTTTCTTGGCGAGACCTATTTACAACAATAGACTCCAATACCTGACATGACGATGAATGAATAAGACACAATTTAATTTGGAGCATTTAGACCAACTTTTTATAACATATCGCTTATTTTTAATAAGTTATTTCATTGCGCCATTTTTGGATTACGACCACACATGGAGCCTTCTCTATTAAAAACAAAGTGCTACGACGTTAACGAATATAAAGTTGTATAATAACGTAAATAACAAATAACGTAACGTAAAAAACAAACCTTAACAAATAACGATGTTACGATGGAAACTTTTTTCCTAAACCCCCTAACATTGTTTTTGTGTATTAGCGAGTAACAAGGACTGCGGGCCCAGCGTACTGTTTATTAATGACGTCTGATCGGATTTCGTTTATTGTTTGTAAGTATTATACATAAGTCAGTAAAAATAGAAAACAGAAAGAGCTTATCCAGTCGAAAGCCACAAATCTATGGGTTTACCTTTCCTCGTCCGATCTTGTTTGCACTTTAAAGACGAAGAAATGGAATATTTGGCGGATCCATGGCGCAGATGCGATACCTAATGCGGATTGTAGGTTCGATCCCCACTCAGGAAATTTATTTGTTTGTTTTTTTATTTTGTATGAAATGAGTATTTAAGTAATATATTTGTATTTCCTCTGTTATCTGATGACCGTGACACAAGTGCTTAAAGCGATTAATCTCGGAGTCAGGTCAATGTATGAGATGTTGTGTGTTTTTATTATATAAAGATACATATATACAAATATCACACCTGTGTGCTATCGGGATAGGCAGCAGGATCTCTACTTACGCAATGATCTTGGCATACCTCTCTAGTTTCCCTTATTCCTGGCCCTTTTTTACCTCTTCTTTCTAGTTAAGGTATGCTTGCCTTGGAAATCCTATGCTAACTCTATCATTCCTTTCCGCTTATATTTATTAGGATCAAAATGTGACGTATAAGGAAGGAATGCAAGATATAAAGAGTGACGTCAACCTCAAAAACATATTCTTATTCATATAAATACAACAACCATATTTATAATTTTGAGTTCTTGTAGTGTTGCCCTTATTTGCGGGACAACGAACAATTTTGTTTCACTACGCGGTTGGCAAACAAATCAGTATCAAAAATACAGAATCAAACCTACGACCCTTGGCGCTCAAGATAGAGTTACTATCGCATGCACCACCAGGTCAAAAAATCCTGTACAAACTGTATAAGATGAACGCAATTGCATGAACAAGGTGTTCCAAAATCAATTTTCTTCCTTACTTCCATTTGAATATTAATTGAATTAGTAGTAAAACAATTGAGGTAGATACATATAGCCACATCCATTTTTCTTTTATTCGAATATTTATCAAATAAATAAGTAAACTAGCTATATTAGATAGATAAAAATAGCCACAAGGTAATAAAGAAAGACATAAAAATGTATTTACTGTCCCATAACAATGTGAAGCAAACGCCAGTGTGTAAAGTATTAAAGTTCATGACAAATTTATGTTTATTTTCACACAATTACATTCGTGATTTAAAACATCGTCTCGGTAATTAAAGGTCTCTGTAAAAAGTTGATAAATCGTTGATATTAAAAATATATGCTTCTACAAGTACCAATTAATATTATTAGAACAATTAAGTTGTCACCAAACCGTAATGAAATCTAATATCTAGTCGAGCAAAGGTTTCCAAGGATTTTTTTCACAAAACATCATTTGTAACTTGATACTTAAAAATACAATAAAACATCTGACATATCTAATTTTAAAAATAAAAAATACATACATGGTCTATGTATGTATTTTTTATTTTTTACCACATGATTAATTTTTATATGCTACAGTTCCGCTGCTATTACAAATACAATACTTAGATACATGTAAATTACACCCAGACTCAGAACAAACTCAAATATTCATTTATTATTTGTTCTTGATGGGGATCTAACCCACGACCTTCGGCGCACAAGATAGGATCACCACCATCTACGCCATCGGGCCCGTCATATATAGTATCCTTATATAAGTTCTAATATACTTAAAATATTTACGCTGTAAAAAGCAAATTGAAGTGAGAGTAATCAAGTCAGGAATTGTACAAAAAATCACAATAAAAATATAAATACGATACATATATCACGCCTGTGTCTGACTACGGACTTACGTTACGAACTTAGTATTCCTCTCTCGCTTTATTTACTCGCATTAATCCTTTCATACACGCTCGTTTATTCTTGGTACTTCTGACCTGGCCCTTCTTTAATACCTCTTCTACCAGCATAAGATATATTTGTCCTATACCAAATCTTTAATTCACTTGCGCTCTATATATTTGGCAGTCATTCTACTTTCATCTATTCTTTCTGTGTACATGTCCAAACCATCTCAACATTCCTTTCTCTATTGTTGTCACAAGATCATCTTTTACACCACATCAATCTTTTATCACACTATTACTTAATCTATCTCCCAAACTCATATCATACATACTACTTGCATGCTTCTTCTGCCATACCCAAGATTCACTATGTCAATGTTGGAATTAACACACCTCTATTAATAGCCAGTTGAGCCCATTTTGACACATTTTTGGTGTGCATAAAAGCATGTAAGGCTCCAGGCACATGGAAATAGCTGGAAACAGTTCCAGCTTTCACTCTCCGTTCAATGTCTTCTTCATACTTCCTATCTCTCGTAAAAACACGCAAATATAAAAATATGAATCTATTGAAAAATATTTTCAGGGCTTGTTTAATCTCTGTTTTACCCAACTTTCACCTATTTCTACCGCAAAATATATATATTTTTTATTAGACCAGGTTGACAAGCAAGCAAACAATCCTCGTGATACTAAGTGTCACCGCAGGCTAATGAGGCTTGTAATATCACAAGAATATTACTAATGCGCTGCCAACGTTATTACCCATTTTTCAGTAATATACACTAGGTTGGCATCGCGCTAGTGATATGCTTGTGATATTTAATACGAGCGCCTATAGGCTGCGGTGACGCTTACTATCACGCGGACTTTATGCTTGCTTATCCACTTGACACAATTAAAAAAAATCAGATGTACAATCATTGTTTTTTGTCCCGAAAGAACGTGTATTTTTTCTCGGGACAGATTTGCTTTGATATTAATGTAGCTGTAGTCACTAACAAGCAATTATTCTTGATGCCACATACGAGTGTTATATCTATATCAGAATTTTCCACGCAATTAAATCGGAGGCTACAACTAATCTAAGCTACAGGTTCAGAAGTATTTTTAATTTCCGAAGGAGTTTATTGTCTCCGGAACAACATGCAATTCACAGGAACTGATTATATCTTAAAAACCATCGCTTTAAAACGCTCCTGCAAACGAAGCCACGGACGTAGGTTGTATAAAAGCCTTTTATTTCTCAAGTTCCAGCGTGGGGTCACACCGTTTATGACCTGGATTCGACTCCCAAGCGCGTTCGTTTTTTATTTTGACTCAATACTTTACTTTTACTACTCGACTGACCTCCGAGCGGCAACGAGAATAAACACGAGGGCCTTGGGCTATACCCGACTTGCGTACTGAAGATCTCTCCAGCGATTCATCCCTTACGGTGAGATAACGAACATGATTTGTCTTTGTACGTCTCGCTGCGTGTTAGCTGTGATGTTGGATAAGAAAAAAAGTAATGTAATAACCTTGGTATTTCCTTTGAAAAATGTCTAATATTCTTTGTATTAAATACGCTGACATATATAAATCCGTTTTGATAGTCTTTGAGCGACAGTTTAGGGGTATTTATGACAGAAATATGTACAGCACCTAAAACGCATATTCATATAATTATAATAAATTCGTACATCTCATGTATTGACTCCGTAATAAGTCGTTAAAAGTACTTGTGTTACGGATATCAAAGAAGAGCTGAATTTTAAATATAATACATACCTCGCCCAAAAATAACGGTCAGAAAATACATAAATATTATTATATAAATATTTGACTTGGGTGGCCACTACCAATCGAGCCTGTCAATATTATCAGCACTTCTGGAATTTTTTTGGGGAGGGTTGATTATTCTTTTGAGGACTTTGATCGGATCACATGGTTAAATGAATCCAGACGACAGTTTGTGGTTGGCAGTCAAAGAGTGGCCGTAGAATACCGACAGATTAGAATAGTACCTTCCCCTGTACCGGGAGTTGTAAGAGGCGACTTAGGTACCAGAACCGACAGATGGCGGTATATCCGAAATCCGAAACACTGTAGCTCAAATTCACAGGGCGAGGCTGCGCAGCAGAATCCCCGTTGCGAAAGTTACGCTCTGCGATTGCCAACACGTTTGCCAAGCACGGAAATTAAGGGTGAAATTCCTTCTCTCTTGGGAAGGCTAATGTTAAACAGTGGACTGTCAATGGCTGATATAATGGAGATGAGTCAAAGAGTATAGACCACAAATCTGAGTTTCACTGCCAGTGTCCGACTATGAAGACCTTACTGGTCTCTTATAATTACCCAATTATGAGTTTTGTATGTATTTAGTGAGTTGTATGTATAGAGTGAGTGAGTATAAGTGTATAAAAGCTATGTGGATATAGAAAATCTGTAAAGTGCCAAAAAAGCATTACGCAGAATGATGGACGCTGTTTTACACTGAGCTTATCATAAATTCTTCTTCATGTTATCCAATCCAATTGAATTCTTCTATTTTTTATATATATATTTTAATATTTAGACACAAAAAAAATAGCTGAAAATAGTTTTCAAAGATGTAAGTCTTAAAATTAAAAAAAATATATCAATACTGAACCTAATTAACTTGATAAAACCTATTATAATATCTAGTTTCATTGATTTACTCCAAAAACTATTTTAAATATATACTTAATGCGACTCTCTCACACTGAAAGTTCAAAATTCCAATGCATTACATGTCGCACACAATAGCCAAGGTGTTAAACTAAATTAGTCTTGTTAATTCAATCATAAATATTCAAATTCTCATCTCTCTCTTCCAAGTTCACTTGAACTGGAATAAACCCTCGGCAGTCAGGTATAACCATAGCAACAGGGCGCAGGCCGGGCGCGGGGCGTCGCCGGCGCGCCTACCTGCGCAGGCGATGCCAAAACGAACAAGAGCCTGCATTCCTGTGCCCCGCGACCCGCGCACCGCGCCCGCGCCACCATCGATGCGTAGGGGTGCCGTCTTAGCAACCTATTAAATTGTATACAAAATTATTTCTTACACATTAAATCAAATTCATTCGACATATCATTTGTTGACTTGACTCCGATATAAGTAGCTTAGAGCTTAGAGCTCTTATGTTACGGATATCAGACAACAAAGGAATTAGCAATATAATTCTTTTATATACTTGTAATTTTTCTTTACTTTTTATTATTAATTCACGTGACATCTCATACGTTGACCTCACATCGATGTAAGTAGCTTTAAGCACTTATGTTATACCACCGGATATCAGATAACAGAGTAATTACAAATACAATACTTATATACATGTAAATTACACCTAGACTCAGGACAATCTCAAATATTCATTATTCAAATATTTGCTCTTGTTAGGAATCGAACCAACGACCTTTGACAACTCCTGGTAGAGGAAGAGTTACAGTTCTACGTTATAACAACTAAATCTACATGATTCCGTGAGGTACTGGCACATGAAGTAATACCTACTTCTGTGTGAGGTGTACTAGGAAGTGACTGAGGTACCAGGAAAGACAGTTGACGATTCATCCAAAAGAATGTATCTCATATGCCACAAGACGAAGAATCTAGATAACGAGACTTCGCTCTGAGATTGTCACTTTGCCTACACAGACAGTTAGTAAAAGTTACCCTCTTTTGAGGAGCCCTATATTCAGCAGAGGACTTTCTAACGTGATGATAATGATGAAGTATATTTTACTAAATAATTGCAAGGCATAAAGATAGTCATGGAAGTGTTTTCAATTTCGTAATTAACGAATTAACTATTTTATTGCTACAATGGTAATTCAGTTTCCTACCGAACTTATTGCGTGTCAGGCAACCTACATAACTATAATAACAAGGTATCACTTTGAATTGTATACATTGCGTTGGGAAAAATTAAACTTCGCTGGTTATAGAGAAATAGGTGAGGTTCAAATGCAGACGACCTTTGTATGGTCTACCTCATGTAAAATTGACTGAAATACTTTGGACTCGGTAGTTTAAAAGTGTCAGATAATATCATAAACGGCGAAAGTTTGTATAGACGGATAAAAGGATGTTTGTAACCCTTTCACACCGAATCGGCTCTACAGATCCGGATGACATTTAGCACACAGATAATTGATAGTTTGGATACACATAGGCTGTTTTTGCCCTAAAAACTTCCGATCCCGTGGGATAAATATGCTTTTATATTTTTCTCTTAGGCATCGACACATATTTTTGCGCAATTTAGCAGTCAGAGAGCGACGTAAAGTTCTTCCAAGAATAACGAGAGCTCCTCAGGGATGAGACAAAGGATAAAATCGTGACAGTATAAAAATACAACATTTAATGCATCCTAAAATTAATTGACCACCAGAGGCAGCCCTGCCGGTCCACATCCCTGCATCCCGACACAATGCGGACCTGTTGCGCGTCCGCGCCCCCCTCGCCCCCCGACCCACCCCCGCCCGACCCCCGGCCGATCCCGGACGCCCCGCCGGCCACTCGCACGCCGCGGCCTATAAATAATTCAATACCCGATTAATTCGTGCCTGATACCGATTCAACTGTCAATTAATGAGCCTAGAGTCGGACGCAAGAAAGAAGCCCCCGCATGCGATAAGTCAATCTTATTGAACAGACCCTGTTTCCGTAGTCATTTTGTGAAATCCCGCCATTTGTATTCTAAAACCTTTTTTTTAATTAAAATAAATAAAATTGAAGTATCAGTTAATTATGTCAACATAAAATTTAATAAATGCATTTGAAAATTAAGACGATACATACCAACATATTAAAAATGCATTTAGTTCTGTCTCTCTATTTACGGGACTTTCTCTGGCAAATAACTGAATTTGAAAGTAGTCGTTAAGCTGCATTTATTATAGAAAAAGATAATAATGCAACCGACAATCACGTAGACAAAGTCTAGGGCTACAACTTGTATAAAACTAAACTATCAACTCTCGTAACACTATTTAAGACCACAATGAAATACCGAATACTTTTAAATGTCTTTGTAAGTCCAAAATGTAAAGTATTTATTTCAACCATAGACAATACAAAAGGATCAATCCCCTATGGTACAATAAGACTTAATAGTTATCTTAATGGACTTTATCATCATTCAAGTCCACCATTAGAAATACTTAAATCTTTGATAGACGCGTAAATAATTTGGAATTCTTAGCTAATAACTTGAAAATCATCATCGTGATTATTTACAACAATAATATAAGTGGTACGCGATATATATATTCTACTACAGCTACAATATATATATTTTGATTTACAAAACCTTTAATGGAGGTTAGAAAAAGACGCAAAAGCCGCGAGTAGAATTATAGAAAGGCAGAGTAGAATAGTACCTCCCTCTATACAAGGTGACGGGGCGTAATCCAGTGGAGGTTCTACGGCTGCAATGATCGTGAAAAGATGCTTTTTAATCTACAAATGATTAAATCTTAAATACCGCATTACGAACGCGCCCAAATTGCAATTGTCTTCTGTCTGTAATCTGTTGATATGGTGACTTTTAAAACTGTTTAACTCTTGTAACCGACTCCATTTTGAATTATTATCTTTTGTATTAAGTTATTGTTTTGTATATTAGAAGTGACGTTTATGACATACTGTTTTTTTAATTTCATTATCTTTATATAAAAAAATCGAGTTAAAATCCCGTGTTTATCCGAGATAAACTTATAAACTACAGAACCGATTTCAATCAAAATTTCCTTACTGTGAATGTACATTTTGATCCACTTGAGAGACAGGATAGTTTGCATCTCATTTTATAATTGCAATATTTTTTTATAATAAACATATATAGTTAAGACAGGCCAATGTCTGTCGGGCTAAGAAGTAAATTAAATAAGTTAATTTATTAAACATAAGTTAACAATATAAGTTGATTTATAAAAAGTAAATTTGTGTAGGCGACATTATTTTTAAATAGATGTGATTGTAAGCTTAACCCCAGGTTAAAAGTGGCAGGTTAAAAATATCATTACCAGATATACCTCAGCGTAAGAGGATTAGTGAAGTTGGTCGGGTTGGGGTCCAGCTTGTGGGTCAGCGATCGATCACGCTCCCGCTATGATCGATTATCCTCCCACTCTGTGTGTTTTACCATTAGCCCCTTTTTGTGGCTTCCCTCCTTGATGATCAACCTTTTTTTATTCCGTCTATTTATAATTAGGCACTTGCCTCTGCGTTTAGTTCCTCAAAATTCATTTATATATTTATTAATGACCGGACACGTCTTTGCGCAGGTACATAGTAAAATTATGTATCGTTGATCCCGATAAAACCTTTATTTCCATACAAAGTTTCCGATCCCTATGACGCAACTTTATTACAGGTTTTTTCAATGTAATGTACGGTTTCCGAGGGATACTTTTAATTTCCTGAAACATCCTAATATCTAGGAGAAATTTTAAAGTTTTGAGAATTGGTTCAGTCTTTCCTTCAACAATACTAAGTAAAAACTATGTTGCTATTTAAGAAGACTTTTGAAGACTCATAATTTGAAATATTAAAGGTTGACCTCATACACAGTTCATCTGTATTGGTACCTCACTCTTACCTATTTCAGCAATGTTCATGTACCCGCAAATGTACCCGCCAAACAGCAGTATTCGTATCGCTGTGTACCGGTGTGAATAAGAATAATAATAATAATAAATTCCCACAACATCTAATACATTGACCTGACTCCGTGGTAAGTCGCATTAAGCACTTTTGTTACGAATGCCAGACAACAGAGGAATTACAATTATACTACTTAAATACATATATTTAACACCTAGACTCAGAACATACACAAATATCATGATATAAATGTTTGCTCTTGGTGGGAATCGAACCCACGACCTCTGGTGCACAGGACAAGGAGGAGGAAATTACTGGGTAATGTGATATCATATATACGTAACAAGGTTATCAACGGACTCCGTGTGATATAAGAAGTGATGTGCTTGTGATTAAACAAGCGGCTATATATATATATATATATATATATATACATAAAAGTAAATAAAGGATATGTAAAGATGGAATTGAAATCGGATTTTTATATTAGTTCAAAGAAACCGTCGATCAATTAATGAAAAATATTTCAATAATTATGAGATGTTATTAATGCGAACCGATGCTTTTAAAAGATATTTTATAATTTCACATTTTTACTTCTTATGGTGATTGAAATTAGTATTTATCTGTGTTCCTTTTTATATCCGTTAACCGTGTCCCAAATTAATCGTTCGTCTACATCTTAGGTAGGAGTTTTTCGTAAAATAGCACACTGTATACCCAAAAAAATTAAAATAACTTTGTATAATGCCTTGGTGAAATCACACTTAAACTTATCGAGATTTGGGGCTCAGCTGCACCTACAAACTTTAATCCATTGCAGAGATCTCAAAACAAAGTCATTAATGCCTTATTTCTATCAAATATGAAAAAACTGAAACATCTGATCTATCTCAATTATACAAATTCAATACATGCATATTAGTAAACAAATTAGTTATAAATTCTGTCTTATAAAAAGCAACCCCCACAATCTCCCTCTAATCAAAAAAACTAAAAATAAAGTACAACTATCAGCACCTAGAACTCACTATGGAAAGAAGACTGTACTGTTTGGAGGATCACAGCTATTCAATAAATTACGTAACACCATAAAAGAGTGTGAGAATATAAATATATTTAAAAATAAGTTAAAATTACATTTAGAGTCGAGTACCGTAAATGTAAATTATATCTCATAGTAAATTAAATGTATGAATCCTATATCCAACAGTAGACTTCCTGTTGTTGGCTGATATTATGATGATGATGATATAGAAGAGAGGCTGGGAGGGCCGTGCCCACCGAGTGTCGACTGCGTGAGTAAGTGCGTTATCGCATCGACCATGACATGAGAAGAGGGGGAACTCCTCCTGAAAAAGAAACCTAAATACGCCAGTGAATATATATATATATATATATATATATA
>JACJUM010000202.1:19131089-19207972 GCA_020976665.1 Heortia vitessoides
CGCTTGCAGAGCCCTATATGTGCTATGATGAATTCAGTATTTTTATTTAATAATACATAAGAGGAAGAATCGGTTGTAAATTGCACTTATTACCCAGCCCGTGCTTCCGCGCTTGAGTGAGGCTCTTGTAATCTTTTCCATTATAATAATAATGCGAAATTTCGTGGCGTAAGGCACACCAAGTGTGTTTTACGCGCAACAAGCGCGGTAAAATATGGAATCGCACTCTAATTACATTTGGCTCGAACAATCGGGCGAGTGCATTATGTGATATAATTTGCCTCAATAAATCTGAGCGCAGTCGGTTGGGTAGGTATTTTCTAAAGTCGCCCACTGTACGCAACTTTCTAGTGCGCCGGCGCAGCGCAGTAAAATCTGAATAAATTTGCAGCCGGGTTTCACTCCCGACTAGTTCTGGCCTGCACTAATTTACTGCCATATCGTTACCACCCGTAATATTGTCACGAACTTATTCACACCACCTCAGATATCGTATTACGTCTCTTATGGGGTTCTATGTCTAGATTACAGTGATATCAGCCTTTGGATTCCACTATTGTATAAAAGTCTCCCAGTGAAGAGGGCAGTTTTGCCCATAATTGCCGCGAAAGTATGCGTGTTAGCAACCGCAGAGCGTAACTTCACGACGGGGATGCTGCTGCATCCGTCCTATGCGTTTAAGCTACACAGTTACAGATAGACTACATAGATATATGCCGCTATTTGTCAGTTCTAGTATATACCAGATATGATGTAAATCATCAACATTATAACAGCCGTGAAACCTCCACTGCTAGACACAGTGACAGACACAGAACACACACACACAGGACACAAACACACATACACACACTGGGCCCCAAGGAAAGGGGAATTTTGCCCATAATTGCGGCGCTGTGCAAACGTGTTGGCAATCGCAGAACGCAGCTTTCGCGACGGGGATGCTACTGCCCATTGAGCATTTGAGCTACACTGACTCGGATGGATATACCGCCATCTGTCGGTTGCCGCCATTCTTATTACTACTTAACGCAAGTGAAACCGCGGGGCATTGCTAGTAAGATATAAATTAGTTGTCTCAATTCCTTGTCTATGTAAACTTTAAATACAGACCATATATCATGCTCGTGATGTTCGTAAAATAAATACAAAGTTTTTGCTTCACGTTTTAATATATGATTAATAGTCGTCACGGTTGGCGTGCATCGTGAAACTATGTAGTAAAATTTGCACCGCGGAAACATTTATAAGAAAAAACTGACTCGGTAACAGGCACATTACAAATCGATTTCTCAAATAGCTCTCTGGCAGGTACAAAGTCCCGATATTCTTAAATAAAAATAATAAAAAGATCTTATCTAAAACAATTAATTCAAATTTAGATTTAATGTAAAAGCCAATAAACATAATTTGCTAAACTAAAATTTATTACTCCGATAACGAATTACGGTAAAAAGACCATATTATTTGAAGGAGTACAGTTATAACAACAAATTACCAGAAATCATAAAAGAATGTAGAACCGTAGAAAGTTTCAAGAGCAAGCAATCATACATTGACCTGACTCCGAGATAAGTAGCTTAAAGTGCTTGTGTTTCGGACATCAGATAACAGGAATTTCAAATTTAATATACATAAAAATAATACCGAAACAAATACAAATATCATCTTATAAATATTTGCTCCGGGTCGGATCAAACCCACGACCTTTGACACACAAGAATGATACTACTATTTACTAGTAGTTATGTTATTACATTACTAGCAGCGACCTGCGGTTTCACCCGCATTGAGTTGTATTTGTTGTAACTTTTTACCCCCTTTCACCTGCTAAAGTATGATTTTCGAAAAAATTACTTATTTTATCACTTTCAGTTAAGATCCTTTATACTGAATTTCATTCGAATAAGTGAAGCAATACAGCAAAGGTTTATACTTATAATGCGGAAGTGCACCGTTTTGCACCCTTAGGGGGTGAATTTTAAAAATTCCTTTCTTATTGCTCCTCGTTATAAAAGATGCAAAATTTCAAGTTTCTAAACTTTATAATTTAGGCCCTGCGTTGACATATCAGTTAGTCAGTCAACTATAAACATAAATATATATATATATATATATACATATATATATATATATATATATATATATATATGTATTAATTAATTAAGAGCCTACTTTCAATTTATGGTATACACATCCCTTGTTTTCCCGCTATGATCTGTCACTTCGTGTATAACTTTGGCGCGTGCAGAATTCTTTTAATTAAGAAATTACTTTCAAACCTAATCAATTGTCTATTTATAACGCTCCACGAAGTTCTAGGATATCTATATATATATGTGTGTGTGTGTGTGTGTGTGTGTGTGTGTGTATATATAGATATCCTAAAACGTCGTGGAGCGTTACGATTGGTCTATGGTATCTGTCAAGCAGCGCTGATGGATTTACGGACCTTCTCTTTCAGACCTGCTCTCGTAAATACATTATGATATATTGCTAGCTCTTACGGGGTAAGGCTGCCGAAGGAACTTTATGGAACATGTATTAATGAGTTCACCACGACATTTATTAATTTCACTAGAAGTTCTAATATCCCGTTATAATATAATAAGTTATAATATAATATCCTCTATCGACTAGTTGGAACTAGTTGGTGCCCTAGGCTCGTCATAGTTTTATTGATACTTTCACGATATGATTTTCCCCTTTTGAACAGGCCTGATATTGTTGTTGCGGTATTTAAACTACTTTAGTTAGTTAAACAAAAACATACCGGCAATTGAATAATTTTGGATACTTTTTTATCTATATATAGACATATATATATTTGAAATTTTACAGTTTTTGAAGTTATTCGAAATAAATTCAGTATAGAGGATCTTACATGAAAGTTATAAATATAAATATTTTTTCAAAAATCATCCCTAAAAGGGGTAAAAAGGGGGTGCAAAGTTAATATGAAAGTTTAACAACTTAAGGCGGGTTTAACCACGGGGCGCTGCTAGTATTATATATGTACACCACAAAGAGACGGAACATCATTTATATGTATAAATTTCATATATTTACATTATATGACTTTACATATGACGAGTTCGTGCTAACTGCATATTAACATTGGCGAATAAAAGACCTTAGGCGTACAATTTACCGCCGGCCGTTTGAAGACATCGTAGTATGTCACCTTTACTAATTTTACAGACATTAGACAACAGAAGAAATAGAAATATAACATAACAAACAAAAATATCATCTTATAAAGGTATATCCTGGGTGGGAAACGAACCTGCGACCCTTGGCGCATAGGATCACTACCATCTGCGCCATCGGGCTCGTCAAATGAACATGGAACAAATATGTCTCATATTTGTTCCATGGATGGATAAACAAGTATCGGTAAAATAAAATTATATGTATATATATATATATATATATATATATTATAGGTTTAATCGTGTTGTTCAAATACATTTATTTATTCCTTTTAATAATAATAATAAAAATAGAAAAAAAAACATAAACTATAATATAATTGGCGACCTTATCGCTCAGGGCGATATCTTCCAGGCAACCCTTGGGTAAACGAAGAAAACAATTATTATTAGAGAACTAGACAACCATTTTTTTCTATTTTAACAATCAACAAAGAATAATAATCACTGTTTGTGGTTATAAGTGAATTGAAAAAAAAAGCATTACAAAACTATTTACTTCCTTTAGTTTCAATAAGTTTATTATTGTCTGCGATCTCATCTACATCTTAACTACAACATCGGGATGTCTTAGTCAAATTAAATTCCTAGTGCAATAGAATGTTGCATACATATTGTTTTACTGCTGCGATTCAACGTATTCTACGGGTTTGCACACTGAGTTCCAGCAGGCGTGCTGGATAGGAGTTATTAAACATATTTTATTTTTTATTATTCATATTTTATAAATCCTATTAAAAAAAAGCCTCGGCAACTTAAATGCAAATGACTTACATGAAACAAAGTTATTTTAACAAACTCGTCCTCGTCGAGAAGTTACGCTCTGCGAATGCCTCCACGCCCGTACCGCGTGGCAATTATGGGCAAAATCCCCCAATTTTGGGAAAGCCTATGTCCAACAGTGGACATTTTAAGGCTGATATGATGTATAAATTTTCCAAAAAACCGCGATGTTTTTAGAATAGTAGGAAATGTATTTAAGATAAAATAAAAAAAAACCAACTTGTCTCTGGCTTCAAGCGGTACTCTTTCCCTTTGTAGTAGTACTTTATAAGACACGTTGATTTTTTCAGTTTTCTTTTAATGCTGTCGTACTTCACAATCTCTTCAATGTTGTAATTGTTTTTCTTTTTTTTTTAATTTACACATTATCTCATATATTGACCTGACTTAAATAAGTGGCTAAAAGTACTTGTGTTATGGACATCAGTAAACAGAAGAATCACAAATATAATACTTATATAAATATTCAACACCTAGACACAGAACAGACACAAATATCATTTATATTTCTCCTGGGTGGGGATCGAACCCACGACCTTTGACGTACAAGATAGGATCACTACCAACTGCGCAAAAGCCCACGATCCGTACTTGTCATATTTTTACAAGTTCGAAGCAATTTATAAAGGAAAAATAGACACTATTGTAAGTAATATCGCTTTATCGAATACTGAATATTTTCTAAACTTTTAATATATAAAACTAAAAAAATAAGGAAATGTATTTATTTATGTGGCTAAATGCGAGTCGGTATCACCCATGAAAGGTTCCGTAGCAGCAAGTCGTATAAAAAACTACTTTAGTTTGCATGGTAATAATGTACATCATATATATTTTTTAGTTTAGTTTTATCTTCCTCTTCGTCAGTGGGGGGATACATTTTACCACTTTAGAAGGTTCCCTCGCGCAAACTACTCTTGCAAAAAAACGTAATAAGTAAAACTAGTTTTACTAGTTTACAAAAAAAATATTAGAAATCTCAATATCATTTTTAAGAGACACATCCATACATAAACCATACCTTGACGCACAATAAATGAGAAAAAAAATGAGTTTCAGTTCAAACTATGGGAAACCCCTAAAATTTAACTTTTTTTTTTCTATTTTTGCGTGACAATTTTAATGCAGTTTAGAGAAAACATCTACCTACCAAATCTTTAAAGTATAGATCTTAAAGTTTCGGAAAAAAGTGCCTGGGGCACACGGATGGACAGATACAACGAATCCGCAAGGGTTCCGTTTTTTGCCATTGCCTACGGAACCCTAAAAAGAGTGCAATACGTAATATTAATAGTAATAATAATACAACACAGGTGTGCTCTCCGCTGTCAGCGTTGATGTTCTTTTTACGTCTCGAATGACCACCTGTGGAAGCGTTGTCCTCTAGACCAGCGATTCCTAAAGTTACATTGGGCCTGGTCTATAGAAATTTCCAGGGTCTCCTAAACGATGGCCACTCGATACAAGGTTCAGGTTTTAGAAGCGCTGCTTTAGTATAATTTTGGTTTAAATAAAAGCCTCGACCATTATAGGACCTTCTGCATTGGTACCTCACTCTCACCTATTTCTATAGCAAATTATATAGTATAAATAAGTAACAATAGTCTTCGCATTGCTGTCTGTTTTAAGGGCTGAAAGTCACAAGGTTGGAAACGCGCTAGTGATATCCTTGTCGAGAGTCTTACGAGCGTCTATAGCGTTGCGGTGACGCTTACTATCACGCGTACTGTAGTTTTATTTATTGCCTTCTCACTGGCACTTCATTATTACTAACACTTCATACACATTTTATTTATTTATTAAACTTTATTAAACAAAATATTACAAAATGTACAAATGGCGGACTTAATGCCAGTTGGCATTATCTACTCGTCAACCATTACACGAAACGGAAACAAAAATAAAGTGGTGCAGACAATATATATATGTATATATATATACAAAATAGATAAACGTTACATACATATTTGTATAAATAAACGCAATAAATACATATGATATAAAAAAATAACGTACATCAGAAATAAGGTTATAAAATTAAAGAAGCAGCATCAGTAAATAAAGTACGGAGAAAGCGTTTCAGGATGAATTTGTTTGAAATCAAATTCCTAGCTGGAGAACGTAACCGACCGCACCAGTGCGGCTCGTCTCTCGGTCCACTTTTGCATGTTGCAAAGGGTCGCAAATAAATAGGTAACCTAGCCTTCTCTTGGTATTGGGATAGAGTGTTAGGTTTATCAAAGAAAAATAACAGGATGCCATATCCTTCGTATTCTTTTGACTTGACATGTATTTTTTTTTCAAATATCGAATCAAGCTTAGATCTAGACATGCTCTTGATTTTAAAATTGAACATTAATTGATATTTATTAAAAAAAAAACCGTATTTATATAGATTTCTTCTACTGACGTCTAATTTATGGTGTATTTCTTCTATTATCATTTTAGCCATTGGAATCCACTGCCGCACATAAGCCTCCCCAAGAAAGGGGGAATTTTCCACATAATTGCCGCGCTGGGCAAGCGAGTTGGCAATAGCAGAACGCAACTTTCGCGACTGTGATGCTGCTGCCCATCCCACCCCGTGCATTTAAGCTGCACTGTTTTTGATGGATATACCGCCATCTTTCGGTTCCGGTACCTTAGTCGCCTCTTACGAAACCTGGCACAGAGGGAGGTACTATTCTACTCTATGGTACCTCACGGCTTAATTATTCTGTATTTAAAATTAAAGTTGTTTTTTTGTAATAACAAAGCAATAGCATTTTAATGTATGCATATGAAAGTTTATAAGGGACTTACAATACAAATAATCATTTTTTTCCTGTCTTTTCTTGTCTGTCTGTCTGTTTGAGATAAACTTCGAAATGGCTGGACCAATTTTAATGGGACTTTCACAGATAGCTGGTGTTACAAGAAGTTACTAAGACTACTATTATTATTGATTATTCTCACGGGAAAGGAAATTACGCGGGTGTGACCGCGGGGCGTCAGTAGCCTATAATAAAGGAAGAGCTTTCTCAATTGTTTATATTTCAAAGTTTAAGAACCACTGCTCTAAGCATTGAAATGGATGTTGGTGTCACATACGATTTGAATAAATATTTTAATTAGACCCTGTGCGGTCTCGGTTTGTTAGAATGCAGACAGACACAGCCTAAGCGAGTTTGCATCTTGCTCCTTTTAGCATTCAAGTTGAATACACTAAATGTATTTACACTGCGTTTAACTGTGTTTTTATGTAAATACTATCCGAAAATAGGTCTGTGAACATAAACTAGTCTAAGTGTTGACTAAGTCTCGACGCCTTCGTAAACTTGATTGTATTGCATTATGTTTTTACTTAGGTGTTGAATTTACATGAGGTAGACCTCATACAGAGTTGGTGTGCATTGGTACCTCACTCTCGCCTATCTCTTCGAGAAGCAGTGGAATTACTGGGTAATGTGTATAATATCTTCAAGTCATAAGCTTAGCAATGCCCTAGTGATATCCTTGTGATATCACAAGTGTCTATAGGCTGCAGTGACGCTTACTACCTCGCGGAGTGTACGCTTGCTTGTTGACCTGGTCTAATAAAAGAAAATCTCTATAAATACTGTTGCCTAAATGATGGTTATAATGGTTTTAATTTACATATACGTTGATCTGACTCCGAAATGAGTAGCTTAAAACACTTGTGTTATCAAACAACAGGGGTATTACAAATATAATACTTAAAACTATATAAATAATACTCAGACTCTAAAATAAAAAAATACAAATATTCGTCACATAAATGTTTGCGTGAAGTGAGAATCGAACCCACGACCTTTGGCGCAAAAGATAGGATCATTACTATCTGCGCCATCCGGTTCGTCGATGGATATACCGCCATTTCTCGGTATCCGTACCTCAGACGTCTCTTAAGACACTTGGTATAGGGGGAGGTACTATTCCACACTTCAGGTACTCCTCACTGTGAACATAGGTTCAATATTAATAATGAAGCAAGCAGATAAATGTAAGGATGACTGCAAAACAATCTTCTGTAAGAACAATAATTACACAAACAAATTAAATTAAAAAATAAGCCAAACTTCAAAAATAGCACCCACAAGTAGTGCTCGTTAGTGTTCATATTTGAACATCGATTACTAGAGTTGTATCGTCATTCTGCCAAGCGTGCAAAACTTTCTTTTTACTAGCCATAGACATAAAAGTTTGATTCTAGAACTGCGACATGAGTCGTTAATTTCAGATTTCCAGGCGAACAATTTACTAAGTGTCTTTTTTGTAAAGTTTTATCAGAGTATTATTTACATTAAGTAATGTATATAGAAATTTTAATATATGATTTACATTTCTATATGCATTACTTAATACATGTAAAAATACACACAGTACATACATAAAAACCATAACGAAAACAAAATTAAAATTGCTATTTCGCGGTAGAAATAGTTGTGTGAGTTACCAAAGCAAGCAACCATTGTATAAGGTCTACCTCTGGCGGTAAGCTGAAGTTATAAGCAGTAATTAATCTATTCTTTAAATCAGTTCAAAGAATTCAAATAGGAAACCGTTTCTGTTTTTTACGCTACCAAAGCTTAAAGGCAAAATCCGTTTTGATAAATTTTGACTTACTTACACCCAATATAACAACGCAGGCTACTTTTAATGTTTGGAATACAGTCATAGAAGACTGTCATGTCGATATCATCATTTCAGTCTTTAGAAGTCCACTGCTGGACATAGGCCACCCCAAGAAAGGGGGAATCTCGCATATAATTGCCATTGGGCAAGCGTGTTGGCAATCGCAGAGCGCAGCTTCCGGGGCGTGGATTTTGCTGGCCATATCCTGTGCATTTGAGCTGCATTTTAGATGGATATAGCGCAATCTGTCGGTTCTGTTATCTTAGTCGCCTCATACGACATCTGGTATAGGGGGTGGTATTCTGAAAATATAACTATAAAGTGAGGAAGCGATATAAATTACTATAAATCTGTAAAAAATGTCCGATTAAAGTTGTTAGTATGAAAACTGCAATTTATGTGTCGGAAGCAACAGTCAGTCAGCGTTACGTTTCTTGATCGTCGAGCCAACGCATATCGAGGCTAATTGTTTAAGGCATCTTTCATCGCCAATCGCTGGCCGTCTTCGAATACCTTTTGCTTTTGAAACTATACAAGTCATCGCAAACAATAGGTACCTAAGGCTGTATTGTGTACTGGGACATAGCTTAGGAGTACAGGGACGTATTATTCAAATTAAAATAAATAATATAGCTTGTCTTTTATTTCTCTTCATTATTAAAGCAAACGTAGAAAGTCCAATGCCGGTCTTATCCCCCCCCCCCCCCTCAGCAGCACAGGTGGATCGGCAGCAACATCTCCGTCGCTGCGCTCTGCGATTGTCAACACGCTTACCCAGATTTCCACTTTCTTCGGGAGGCCTTTATCCACCAGCGGACTTCCAATGGCTGTAATGATGATGATGTTCCTGCCCTATTCCATTTGAGTTACGCTGATTTGGATATTCCTCCATCTGTCAGTTGTAATCAAATATCTCCTATTTTACTCTGATAGTACTCACATTATTTATCTTAGCAAAGTTATGGGATTAGTATCAATAAAGAAGTTCATAATATCGTAAATATTTAGTATCAGTACTAATATTTGCACAAACATACAAATGAAACAAGGAAAGAACACAATAGTCATATTTGAAAAACATCAGTAAACAAAGAACAATTTCTATAGAGAAATTTGTCATGACTTAAATAACAATAATAGTAACGTATTATCAACAAAATCCATACAAAGGTGTCAGTAAAATTATTTTTTTTAAATTTTAATTTAATATAGAACAATACCTTATTATGTAAATTCAATATAGAATATTAACTGAACCAATAAAAGAATTAAAATAAATCACCCATTTTAAAAATAGCACTGTCCGCTATTTGAATAAACATTTTAAAATTAAAAAAGAGATTTCTATATTTATTTTTGTTCAAAGTAATCGTGTAATATATCCCTTACTTCCAGCCCTGGCGTACAGCCTAGACAAGAGAAGACAATCTCGGTATAATCTCCGCGCTGTTCGTGACCGCGCGCGTGTGGGCGTGCGCGCGCGTCTCCACTGTTCCACCGATCGTTGTCGATGGAGGAACATCAATGTACCCTTAGTATGTCAAATGTATACTAGACAACGGAATCAAAAATCACGGTTAGACGGTTGTGCATCGTACGTTATACTTGAGATTGTCTTCTGCAGTATTAGCGCAATTCGGGACCGTATAAGTGCGGGATTCTTGTACACTAGACAACAGAAGACAATCTCGGCATAATCTCTGCGCTATTCAGGACCGTGGCTGTCTCCTCTGCTCTGTCGATCATTGCCGATGATCAGACAGTTGTGTCTCTAATAAGGGTTTAGTTCACTCTAGACAACAGAAGACATCTGAGTATATCTCCGTTCAATCAGGAATATCCGCGCGCATATTTCCGGTTCTCTACTCTACTAATTATTGTCGATGGTCAAACAGTAGTGTATCCTAATGGGAGTCTACTGTGCACTAGACAACAGAAGACAATCTTAATCTTACCTTCAAACAATCTGCAAGAATTAATGTTATACCATTAACGTGTATTGCTTATAATATAACATTTGAAATTATCAAAAGATTCTCCGCAACTTACATTTCTTACAGCCTTTTGATATTCTGATTAATATGTACCAATAAATATCTGCTTAAAAGAATATTTCCACGAGCGAGATAAGGCATCGTTTACCGGCGCGACCTATTTTATAAGAAGACATTTTCCTTCGGGCTATTGACATAGTAATGACTAACAGTATCGTACATCGTGAATTCGAGAAATTTATATCAATAGAATGTTACGTATGTGGTAAAAAGGTCAGGCCTCGAGCGATGAAATATTGATGAAATGCTATTGTTTTGATAAGAACGTAGGTGGATAATTTTCATTGCGTCCGTAAACATTTGCTGTTTTGAACATCAGGCACTAAATAATTCGATGAAAATGTATTAGAATATAGAATGTGGTGATTGACAAATGTATTCGTCAACATTCTGGTAAAGATATTTCCTAAAGATTTTAATTTGCCGACATTACTGCAATAAAGAAGCAAAGTTACTGTTGAAGTGGCCGAGTTGAACACTACTTGGCGGTAAAAAAATTCAGAGTGTAATACATAAGGTAACAATTAGATATACACAAATCTATAAAATGTCGCAATCGATATTAAGCATTATCTGTGAGTTCAAAATTGGTTGTAATTTTTTTACAGATCTGTACAAGACTAACCCATTTAAATTGAAAAATGTTTAATAATTTCTAAAACTTGTTTATTTTGCTGTAGTATAAGTTGAACATAGATGAAAGTTATAATATTAATGATGAATGCTTTCACCGTTATAGGCTTAGTTTACCGTTTCATAGTTGTCAGTTATTGGTCTCTAGACTTCAATTCCCTTTACTTTTATAAGTTCCACAAACAATATTTTGAAATTCATTGGTATGAAAAGAAACATCCCTTCTCCCTTCTCTGCTTCTATTTTTTTATTAATTAAATTATTTGTAATAATGGTGCAGATGGTGGTAATCTTATCTAATGCGCTACGTGTCGTGGGTTTGATCTGCGCCGACAAACATTTGTATGATGATATTTGTGTTTGTTGTGTCTGGGTGTTATGTTTTATTTGCGATTCTTCTGTTGTCCATAACACAAGTGCTTGAAGCGACTGAACTCGGAGTCAGGTTAATATGTGAGATGTTGTATGAATAATATTATTCTTTTTAATTATACTAGTAGTATATATATAATCTAGTAATATGGTAGATATATAATCTAAATCGCAATATTAAATCATCATTACAACAGCCAAAGGATGTCCACTGCTGGCTATAAGCTACTTCAAGAGCATGATGAAACCTGTACCCAACGCGATCCAGCGGTTCTGGTCAGATCGACAGCCTACCTCGAAGGTGTATATTCTACGCTAGGTCTAAAGTGCGTCTGCATTAAAGAACTTTAGATCGGCCTCATGAGTTACCGGCAGAGTAGAATAGTACCTCCCCCTTTACCAGGTGTCGAAAGAGACGACTAAAGTACCGAGACTGACAAATGGCGGCATATCTATGCGAAACGGTGCAGCTCAAATGCACAGGGCGGAGATGGGCAGCAGCATCTCCATCGCAAAAGCTGCGCCCTGCGATTGCCAACACGCGTGCCTAGTGCCCCAATTATGGGCAAAATTCCCCCTTTCTTCGAGGCCTATGTCCAGTAGTGATCTTCTTATAGCCGTAATGATAATGATGATGATGATACCTGTTCAAAAAGCATTAAAGATAAATAAATGAAATGCGATTAAAGAATTTTTAAGCAGTAGTTTTATTGGCTATTTTAAGGAAATTACGTGAACGAATGGACTTGGTATTTGACATAGTTATAGTTAATTTGAAGAAGAAGAAGTATTCTTTGGTACAAAATACACTAGAAATATACTGAGTTTGTTAACATAAACATGACACACAACATACTTTTTTATAGACTGTCTATTTTGTGATCATATTCTCTTTGATCTAATTGAAAATGAATTAAAGTTCGAAATTAAATATTAAATAAATTATGGTCGAACTTCGACCGCCGAGCGACCACCAGTCGGAATAAATGTGGACACAACGGAAACAGTGCCAGAACTTGTACGGCCGCACAAAATACAGTATAATACGCGCCGCGAGAGAGTACGTTAAATGGTCCACCGGAGTCAACGCTCGCCGCCGCAGATTCGGACACTGTGCTCGTTTTTGTACGGACGGGCCTTTCATTAATTATATTGTACAAACTTTTTGACATCAAGACTCCACCTACATGTACCCTATATACTCTTACCTTAATAACCTTAATGACAAATATTTATATGATAATATTTATGTTTGTTCTGTGTCTGGGTGTTAAATATGTGTATTTATGTATTATATTTGTAATTCTTTTGTTGATATCTGTAACATAAGTTTTTTAAGCTACTAATCTCGGCGTCAGGCAACGTATGAGATGTAATAGAAAGTTATAAACTTTATAAAATCCCACAATATCTCATACTTTCCTGATTCCGTGATAGATCAAAGGACTTGTATTACACACATATATTTAACACCAAGATACAAGACAAACATAAATATCATCATATAAATATTTGACCTGGGTGGGGATCGAACCCACGACCTTTCGCATACAGGATCACTACCATTTGCGCTATTGAGCTCAAAGGTATTGTTATATTTATATTTATTATTATTTTACCATTACAATACATTTGATTATTATATACAAATAATAAAAACGTTTATAGGGAATAAAAGAAGCCGTTAAAAACACATATTCACAATTGTAAATAAATATTGACAATATATATTACACAATAATAAATAAAACTTTTAAATAATATAAAACAATAATAAAAAGTAATAATAATAACATTATTATTTACAGTAATTTGTTTATCTTTTTTAGTCAACTTTTATTATATGTATAACTTTTATTTTCGAGTCAACAAAACCGTGAAAGCCGTTAAAAAAGTTGTTTTATTATGAGTAGTGAACGCGTAAAAGTTATAAATTATCTTATGAAGCGCCATAAAAATCTCGTGAACCACATATAGTATAGATATGGGACATCGAAAACTCGTGTGAGACACTGCAGCAGGAAGGAGTGGTTGCGCAAAAACGGACCGGTTTCAAAACCAGTTTACGAAAGCTGGATAAATGCACGACTCTACGCTGATCACTTCGGATGCTTTTGAAAAGAATATCTGCTTAACGTCCACAATGCAACAGATCAACCTACACAAATAATATAATAATATTCATACAACATTTCACACATTGACCTGACTACGTGATGAGTCTCTTAGAACACTTGTGTTACGAACATCAGAGGAATCCCCAATATATTACTAAATTCTTGACAACCATATTTTTAACAACCAGACAAAATAAACATAAATATTATCAAATATATATTTGTCCTGGGTGGGGATCGAACCCACGACTTTTGACGCATAAGATAGGATCACTACCTTCTGCGCCATCGGGCCAGTCGAATCGGACAAAATTTCGCAATCGATATTAATATTTAAAAGCGAGTGATTAAGTTTATAATTGTCTGTGAAATACTTGATACACAAAGGTAGGCATTCCTAAGAGTTTTTAATAATATCATCTAAACTTAACAGATAATCCAGTAAAGAAAGTAAAGGTTTACTAGAGTTAATAACAGTGTGCAATAAAACTCAGTTATTTTACTTAAAACTCGTACAAATAATCTTTATTGCTTACGAGCTTCGTACATTTATTTCTTGGCTGTATTGCCTTACGAAATAAATTACATGTAAATTATATTTGTTTTTACCGCGCCAACCACGTATGCACATGAGGTAGACCCCATAGAAAGGTCGGCCGCATGAGTCTTATACCGCTAAATAACAGTGCCCGCATTTCAGAGGTCCAGTTTGAAGGGTGACAGAAGCAGTGAAATTACTGGTTAATAAATATAATATTTTTAAGACACAAGACTTACAACGCGCTAGTGATATCCTTGTGATGTTAGGAGTATCTTTAAGTCTGTTTATTTCGCTTTTCTATTAGGCTTAACCGGTGATATTGGGTAACATTTTGTATGTATACATAACTATGTATAATTATGCGGAAGAACATAAGCTACTTTTAGTTCTGGAAGATACCTGCAAGGAACAATATGAAATAAAGTTTACACAGTTGGCGAAATGTATAGCCAACTATTTGCTCAATTAAAAATCTACTATAATACTATTCGGAACCAACACCTCCATGGATAGACACAATCCACGTATATCTAAGATAGATACAGAGATACGTAAGATTTTTAATTTGAGATGTTTCATATCTACGAGAAGGCTGTAAATCATATATATAATGAAATGGAAATAGTTTAATTTCCACCAATGTACTGGTCACCTAGTACCGATGTAATAATAATAATAACTTTATTCAACAACAAAAGGTAACTTAAACTAAAATACATTTTGATACTTAGGTACCTAAACTAAGTCTAGCCTGTTCTTATAGGCACCTATGCTCTAGTGTGCATGTAGGTGTGGATGTGTGTCTATATGGTTTAGTGTAATACAAAGCTTGTTAATGCAACACATTATTTACGCACACATTACATAAATACACAGAATATAATGCTAAGCCAGTACATACAGTATACACAAACAATAATAGTAACAATAAATATAGTCCAGTCTAGCATTATATTGTTAGCAATTCCTCTGTCTTGTTGTAGTCCAATTTCAAAAGCCATTCCCTTACTGTTGTTTTGCAAGTGTATTTATTCATGTCATGAATATCTATTTCTTGGTTAATTTTATTATAAATAAATGGTCCTGTAAAATTTAGAAATCGCTGTGCTAACCGTGTACGACATGGCTGACTTAATAAGCACTAGAAAATAATATTATCTGGGTGGATTTAAGCTTAAACTAAATACAGTTTACACTAAGCTTAATCTGAATCCAGATCTCCCACAACGCGTGTCCTTTGCAGCAAGCAGCCTACATAGATGGTCAAAAAATAATTTATATCACAAGAATATCACTAGTGCGTTGCGAACCTTGTAACTTGAAGATATTCTGTCACATTACCCAGTAATTTTACTGCCTGTGTCACCCTTCCCACCGGAAAGGTTGGCGGTAGAATAAGGTGAGAGTAGTACCTATGCAGATGATCTTTGTATGAGGTCTACCTCATGTGAATGATTGTATGAGCAATCTGCGATTATACAATAAAACTTTACAGTGATATCATCATCATATCAGCCATAAAAAAATCACTGTCGGTCATAGGCCTGAAGATGGCTGGTTTTTTGCCCATAATTTAGCAAAACGCTACGCGTCGTGATTGGAGTCGTCAAGTAACACAGCGAAGCGACCAATGCAAATTGGACTTCGATTTTGACTTCAGAGAAACCGTTAAAGTTTTAAGAGTTCTCAGAGTGCCAGCGTGCTGTTCACATGAGTTGATCCAATCTTCATCATCGCTTAAGAAGAAACTAATTATATACCGTAGCTTTTAAGACAGTTGGTAGTTTCTTTTCTTTTCTGTTCCTCTTGCTTTTTTATTGTTTACTAGCTGTGCCCGCAACTTCGTCCGCGTGGAATAGTATTTTTGGTACCATTACCCTTTTCCTTAATAAGTTAAAAAATAAGTTTCAAGTTACTAGCTCTAAAAATAGCGATACTTCCATACAACTTTTCATCCCCCTTTTTGACCGCTTACAACCCTTATTTCGAATTAAAAAATAGGCTATGTCATTTCTCAGGGTCAAAAAATTCTCTGTGCCAAATTACATCAAAATCGGCTGAGAGGTTTAAGCGGGAAAGCGCAACATACAGACAGACAGACAGACAGAGTTACTTTCACATTTACAATATTGGTAAGGATTTATTGTTTATTACCTCTATAACCGACAATTTGGTTTATGTCCTCTTTTGGATAGAGTCCGGGAATCCAGAATTATTTTAGTTTAGGCTCCATCTCCCAGGGGTCAGCCGGGACTCGAACCTGCATCTTGTCCATACCAGAGAACTGCACTATCGTTGTACTATTGAGACCTTAGCAGACATGTCACTTTTCTTAGTGTTTTTTTTTATGCTGAGAAGTCACCATTTCTTCAATGTCGTAGGTCTTCAATGTTATTCACCTATAAACACTCAAACTTTTACTCAAACTTTTTTTTTAGTTTCAAGCAATTGGTAACAAATACAAAATAATAAAAAAGTTTATAGGTTACGTACGGTAGCGATACTTCCATACAACTTTTCATCCCCCTTTTTGACCGCTTACAACCCTTATTTCGAATTAAAAAATAAGCTATGTCATTTCTCAGGGTCAAAAAATTCTTTGTGCCAAATTACATCAAAATCGGCTGAGAGGTTTAAGCGGGAAAGCGCAACAGACAGACAGACAGAGTTACTTTCACATTTATAATATTGGTAAGGATTTATTGTTTATTACCTCAATAACCGACAATTTGGTTTATGTCCTCTTTTGGATAGAGTCCGGGAATCCAGAATTATTTTAGTTTAGGCTCCATCTCTCAGGGGTCAGCCGGGACTCGAACCTGCATCTTGTCCATACCAGAGAACTGCACTATCGTTGTACTATTGAGACCTTAGCAGACATGTCACTTTTCTTAGTGTTTTTTTTATGCTGAGAAGTCACCATTTCTTCAATGTCGTAGGTCTTCAATGTTATTCACCTATAAACACTCAAACTTTTTTTTTAGTTTCAAGCAATCGGTAAAGAAGAAATAGTTACCTAATTACTTCGACGGGCCCGATGGTGCAGATCATAGTCATCCTGGCTTGTGCGCCAAAGGTCGTGGGTTCGATCCCCACCCAGAACAATTTATTTTTTCTGTGTCTGGATATTATTAATATGTATCTAAGTATTACATTTGTGATTCCTCTGTTGTTTAATATACATAACACAAATGCTGTATGTCTATTTATGAGACGTCGGGTGAATTCTTACTCCATATCACTTCGACTGTCATCACCATACTGTTTCTAAAGCTGCCATTCAACCAAGCTTTCGTTTTATTACAGCAATAAAATCAAATATTGCTACCGAGTGAGAAACTTGTGCCCATCAAATACGCTGTAACAACAACAAAGCCCCAATCACTTACTAAAATTAAGGACCCTCGATTAAAACAACAGAAGGGGATGATAACCTTTGTCAGATATCAAAGTAATCATTTCTGAGTTGTTGTACCCACGCCGGCTATTTCTAAGTACGCCACGGAGATTTGGATGCGAAACCAAAATCTATCTCTCCAATTGATTTTAAACCTTCAATTTAGGCTACAATAATATAAAATAGGAAGCTTTATCGAAGATAGAAACGTAGCGATAACGCTTCCATCTGTTGTATTTGGACTCCTGGTGGGTATACCTCCATGTCAATTTAGATACGCCTTTTTAGGCACAGGGAAGTATTATTCTACTAGTACCCTACGACATCTACATACGCTTTATAGAGCAGCAAAGTATATCTGGAAACTGCATCACCGTCCGAAACAGCATTACTCAATTGCAACCAAGCGAAGATGGTCAGTTTTTCCTGAGGTATGTTAATTTGCCGTAAAGTACCGGCAGAATATAATAGTTTCTCTTCCTATACCAGGTTTCATCAGAGATTACTGAAGTTTCAGAGCCGACAAAAGGGATATTCATCCGTAACAGTGCGCATCAAATGCATAGGGCGGGTATGGGTAGCAACATCATGAAACTAAACGATTGCCAACACGCTTGCCCAGCGCGGCAATTTCGTTCGAAATTCCCCCTTTCTTGGGGAGACCTAAGTTAACCAGTGAACTTCCAATGATGTGATGATGGGAAATGAAAATGAACGTTATTAATACAATATATACTACACAAGTTATAATATAAAACTTATAAATAAGTACATTGGACAATAAGAATACTACATTCTAGAATCGGAATAACCATAGCGTCAAAGATAATAATATTCCTACAACATCTTTCTTACACATTGACCTGAGTCCGTGATAAGTCATTAAAGCACTTGTGTTACGGACATCAGACAATAAAGGAATCACAAACATAATACATAGATTAATACATATTTTGAACACCTAAGCTGTGGGGTACCAGCGGAGTAGTAAAGTACCTCTTTCTGTACCAGGCGTAAGAGGCGACTGAGGTCCCGACAGATGGCGTTTTATCCACCCGAAACAGCGTAGCTTTACTACAGGGTGGGGATAGGCAGCAGCATTCGCGTTGCGAAGTTGCGCTATGCGATTGCCTCCACCATCTTATATATTTATTTATTTATTTTATCATAAATAAATCCGCTTAATTCTAATTCATTGCAAAATTAGATCTTTTTTCATACTTTCCTTATATTTGGCTAATCAAAGAGACTTTTATTTCAAAAAAGATATATGTTTAATGTTTAATTTCTTCCAACTCCAACTCTAATCACGACTTGTATTTCGACAAGTGAATATTAAAATGTTCGGTTGCGACCCCAACTCTTGTTAAAATTATCCCTAATAATAATGATTAGAAAATTAATCGGCATATTATTCCGACAATAACCGTAATCTTAGCGATTTACTATAAAGGGTAGTAAGCGTTGCCAGTAGCTAATCTCGCTTAAATTTAACAATGACCGGAAATTACGGCCCAGCATATTTTATTGGCGCTGTAGTTGTCGTTTAAGTTAAGCTACTTTCGCAATGGTTGACTAATGGATGGGATTTCGGAGGACGCATTAAGATTCTCGTTGCATGTACAATTCTAAAGACTTAACAGAATTTCTTTTTCTGTTAACTCGATATATTCGTGTGATACCATTTATTTCTGAAAAAGGTTCTAGTAACACCAACCATATGTGTGGATGGAATATTTACCATCACCAATTTATCTTGCAGATTTTTATCTGGTAGCTCGTATAATAAAACAGCTGTATATTTATTTTAACGCCCGTCGGGTGTTAGCACTACACTTAATGACCTATTTGTTCAAATTACTCTGATAATCCTCTGAGGGTATCAGAGTCATCTTTAATTCGTTAATCTTTATCTATTAATTAATGTTGCTGGTTTTACCAAACGTAAATGATTATATTATTGAGTTTGATTCTGAGGCTGAGTCTAAGTTTGAGTTTGAGCCTGAGTCCGAGTTTGAGTTCGAGTCTGAATTTGATTTTAAAATACCCATAACGGCATAAATATAGCCTTAAATCTTAATGAATTGTGACTTGTGGAGAATAAATGAATGTAACAATGGAACTTTGCAATATATAGCTCAACAGAACACAACACATTGTACTTTTACAACTATTGAATTCAAATTGGTGTAATAGTATAGAAAGTATGATTCCGATTGATGCGTCTGTGTTTAATGATATTAGCAAGACATACTATGTACGCGCGTGTCTGTGTGTGTCCGAAATGTACACAATTTTCTTCGCTCCTGTAAAAATAATCATTTCCTCACAACAGCAAATGGTAAAAAGTAAAAAGTATTAGCAAAATTGGTTTGGCCGTTTACGCGTATTGCCGTGACCAACGATATATACATGTATTTTTTTTAAGCCCGACGACAAACAAGCATACAGTTCACGTGATAGTAAGCTTCACTGCAGATATCACTAACGCGTTGCCAACCTTGTGACTTGAAGATATTTTGCCACTTTACCCAGTAAATTCACTGCCTCTCTTATCCGGACCGCTTACCACTATTTGGCGGTAGAAATAACTGACAGTGAGGTACCGATGCCTACGACCTTTTGTATGAGGTCTACCTCATATATATATATAAATATTGTCTGAGGAAAGTTTGCGCGACGAGAAATAAAACAACAAAGAAAACAGTTGACGATCAACTCAATGTCACACATATGAACCTGATAAAAGCCAACAAGAAAACGACTCACTAAATTCCCACAAAACTTAAACTGAAGCAACGTCGAGTGTTCACAAAGGCCGTCGATACTCAACTTATAATAAAAGTACAAATACACAAAAGATTACACTGTCCAATGTTTGAGGACAGAAAAGAGTAGAACAATCACAGGATAAGGACATAAACAACGCTTGTTGTGAGTAAGGACTCTTGTACTCGACAATCCACTGGCACTGATATTGTTGTGATAAAATACTTAGAGTCATAGGTATTTTGTATCGGGATCTTAAGAGTGGTCTGCTTGTGGTAAATCAGTCATATTAGTCGCTTAAGAATACATCTTTATATACGTGTGTATCTCACTGAACTCGTTGAATGCGTGTTTTGTACGCGTTTGGGTGCCGCCTTAGATGGTTTAGATTCATAAATCTAACTCTCGGTAACTATGTAACTAATCTTTACTGTTACTAAACAGCTATATCTATTTAAACGATTTTGTGATGATAAAACAACAGATTGGAGTTTTGTTGATGCATTCAAGTGAGGACCTGGATGATTTAGATTCACAAATCAGCTCGGCAGCAGTCGGTTTCTAGGTTATTTATCAGCACAACGTCTGTTGGATCTGCTAGTAATATTATAAGGTACTTCGCGGTTTCACATGCTTTCAGTTGTTAATATTACCTTTGCACTCACCTTTTACACTCTCAAGGGATGATTTAAAATAAATATTTGACATGTTACCTACCTTTTAATAAAAAACTTTCATATTGAATTTCATATGATTAAATTAAAAAACAGCAATATTTCATACTTACTTTGCATCCCCATTTTACCAAAACGTGCGGTATTTTTTTTTAATCCTTTCTTAGTGCTACCGTACATTATAAAAGAAACCGCTCCATTTTAGGCCCTGCATTGATATTCCAGTCAATCAGTAAATCATTCAGTCAGCGTCTATTATATATAGAAAACCTACTGGGGCACTAGGTTTCCTTAAGGGATGTTAAAGACTCTATATTTCAATGACTCTATATTGTACAGCGGCCCTGTTACCACCGCAGCATGACCTAATCTGCTGCAGTAAGAAGATATAATATTAATACTCTATACGTTTAAATGTTAATTTCCAGATGGATTGCTATTATATAGATCCTAGAATGCAAGGGTTCCAGTCCACAAACACAAACCCTTAGCCCTAATGCAGAGAACTACTTGTTTAGTTTAAGGCGTTCACCCTTCACCAACCTTACGGTTGTATATGGAAGAAGCCGCCGTCCAAATGACGCTTTCGGGGACCAGTACCAGTGCATGCACCAGATGTGACAGGTTTTACCGATGGACCAGAGCCCATGACTATTAACGATTGGACTGAACCGAGTGGACCGAAGTCCACTCCCTCTTGTCTAGAGAAGTACCGAAGTTGTCTGAAAAGTCTATCATTATCAGCATTGTAGCCTCTAAATGTTTACTGCTGGACATGGGTCTCCCCATGAACTTAGAGTAGAAACTCTACCGGTATCCAACGGCAATGCCGGTATTCCTCGTCAGTCAATAGCTGAAGAAATTATTAAGAGGCCGTAATTATTGAGATTCATAGTAAATGCTTAACACGCCTAGTATACATAGAAATATAGATCCAATAGGATTCCGTCGATAATCTGCCAGCACTTGTTCAACCCAATCGCAATGTACACAAACACAAACTCATTAAGTAAAACAGTGGTCGGTGTTCGCGCAATAACTCCGGCTAACGAGACCGCGCGCTCTGTTGAAATTTCACGAACAAGTCGCATACTTTCTCAACAGCCAACATTACCCAATAATCATCACGTTTATTGTACAGTCAGTGAAAAAAAATCCACAACTGACTCTATCCTTACTTATATAGTCGATAAGTGAATTGGCTAAAATTAAAACGTTGGAAATTAATATTTTATTTCTTTTATCGTCATCATTATATCAGCCTTTGGATGTTCACTGCTAGGTATAGGCGTCTCGATAAAAGGGAGAATACTACCCATAACTGCCGCGTTGGGCAAGCTTGTTGACAATCGCAGAGCCCAGGTTTCGCAACAGGGATGCTGTTGCCTATCCCCGCTTTGTGCATTTGAGCTACACAGTATTGAATTCCATCCTTTCTCCACCCTGTAGTATATTTAAGTTGTGCTGTTTCAGATGGATATACCGCCATCTGTCGATTCTTGTACCTTAGTCGCCTCTTACGACACCAGGTACAGGGGGAGATACTACTCTGCCATTACCTCACGGCTCTATGTTTTCCTTTGAGTCAAATTAATTAAATACATGTGGTATTCCGACACACGTGTGATATTGTTACACTTACATGTATCACAAATCAGACAACAAATGGTCATAGAACAATAAACACCAGATTGGAATTACGACCACAAAATGGATAATACTGCACATACCCATAAAATGATTCTCAAGAAAGTATAAAATTACGTAATTCACCTGAATTGGCCATTTACCAGGAGCTCTTAATACAATTTATCGTGCAGAAAGAAATTGTTATAGCAAAGTATAAGCAGCGGGGCAAATAAACGAGCGTAGACCACAATCCTAATTGGTCGCAAATAATTAACGCAATAACTCGGTGTAATAGGTGCGCGAGTCGTATTTGCATTCAGTAGTCGGTGCGTTTTCATTACCCAGGAATGGCCAACCAGTAATTGTGAACACGCCATTAATTGAGACACCTAAACGAATGTTTTTGCATTCGCCCGTTTCTACTTGTACAACTAACGACCTTAACGATGACAGCATCGAATGGTTCACCGCTATTCTATCACGACCAAGGAGTGTACTGAGAAAGAAAACTCTTTTCTAAGCCCTGAATTTAAATGTTACTGGCACCCTACAGTACAAAACTATTTTTAAGGCGGTTTATGTAAGTCTTTAATTTTTGTTTTGTAGACGATTCGGCTACTATTGGGAAACCAAAAAAAAAAGTAGTTTTATCAAATAAGTAATTCTTTTTAGTGCCGTTAAAAAGGGGCTTATATGATCTCGTACTGAGATCAGAATTTATAATGTCTGGTAGCAAGCTATTCAATATGGCCATCATGGTCTTGTTCAGATATTTTTATAAAAAAAAAATTGTTGAACCATTCTGTTGTTCAGAATACAAATCTGTCGTTATAGCTAATACTATAATTATCATTGTCATACCAGCCATTGTAAGTCCACAGCTGGATTTCTCTCCCCAAAAAGGGGGGATTTGCCCATAATCACCGCGCGCGACAAATTAATACTATACATACTACTATATATATAATAATTACTATTATACATGGAATTAAATTCAGAAGACACACTAATTTTTATTTTCAGACCAGAACCTACAGTGCAATTTAAGATATTATTTTTCTACGTTTTGAATATTTACAAGTAGTATATAGTCACTAGATGTTTTACAGTGCTGGAAGATGAGATTGAAGTCACCCCTCACCTACTTCTACCGCCACATACCAGTGTTCGCTGTGTCTCGGTTTGAAGGGTGAGAAAGACAGTGAAATTATAGGGTAAATATGACAGAATCTTCAGTTAGTGATATTTATATGATAGCACAAGCGTATGCTTGCGTAGCCTATAGAGGCTGCATGTTTGTTTACTGACTTCATAATTCTATTTGTATCAATTTCATTTATTTCCGTATAGAAGGTTTGCCATTACTGGGCAGAGCCATTACCGTATTCGCAACATACCAACCTTTTATGCTGACATCTTGGTGTGAATTAACATCTCGTTTGTAGCATCCATTGGAACTTGTAACCAGTAAACCTAAACCACATTTTATAACGTGGGTACATGTGCGTGTCCAATTATGGAAAAACGGGCCTTAATTAAATGTATATCAATGTGCAATTTGTGTGATGCATTTATCCACCTCGCTAACAGATAACGTATAAATTTTAGTCAAATTTACCTTACTCTTATGTATAATATTTTTTAACATTTACGCGTTTATTACACTTATATCTATTTTTTTAAAGGCTGCCTTAAAATACGCATTTTAAAGCCGTTAAAAAAGTAGTTAATTTATGAGTTGAGTATATTATATTTTGGTTCTTATTATTTCATATTAAAGTTTTATTTATTTGTATGACTCTTTACTTCATAATAAACTAATAATTTCTAATTCTATTGTATACTTTTACTTAGAAATAAACATTACACAACTGATGTTGATAAACAGCATCATGTTCTTCTTTAAGTACGATGATGGCCAGAACGTTACTGTCCATGGGGACTATAAAGCGACGTTCACTGACTTTTTCATTAATCAATTGAACAACCATGATGAGCAGGAGTTGTGGTTTCAACAAGGCGGCGCAACGTGTCACACAGCTCGAGCCACAATTGATTTATTGAAAGGAACGTTAGATAACCGCATAGTATTTACTATAATACATTTGTATTTTACGTTTCGGACCCGTGAATCGGCAAGATCGTGCGATTTAACGCCGCTTGACTATTTTCTGTGGGATATGTAAAATCGCAAATCTACGCCGATAAGCCCGAAACGATTGACCACTTAGAGGAAAATATTCACCGTATTATTGCTGATATACAGCCAAAAACATTGGAAAATGTCATCGGAAATTGGTCCTCCAGACTAGACTACGTCCGAGCCAGCTGTGGCGGTCATATGCCAGGAGTCGTATTTTAATTGAAAATGCCAGAATAAAGACATTATCATTTGAATAAAGTGAATAAAAAAACCATCTTTGTTTTATTTCATTTCAAGTTAAAAATTAAAAATAATATAATAATAATAACCTCTATAAAACACCGTTTATATATTCACATACACCGCTTTAAATGCACACTGAGGGTGCAATAACGACCGAATCATGTCGTATGAGTCCACGTCCACGTCCACGAGTTATGCAATTAAATGTCACAATTCAACCAGAAATGTTATTTACTTAACCCTTGCAATATTTATTTATTTATTAGACTAGGTCGACAAACAAGCATACATCCGCGTGATAGTAAGCGACACTGCAGCCAATAGACGCTCGTACTATCACGTTGCCAACTTTGTGACTTGAGGATATAATGCCACATTACCCAGTAAATTCACTGCCTCTCTAACCCTTCAGACCTGAACACAAAAATGCGAACACTTAGCAGTGTTTGGCGGTAGAAATAGGTGAGAGTGAATGTAAGTGACCAATGTAGGCGACCTTTTGTTTGAGGTCTAACCTCGTATAAATTTATTTTATATAATAATTGGTGGTTGTATAGGAAATTGCCGACGTTTTGATATTTATCTAGATTTTAAGTAAATCCAGCCCACAGCTACCTAACCAGATAATAAAACTATTAAGTGCATTTCAAATAGCACTTGAATCTGCGCCAATGCCTCGCCCGGATCGCGGTAATTGCAGTTGAAGTACACCAACTTCATCTGGATTAAGTTCCGTCGAGCTGCGCAGATAAGATTTCCAGCAATCAAACAATTAAGGTGAACAACACCTTGAGTTACAGCTAACTCTAGTTAAGATTTTCTGCCTGTTCTATACTCATTTATTGGAATACGTTATGCTAATTATTTTAAAGTATTAACTTTTCGTTGATATATGCAACTCAAAACGAACTAAACTAAACTAAAAAAAAAACTTATGTATATAACATAATTTGCCATTATTATATATAATGAATTTTCCATAATTTGCCATTTGACATAAAAAAAAATTATGTACAAAATTTCTAATTGGCCATCCAAATCATGATAAAACTATTCATAACTTGACCAGGCATGTCTATTCAAGAAATAGTTTTTAATTAATTTTGCCGACCTGGGCAGGTGTTGTTGCTATACGTGGATACCGGCCAAGTTGATGCTACGAGAAAGGATTAGTATCCCCCCCACCATTTATCATAACAGGTGAATGGTGTACCGGAATCGGCGAAAGACCATTTTATTCACAATCTCAAATATAAGAACGAAGGGCGAGATGGGCAGCAGCGTTCTCTCCTCGAAGCTACGCTCTGCAATTGTCACCATCTGCCCAGCGTGGCGATTATATTCATGGGAAGTATGGTATACTTACTTAGGGAGACCAATGTCCAGCTATGGAAGTCCTACCGTTACTATAATGATATGATAAAGATGAAACGTACTCCATTTCCACTTATAACGAGGGCTTATATCTCCCCGATCTGTTTAACGATATGATGTGATTTATTCTAGTGACATATTGTTTTCTCCAGTAAGTGTCATTTTCTAACAATTCAGAATCCAACTAGGCCTTCAAAGATATACTTACGCTTAGGGCTTTCTACAATTCCGCGCTGTACATATTTGTCTCGAGTCTCACCGAGAGCGATTTAATTGGATTTCTCCTATTAGATATTATTGAAATACGACGTATTTAGTTTGTAAAGTTGTAGTACGCGTTGAAATATAGTAGTTCTCTAGTTATTTGAGATTTTACCTTATTGTACAGGACTTTTTCTTAGATATTCTACAACGGGCTGGCGTGGTGGTAAACTTCGCGATAAGGATGGTAAATTTAGACATCTCATATATTTACCTGACTCCGTGGTAAGACGCGTGAAGCACTTGTGTTACGAACATTAAATGAAAGAGAAATCACAAATATAATACTTAAATAAAAAAAATTAAACACCCAGACACAAAACAAAAACAAAAGTCATCATGTAAATATTTGTCCAGTACAAATATTTATATGGGGATCGAACCCTTGGCACATTAGATAGGATCACCATCTGCGCCATCGGGCCCGTCAATGGTGCTACTTATAATTGTATGCATACAATGTTTACTGATAATAAATTGTTATTGAATCTGAGCCATTTTTATATATACTAATTACCGGAATGAATTGACCGAAATCATAAAATTTTGTAAATACTTATTTATCTTATTAAAGATGGCGGTTCATCTCCGACACAATGTACTCGAATACATGTCGGGTATGGGTGGGCATCGCGAAACTACGATCTGAGGTCTCACCAGCTCAGTGTCGTGAACGCGGCTTAAATTCATGACAAAATTTCTTTTAGACAAGCCTCCCGATTTGTTCCCCAACTTTTAGAGGAAAGTAGGGGACTATCTTCAGCAGTAATATGAATCTAGTTGATATAAAAGCCATAACCGAGGTTTTTCCATATGACTTCGGTTATTTTCTACTGACGCACCACTCGCCATCGACTCTCTACTGAGATCTTCCCCAGGTACTTCTTTGTAGGGTTCTTTAAAAAGGGGAAAAAAAAGATTTTCAATTGGTATTTGATACCTCCGCTATTCCAGGTATTCATAGCTTACAACTTACCATCAGACAGGCTATGTACAGACACCCGACTCATCATAGTGATGTAGAAAAGTATAAGTGAATTGTCACAATTTATGTTCGGGCGGGATGACGAACAACTCTCATAAGTTTCATGGCATATAGTCGTTAGATATGGAAGCTGTGAGGAAGTAAATTCCTTCCTCTTACGCAAACAAACTCCTTTAAGTAAATACCAACAACAAACAACACGTATTATGGCTAATAAGGTTGAGGTGAGGATTTATGTGGGAATGGACTTTTGATTTTAGTTTGAATGAGTTTCGGCGTTAAATTGAATTTGGTATAGTTTCGGGTTTGCCCAGGAGGATCTCAACATGTGTTATATTCAGGGGAGGAATCATCTTGTACTAAATGAAAACTTTCTCTTAGTGTGAGTTTGAATTAATCTTCCTTATTCTTTATATTTAATTTCAACTACAATCGCATAACAACATATTTATATAATACTACATAACTTCTTTAAATTAAATACATGCCACGTCATTTATATAATTTTACACTTTATAAATTATATATTATATAAAAATAATATTTCACGCGTTATAAATTATATAATATATATATAATAATATATAATTAATAAAGTGCAAAATTATATACTTTATAAATTATATATTATATAACGATAATATTTCACACGTTATAAATTATATAATAAATATAATATAATTTATAAAGTGCAAAATTATATAAAAGAATAAAACACAATGTTTAGTTCGTAGCCTTGTATCTTTTTATATATATATGTAAAGAGAACTTCTTTGATTTACGATCATTTTTCTTAAGTTTGTCTTTGTTGTTTTATTGACAGGGCCACTAGATGTCACAACTTATGGTTGTGACATTTTATAGAAAAGTGTAATTGTGATATATTTCGCATCAATGGAATTAATTTGGATTTAATTGTAAAAAGACCCGAAGTAAAGGCTTTAAATGTTGTTTCTTTCATTATTACAGAGAAACGCAATTACGTCGTTATTTCATTAATCCCAATTATTGGAATAATATCAATTTATTTATTATTTTTTACTAGTAATCGCCTCGTAATATTAGATGCATGAATGTATGATCTCTACCTGTATCTAAACGGTTGGTGAAGGATCACTTTCTTTCGTTATATTTCCTTATATAAATTCTATTTATATTAAATATATTTTAATTCCTAGCTTCTATCTTATTTACACCTCTCACTAGAATTTAGTTTTCATTCGATCTTTTTATCCAAAGTTTGCCTGGAAGAAATCGCTATTTACGAAAAACCATTGTACTATGTGATTGTTGTTTTTGTCTTATATTTTTGTGTTTGGTGTACAATAAAGAATTTATTATTATCATTATTATCGCAGTTTTTTAAATATGTTATAGATTGGTTCTGATCTACTTATCTACTAGATCTATTATTGTTTTCTGAAAAAGTATTACATCTAAAACTTGAAAATGGACGACCGCCGCTGGAAAAACGCTTCCCCAAATGATTTTCCCGAGTGATTCCGCCGGTTGTATGCGGCCTGCATCTAGCGCGTTTCTTCGGTTCTAGTCAGATCGTCTGTCCACCTAACTCAAGTTTGAAGATCATTATACTCATAGGAAATTAAAGATATAGTAGGATATTATCATAGTTTAAACAAAAAATACACAAGTAGCCTGTACTCGACTCTAAATACAATTTTACCTTAGTTTAAATATATTTATGATATAACTTTTGTCAGAATTTGAAACTTTTCTTTTAACTAAGATGATGTATTGTATGTGTATAATTCATATAGATTAAATATTTTAGTTTTTTTTAATGTATATGATTAGTTGATATGTGGAAGGTATATTTACATAAGGCTTTAATAACTTTGTTATGAGATCTCTGCAATTAATTTAGGTTAGTGGGTGTAGCTAACACCAAATCTCTATTTGGTAGCTTTATGTGTGATTTCACCAAGGCATTATACAAAGTTATTTAAATGTTTCGGGGTATACAGGTTGTATCGTACGAATAACCTTAGATACCTACGCTGGGGAATCCTGTGCTGCTCTTGGTGGTGCAAGGCTTCCATTCCACTACCTTACGGTCTACCGTATGAAAAAAGCCCATAACTGCCCCCAATAGTGGTGATCGCATGTGGTGGTGGTGATCGCAGAACGTATCGTTTCAACGAAGATGCTGCTACCCCACTCTGATGTATTTGAGCTACGATGCTTCGAATGGATACAGCCAACTGTCACCATTCTAGTCCATCGGTTTCATTACTAAACTATTTTTTAGGATTGGCCTAGACAAAAATAGTAATTTGTTTTCGGTTACAAAAACTACTTCATAAATTCGCTCATATCACGCAGCCCTGAGTCGAACTGTAGTGCGAACAAAAAAAGTTTCTCAATTCCTACGCGGCCTATCGAAGCGAAATGTATCGCATCGCCATGAGAACCGCTGGGATGAGATGTTATCATTGCCGTCTGTTCTTGCAACGTTGCCTTCGTGACGTGGAAGTGTTAGTAACTGTTATTTATATCAAATAACAAAATAACTAACTGCGAAACTGGAGAAATAACGACTAAGCAGTATTAGTTCGAGCGCTCAATAAATGCTACTCGTAACGGTTTGTTTGTTTTGAGGTTTTGTTACTATACTTATGTTGAAATTGGCATTAAAAACGAATGAAACCTTCGCTTCCTATCATCATCATATCAGCTGTAGAACCTCTACAGCGGAACAATGGTCTCTCCGAGGGATTTATAGGACCCGTTAGATCCTGCGCGATAATTCGATTTAAGTTAAATCGTCTTTCCCCTTGCTCCATTCTAGAATTTTATTTTATTAGTTTCATTCTATCAGTCATATTGGAAGTCCGCTGTTCCACATAGGCTTCCCCAAGAAAGGGTAAATATTGCCCATAATTGGGTAAACGTGTCAGCCTTCACAGAGCGCAGCTTTCGCGACGAGAATGCTGCTGCCCATCTTCGCCCGTTGCATTTGAGCTACATTGTTTCTGATGGATATGCCACCATCTGTCAGTTTTAGTAACTTAATCGCCTCTTGCGACACCTGGTTCCCTATTCAACTCTGCTGGTACCTCACAGCACACTACTATACTTACTATTTATTATCTACACTAAGAATATAGTTGCGACAATAGTATGTCTGTTGCGGGGATGTATGTTTTTACGGGACGTGAAGCTAGTATTTACATATATTACTAACTTTTCTTTATTATATAGCAGTTCCCACGAGAATATTTCCGGGATTAAATATAGCTTTTTATTCTTTAGGGTCTAAGCTATCCACACGTAAGATTTAATTACAATCTTTTAAGTTAAACAAAAAGACGGACACCTTTTCGCATTTAAAATAATAGTGTGAATTCGTTTAGCATTGTCGTAAAGAAAATGCAAATACATAATGACTTGCCATTACCTCGCAGTTAATCACAGTACAAAATAAACATCAACTGACATTCCCTATCGTAAAAATCGCACAGGCACCCGTAAAGCTGATGAGTTCCACCCAACTATCTCATTAGTAAGTCACTGAACTTAGAGTGTAGAGAGTGCTCTACTCTACCACTGCAATAAAGCAAAAAATAAACATTCGAGAATCTATATCCGTATAATCTATACGAATATAATGAAGAGAAAATATGTGATTGTTTGTTTGGTATGATTTTACAAAAAATCTACTCGACCAATTTAAATAATTCTTTCACCATTAGAAAGCTACATCTTCACTGAGTCATTTATGCTATACTTATTCAAAAAATCAAACTATAAACACCTAAAATGGAGTATAATGGGGGGAGATTTATTTACTGTACGTTATTAACGAATAAACTCAAAATCAACTCGACTATTTTTAAAAATATTTTACTTATGTAAATTTACATTAACGTCAAATCATGTTGGCTATATTTGTTTCTAGAATCTGATGGTAACATGAACTACGCGTGGGTGAAACCGCGATAACCTATACTTTTTACTACTTTACGTTTACTATAAGAGATATTCATTATCATCAGCATTATATCAGCCATGTAAAGTCTACTGTTGGACTTAAGCCTCCCCAAAATCGTGGGTTCTCCCTACTAATATTATAAATGCGAAAGTAACTGTCTATCTGTCTGCCTGTTACGCTTTCCCGCTTAATCCTCTCGCCGATTTCGATGAAATTTAGCACAGATAATCTTGAGACCCTGAGAAAGGACTTAGGCTATTTTTTAATTTGAAATACGGGTTGTAAAGAGTTGAAAAAGGGGATGAAAAGTTGTATGGTAGTATCGCTATTTTTAGAGCTATAAACTTGAAACTTATTTTCCAGGCCATTGATTCGATATAAATAAACATGACGTTCAAAGTTTATATAAGTTAATGTAAAGAAGCATGGGTACTCAAAAAAACTATTCCACGCGGAGGAAGTCGCGGGTAAAGCTAGTTGACAATAATTGCCACGCTTGGCAGGCGTGGTGGCAATCGCAGAGCGCAACTTCGCGACAAGAATGCTGCAGCACATCGTCGCCCTGGTGTATTTCAGCTGCGCTGTTTCAAATGGATATACCGCTATCTGTCGGTTCCGGTACCTTAGTCACCTATTACAACGTCTGGTATAGAGAGAGGTACTATTCTACTCCACCGGTTACCCCACGGCACGATTTTATGTAAAAGGTATGAAAAATGATAGACCCGATAGCGGAGTTGGATGGAATAGTTATAAACGTTAAAACAAAACTACTATTTAACGGATTTAATTACCAACCAAAGCCAACATTGTATATCTGTCAGATTATAAAATACTGTCAGCATCTACTGCGTGGATGGAAATGCGAACGTACAAAATTAAACATTGAAAATAAATAAAAAATTGTGAAGGTAGTAATTGTAATTTTAAGTACTGACGCAACATCTTTTGTCATTCTTGAGAGCATAGAAACGTCAGAAAAATTAAGTAAACCGCGTTTTGTAGCCATTAAATGAGTATTTTTATGATCAGTGAACGCGTAATTATTAGAAAATATTATTACAAAGGTAATTATAATCGTTTCATTTTTAAATCCGTACTTACACATACTTTCGTTTGATTCGTGTTTTACAAGTCTCCCGAGAAGGAAATTATTTATTTGAGCAGATCTCGGTTTAATCACCTAATTGCGTGTGCAATGAACCCTGATTAATCTAATACAGAACTCTAAAATATAGGAACTTTGAAAATAACAAATGAAAATAACAAATTTTAAAATAATCGATTGTCATTTAAATAGAATCGTTTTATATATTAAGATGGTAAGCCGTGATATATGCCCGACATGATGTTAATGGCGAAACGACAAAATATTAATCTGATGGGTCGTATATCCGGCAGCGGATAGTGGACGTACGACGACGACGACGCCACAGAACCCTGGTCCAGTCAATTTTTAAATATTTTATAATTGACTCCCTTGATAGTTAACGAAATTGACTTATTTTCCACCCCTTACTAAAGAAATAAGATTAAATTTATTTTAAAATAGAATAATAATAATAATAATTTTTTATGTCATCTGATAGCACAACGAATGCTTATTTTACGCTTAGTTTTAGTTCTAGCTTCTGTATACATTCTATCAATGTTTAACAATTACTAGTTTACCAATAAATGAATAAATTTCTAACCAAAACGTCGAACTAAAAATGGAAAACGTTAAACGACGTTTAAAAGCCGTTAAAACAGTAGTTTTATTCCGAGTGAGTGTACTTAAACTAACAAATTTGAGAACTATCCGCGCTAATGAAGTAATAAATTCACCAATACTATGTAACTTTAGGACATAGATACGACGTAATTTCAAACTGTATAAAATACAAAGTACAGTTCCGCTTCATTGTTTAAACTTGCTTGGATGCTTAATTTATGAAACCCATTAAAAGGTTGTTAATAAAGTCCGTGAACAAATGATAAGAAGGTGCTTAGTATGTCATAGCTGAGGACTTAGACAAGTTGCTGCGACATGGTAGTATCGCAAGCTATTTATCAGACAAGCACGGTCTTTATCGGATGCAAATGTAGTCAGTCTAACTTTACTTGTTTATCACTCGGTTACTCGTAAGATATAGTTTATATAAATTATTTTCTGTTTAAATGAGAGGTGATATACAAGTGTTGTTTAACGTTTGTCTGTTCATAATCTAGGCGATGAATTTTTATGAAAGTTTCACATGAGATAGACCTCGTACAAAGGTTAGCGCCAATTAGCTGTTTTCGCATTGCTGTGTCCCAGTTTAAATGGTAAGAAAGGTAGTAAAACTACTGGGTAATGTGACATTATATCTTTAAATCACAAGACTGGCACTAGTGATATCCTTGTGATATTATATTAAATACCTGGTCTAATTAAATACAAAAATTTATATGACCTACCGGCACCGAGCAGGCTAGAAATAGTATCTTCACCTATACCAGGTGTCATACCAGAATAAGTTACCAGACAGATGGTGGTATATCCATCCGATACAGTGAAGGGCTAATGCACAGGGTGGGGATGGGCAGCAGAAAGCTGTGATCTGGCAAATTTCCCCTTTGGGGGAAAATTCTTGGAGAAGTCTATGTTCATCAGTGGAGTTTCAATGGCTGATATGATGATTTATTTGCCATTAGAAATCCATTGGTGGACACAGGCCTTCACAAGAGGGAATTTTACCCATAATTACCGCGCTGGGTACGCCTTTTTGCAATTGCAGAACGTAGCTTCGCTACGGAACGGAGATGCCGCTACCCACCCCGCCCTGTGCATTTGAAATACCCTGTTGTGCAGATAAATAAATCGTCATTGTCGACTCTGGTACCTTAGTCGCTTCTTACGCCACCTGGTGCATGGAGGGATGCATAGATGTTTATTACTATTTCATTTCAACGATTGATTATATTTAATTGATAGCAGAGTAATACATACTTTTTAACTCGCAAGTATGTTCCCGTGGGTTTAGTCTGGCTTCTTTTTCTCTATGGAATCGGTTTTACATAGTTTAGCTATCAGGGAACGATATAAACTTCTTCCGGAAATAATAAATTCTGAAAAGTAAAGATCTCGCTGACTAAGTCACGGCTGGAAAGTTAGTTGTCAATAAAAAGGTCTACAAAGGACCTGATGAAAGGCAATTTATTGAGGTATAACCTGAATGACTTGTGATAAAGTCTGTGGGAGCACAATATTTATCTTTATACCATATTTCCTCTCTCGAGCCGGAGTGGATGCGCAAGCGCAGATCTGCCAGTCATCAATTAGGACACATGACACGCCGCAGCAAAAGGTAAACGCTGCCCTTTCATGCCGTCGTGATTTGACGGAAAATGTACAGGTCTGTATTTATGAAAAACGTCGGAATTAAGGGGTCATTGATACGAATTGTGAACATTTAATAATCGAAATATATTTATTCGAGGTCGGCCTCTTCTAAGGTCGTCTGCATTGGTACTTTCATCAATTTCTACCGCCAAATAGCAGTGTTCGCTTTGTATCTTTAGTTCACAAGGTTGGCGACACACTAGTGATATCTTTGTGATAACACGAGTAACTTTAGGCTGCGGTCACGTTTATTATCAAGCGCACCATATGCTTGTTTGCTAACTTCATAACATTAAAAAACGCCTGTGGGTCAAGCCGACGATTCCCCGAAGAACCCCACAATGAAGTGACGATTTTATGCAAATTACGCGCCAACATATTTTTCTCATGACAACTCGTGCAGAGTACTATTAATAATTGGCTAATACACCATGACTGATGATAGTTATCATCATCATCATCATATCAGTCATATTGAAAGTCTACTGCTGGACATAGGCCTCCCCAAGAAAAGGGGAATTGTGTCCACAATTGCTGCACTGTGCAAGTGCGCAATTGCAAGCGAGCTTCGGATATTCACGATCGGGATGCTGCTGCCCACACCCGCACTATACATTTGAGCTACACTGTTTTGGACGGATATACCGCCATCTATCGGTTCTGGTGCCTTAGTCGCCTACGACGACACCTCATCATACCAGCTCGTAAAAGTTAACAGTGAGTGGTATGTTGCCCATAACTGCCGCGCTAGGCATACGTGTTGGCAATTGCAATGCGTAGCTTTCGCCATCTCCACTCTGTAAATTTGAGCTGACTCTTATGCATGGCTATACCGACATCTGTTGGTTCTGGTACCATGGTCGCCTCTTACGACATCTGGTACAGGGGGAGGTACTGTTCTATTTTGCCGGTACTTAGGTACCGGCAAAGTAGAACAGTACCTCCCTATTAATGGCTATGCCGGTTGTTCACGGCTAATGACACCTGGTATACACATTTAATAATAGAAAGGATAATCCCATATCATAACTTTGCCGCACGTCAGTGCGCATATCAGAAACGGTCACCAACAAAACACAAAACATTAAAGAAATCATTCGCACAAATCTCTCTTTGTCTGAAACTCCTTCATAAACGGCATGCTAAAAGCATTAATGTGGTCATTTAAATAAATACCCTTGTATATCCCCGTGCAGATTTACAATAACGACGCTGGCACTGCTTGCACAGTCACAAAACGATTTATAGAACGCCGCGCAAACATATTCCAGGCCGGCACTCCACGACACACGATAAACGCCGGCGTACAATAGACGTTGCCTCGCTAGACGTTACGCCGACGAATCGACGACTCGTGATCGTAATGTTTCTTGGCGATATGCAAAATAAGTACCTGCATATTGTTGTTAGGGGCGAACTTATCCCCGATGCCGGCTGCCCGTTTAAAATAACCACGTAGAACAATGTGCACGGGTAATGGTTTGCGGGACATTACGTTGACGAATTGTCTATTTGCGAGTATGTCTGGAATTTTGTGAATGCAAACGTTTTTCTGTTTAGGACTGTATGCAATCTGAATAGTACGCCTTCACATGTGTAGTAAAGTATTGGATATTCAAATATTTTCTCCGCTCATAACTAGTTATAAATATAGCACAGAATTAAGAATGTCCACTACTGGCCGTGATGTATCGGCGTGATTTATGTAAGAGGTGACTGAGGTACCGGAACCAACAAATGGCGGTATATCCAACCGTAACAGTGTAGCTCAAACGTATAGGGCGAAGATGGGCAGCAGCTTGTCACGAAAGCTGCACTCTGCGATTGCCAACACGCTTGCTCAGCATGGCAATTATGGGCAAAATTCTCCTTTCCTTGAGAGGTATATGTCCAGACGTAGAGTTCCAATGACTGATATGATGATTAAGATAGACACTATATCCCGAAAGAGTATAATGGATGCCGACATATTCACGAAAGCGTCGTTCAATGCTATAAGCATCCCCACAGGTAGCAGCATTCACGTCGCTGAGTCACGCTCAGCGATTGCCACCATACCTGACATTATAGGTTAATATTCTCAGGCTGAGATTACTGGTCACAATCACAGAGCCTAGCCTAATAGTTTACTAATCTACTGCAGAAATTACAAAAATTCTTGACTTAACTACACAAATAAAAACAAAAGAGAAACAACAAGAGATTAATTACACTGATAGACTAAAACTTTGCGATGATAAGTTGCTGTTCAACCATTAGTTGTATTTGAACTAAGCTGGCGCTTTTGGTAGGTACTTCAGTTGCCTCTTTTTATACCGCAAAGGTGGCAAACAAGCATGCGACCCCCTAGATGGTTGGCGGTTACCGCGGTCTTTAGTTACCAGACGTTTAAAACAACAAGGCATCATTTACACATCGTCCACCGAAGAAAACTTTTACTCTCTTTTTAAAGAACTGTAACCCTCTGAAAGTACTATCTCATTCTTCAACTTAAGCGTTTGCGGGAGGCATTGCTTCTAAAACTGTTACGTTTGGTTGTAAAGTGTGATGGTAAACTATCGAGCGGGATAGTGGATCTTACGAGACCTGTTGCAAAAGGAAGTAGATACCAAGTCCAGGTATATTATTCTACACGATAACCCTTGCTCACATGCCGTAAGGTACCGGCAGAGTAGAATAGTGCCTCCCCATGTACCTGTATGCAGGTATCGTAAGAAGCAACCAAGGTACCAGAACCGACAGATGGCATATCCATTGGAAACGGTGTAGTTTAAATGCATAGGGCGAGGATGGGTAGCAGCATCCCCATCGTGAAAGTTGCGAAAATTCCCCCTTTCTTGGGGACGCATATATCCAGCAGTAGACTTCGAATATTCTTGATATAACGTACACTGACCAGCATGGAAGTATACAAAAAATATACGCAATTTATTTCGCATTCGCTACATCCCGTCAGAGCCATCTGCCAAACTGCCTAACAATCATGTCAAAATTGAAGGTTTAGGGATCACGTAGCTATAGCAAAAACCTCACACACAGCAGACGGATGTCCACCATTTGACCGCCTCTGCATCCGCCCCAGGCAAATTACTCGTCGATTATATCACAAAACTGATTGATACAGACGCTTAAAATGATATCAGGTATCTTGGGTAAGAGAAGAACAGAAAGTTACATATTTCACATTGAGCTATCTGTACTTATGTGATATGTGTGTATGGTGCATCGACGATGTGCATAATAATGATAAACAAAGATATTACTATCTGTATTCTTCATTATATCTAACACTGGTTAATTTACGATAGATTTAGTTCAGGAAATTTATATTTTTTATATATATACGCAAAATTTGCCACTTAGAAACCCGCTAGTGATATCTTTGATAATACGAGCGTGAACAGACTGCATTGACATCATTATTAAACTTAGTTTTATGACCCATCTGGTTTCGGCAGCTAGGTTTATAATATAAATTTTACTCTTGATCTTATACATTGACTGCGAAATAAGTCGCTTAAAGCATTTGTATTATGGACATCAGAAAACAGAGAAAACACAAGTATAATACTTAAATAAATACATTAAACACCCAGACACAGAAGAAACACAAATATCATCATATAAGTATTTGTCCTGGGTAGGGATAGAACCCACGGCCTTTGTCGCACAAGATAGGATCACTGCCATCTGCGCCATCGAGCCCGTCTCATATATTGTCTATTAAATTTTATTTTAATATAGACCTAATTTACATATCATAGGTCATCAGTATTATGAGTATAGTAGCATATAAAGTAGCATATCTTGGAAGCATTATTGTTTTTATTTATCTATATTTTTGATAATTTAAAAGTGCTTGTAATGGGCCTACTTAAAATAAGTATATTTTGAGTTTCAGTATCAATAATATATATACGAGAGAGACTTGATATGGATTACGAGTATGGTCGTAGAGACATTCCAATAATATGAGTTTGTATGCTTTATGTAATTTAACACCTGTTTCCATTTTCAATTCGGTCCAATTTCAAGAGCATCCCAAATATTTGCCCGCGGTAAGTGCGTGCGACATGCACTCGGCTACAACTCCGACGGCCTCCGCCGTTACGCTCTGAACCTATCACAAACTATGTTATCGCTATATATAGACGTGTCACCCAGGACATACATTTATATGGTCAATAATTGTATTTGTTCCTTCTGAGTGTTAAATATAAATTTACGAGCTAGTGTTTTACTTGTGATTCTTCATACCTACTCCTACAACAATATTTATATAAAATGCTGTGAGAATGTATTATTTACTGTACTAGATTAAATGAACTCGTAAATTACCAGCTGATTAAGAGAGTACCTCCCCCTGTACTAGATGTCGTAAGAGGCTGACAGAACTGACAGATAGCGGTATATCCGTCCGTAATAGTGCAGATCAAATGCATTGGGTTTGGGATGGGCATCAGCGTTCCCGTCATAAAAGCTTGCCCGGCGGGCCACTTATAGATCAAAGGATTCCCCAATAAAGGGAGAGCCTTTATTGGGGAATCCTATGACTAGCGATGGATTTTTTAATGGCTGGTATGATGATGATGATGATACGTTGTCCTTGTTTTAAAGATGTCATCGTATAAAAATACATTTGATTGACTTTACTAATTATTTATTTAATCACTCAAAATCTCTTTCATTCACCTGACTCCGAGATAAATCGCTTAAAACACTTGCGTTACGGTTAGCAGACCACAGAGAAATCACAATTATATCACTTAGATATATATTACAACACACTTTCTATGTGGTACCGGCAGATCAGAATAGTACCTCCCTTTGAATCAGGTGTCGTATGAAGCGACTAAGGTACCGAAACCGTCAGATGGCTGTAAATCCATCTAAAACAACCTCAAATGCTTGGTTTGAAATAGGCACCAGCATCCCCGTCGCGAACCTACGCTCTGCGATCGCCAACACTTTTGCCCGTCGCGGCAATTATGGGCAACATTCAACCTTTCTTGGAGAGTCCTGTGTTAAGCGGTGGACGTCCTATTGCTGATTTGGTTAAGATATAATATCCAAAAGACGGAACAAAAGCAAATATTCCTCATGTAAATATTTGTTCTGAGTGGAGATTGAACCCAGGACACTTAGCGCACAAGGTAGCGACACTACCAAATGCGCTATCAGGTTCGTCCATATAGTAATGAGAAAAACATCTTTTAACGGAATTAAAACACAATTTATTAAATTTTTTTGTTCGACGTTTTAAAGCCGATTAAAGGTAATTTTGTTATGAGTATCATACATATAATTTTAGAAAATATTATATTTCTGTTGTTTTTATAGCCTACAAAATGGAAGGAATAAACATCTTTGCCCTCGTTTAATCCCGCTTAGTGGTATTAATGTCAAAACGTCACTCTCACGAGTATATTTCTGGTTAAGTATTTGAGTAACATTCATAAAACAAATATGAGATTAAATCTGGTTGAGAAACAATCAACATTAGTCCGCCATCAAAAAATAATCATAAATACGAAGTTACCATCGCGTCGTGTGAGTTGTAAGATGATCCAAGCCTCGTAGTCAATGGTATATTTTTTTATGTTACTTAGTTGGGAAACAAGCATAAGGTTTGTATGATAAGTGTCACCATTGCTTATGGATCCAGGGACAGCCTTATATTATTATTATTATTTTTAGACCTGCTCAATTAACAAGCACACAGTCCACATGATAAGCGACACCGCAGCCCATTACCCAGTAATTTTACTGCCTCTCTTACGCTTCAAACCGGAACACAGCAATACGAACGAAATTGACAGGCCTGATTGCGCATTCGGCAGTGGTCCTGTCTTGTACGCCAGAGATCGTGAGTTCGATCCAACAGGACAAGTGTATAAATATTTGCTTGCTTACTCCTAGCTAATATTATAAACGCGAAAGTTTTCTCTTTCCCGCCGGAACTATAACAAATATTATATATATATAAATATTACTATAATAAATATTTGTCCTGGGTGGGTATTGAACCCACAACCTTTGGCGCACTAGATAGGATCACCGCCATTTGCGCCATCGGGCCAGTCAAATGTGTTTAAATATGACATTTGTAATTGTCTGATATCCGAATTACAAGCACTTTAAGCCTACTTATCTTGGAGTCTTATCATAGATTAAATAGTAGGAGTATTCATGATAAATCGTATCTAATTTATCCTGTCATCTTTGCGGATCGGGAGCCGAGTATATCCTGACTTATCCTGGGTAGTCCCGTCGACATGGCACGAGATCATATCTCGTGTCACGTAACGAGCGTCGTATTTAAGTTCAGTACTGAACTGCGAATTGATACTGACTGAGATGATATCAACCGATGATATCATACCACGTGCACCGTTTGGCTTTCTCAATATTATTGGCAACATTCCCCATGCTACCTATAATCGAAGAGAGTAGCTTCGCGACCGCGCTTCTGCAGCTTATTCCCATGCATTTGAACAACTCGGTTTCGGATGGATATACTGCCACATGTCAGTTCCGCTACATTAGTCGCCAGTACAAAGGGAGGTGCTATTCTGCTCTGCGGTACCCAATTCAAAATATACCTGATCAGTATTATATAACCTAATCTAATTAAATAATAGCCTAACCTGGTCTTAAGTCTTAGGCTAGTATTTCTTCTATTTATTCAGTAACTAGTGGAGTATCTTAATTTGATATTAGTTTTTTTTATTGGACCAGGTCGACAAACAAGCATACAGTCCGCGTGATAGTAAGCGTCACTAACGCATTGCCAACTTCGTAACTTGAGGATATTATGCCAGTAAATTTACTGCCTCTCTCACCCTTAGACCGAAACACAGCAATCTAAAAAAAAGCATCTGTTTGGTGGTAGGAATAGGTGACTGAGAGGTACTAATGCTGACGAACTTTTGTATGAGGTCTACCTCGTATAGTACGTATTAGTGGTGCTATATTTAAAGATTGAGAACTTAAGAGTGATTTTACCTTTTTTTTCATATTGTCAAAATTTTCCCGCATTTTTTTTTGTTTACCTTATTATTCGTTTTCATAATTGGAACGTGGCGTCGCAGTATACAGACAACATTCTTTCACTCTTTGTTACAATGCAAGTGGCAATTACCTAATTGTACAAAAAAGGTCACAGATAATAAGAAAAATAATTTTTAAATTCTGCTTAATACACTGTAATCATTGATGAACCAAATAACTATCAAATACAGCGGCGATTTATAAATTGTTCTATAAGAAAACGGCTCCGACAGCCCGTCGTGTTCGCTTAATAGACGAGCCGGTCGGTCGGGTACCGTTCTACTGGCAGACGGTCTACATAGCGAATGTTATGATCCGAATGTAGTACATAACGATCGTCGATTGTTTCGGGGGTCGGTGACCCGCCGCCAAAACCGCCGCCGCTCGCCCGCACACCAATGCTATAGACTTAAGATCAATTAATTATGTATTCATTAATACGGTATAAGATATATTTAACAACACAGTTATATTTAAAGAGAAAAGGTGACTAAAGTTTTTACACAAAATGCGCTGTGGGGTACCGGCGGAGTAGAATAGTACCTCCCTCTGTACCAGGTGTCGTAAGAGGCGAGATAAGCACCGGCACCGAAAGATATATCCATCCGAAATAGCACAACTTAAATACTACTGGGTGGGGATGGGCAGCAGTTCCTCGTTCCGAAATTGTGTTCACACCTGCCCAGCGCGGCAATTTTGGGCAAAAATCCCTATCTTGGGGAGGCCAATGTCCAACAGTGGACTTTCTATAGCTGATATAATGACACATTTAACAAATATCTATCATATTAATGTTTATTCTAGGAGGGAATTGAACCCACGATATAAAACCCTTCAAATATATATAATGATTGTAATTATTAATAGCACAAGATTCATATTTTGGACTATACATATCTATCATAAATGTGTATTGGTTTGAATACAATCGAAAATATATTTTATTGCAATTATAATTTGACTAATTTAACATGAGATTTTATTAGACTTAGTTGGCAAACAAACATAATGTCCGCGTATCACCTACAGACGCTTGTGTACAGACAGATATTATGAGTAATTTTACACTCCTCTCTCGCCCTTTAAACCGAAATACAGTGAAGTAAACACTGCTGCAAGAAGATTAACCCTTTCAAATACTAAATCGACAGACATTATGCATAATCGTGTCCTGTAGGAATCTAAAACAATATGTTTTTACAGAAGTTGTAAAATAAACAGCGTATTATCCATTGGAATTCCACTGCCGGACATAGACGAGAAAGGGGGTATTTAGCCGCGCTGGACAACAGTGTTGGCATCGCAGAGCGTAGCTTTCGCGACGGGGATGGTGCTGCCCACCCCCGCCCCGTTCGGTTCCGGTTTATTATAAGCCTCTGGAACACCTGGAACATGGGCATGTTCTTTTTTACACTGCCGGTACCTCATGAGGTACTTTATGATTAGATAAGACATACTTAGTTATGGCTAATTATAAAGTTAGTTCAATGTGCAGCTCCAACGTTTACTGTCCGAAATGTTAAATCACGCAGTTAATCAAGCTACATCAATTTCAAACATTGCAAACCTTTGCCTGATAACATAATACACAAATATGTATAACATCTGTTTGCGATCTCAATCTGTTACGGATATAATAGAAACAATAATAGAACCGGCAGGTAGCGGTATATCCACCCTGAACAGCGTAGATCATGCAACCAATGGATCAATGGATCAGGGTGGGGATGGGCTGCAGAAATAATGTCGTGACATTACAACGACACACCATGATTGTCCTCAGCTAAATGTCTTCTTTCTTAGAAAAATCTATGTTCAGCATTGAACATTTAATGGCTAATATTTAACTATTTTAATTCAAAAAGAAAAAAAACTTTTTGAAAATAGTCAAAATATAATGATAAATAAGTAATTTTAAAGGTTTATGTGTATTTATGCATGTAATAAACATTTCCTGACGTCATCCGATGCCATTTGAAGAAAGTTTCCAGTGCTTCATGTATATTTTATATTTGAAATCCTTCTATACCTAATTATTATATTTAAAACTAAGAAAAATATCGAAATACTGCTGCAATCTTAAACACAACACGAATTAAACCATGCAAGATATTTTCTTAAAGTTGATTAAATCAAAAACTGTACGAGACAAAGGCCCCAAGTTTGCCCAGTCGCCCGGCACCTATACGATATAAAAGCTTATACAGATATCAATACCCGCGTATAGCCTATGGGGTATCTCAGCAAACCGCATTCCTGACCCTCCCCGCGCCCGCACCCCTTCCCCCGACTGCTACATGTTACTATAACCACAAACCTACAACCCAATCCTCACCAACACACGACGACTCTAGCTCTATCACCATAAGATCGGCTTTTCTTTGATTTTTCTCGAGACGTGCGCAAGAACAATTTCGGCCGCCGATCAGCGTTGTTTTTTTAGCTGCGGCGAAACCACGGAAAGGATTAATTTGAAGCAAATAAAGTGTTATGTGAAATTGTCGGTACAGACATCGTCTGGTTTAATGATCGCTGCCATTTAGTCGTATCGGATTACAGTCACTTCACAGGATTAATTTTTAATGATTCAATTATTTCAGAATGATACGCGACTAGAAGTATTGCAAATATATAGTTGTAAATAATCTCTCTTTTTGTTAAAACTGCGTGAGTGCGCATTTATTTTCTTGTGGTATTTTAACGAAGCGTACAAAAAATCATTGCAGAGCTTTGAAGTTAGAATTCATGTGTTCTTAAGTCATTTTATAAATGAAATTCAATATGAGTCTCTATTATAAGAATTGTATCTGCAGATACAATTCTTCTAAAATCAGATCTAACAATTTATTAGAATGGGAAATTGCCATTGGTTTACACAACAAATCAAAGACAGTTTTAACTCGATTTCCGAAAGTAGAAGTCAAAAGTATAGTATACATCTTTGACAGAAATGTATTCTTCCATTCTATCCTTTGACGAGCCTATTTTTTTAAAACAGGAAAATCTTTAATTCTCGTGTGTAGACGCAGAGGTCTAGTCTTTTAAAGAAAGCTAAATAAAAAATCACATTATCTTTCTTAGACAATATTATCCACACATTATTATTATATTGTTGGATATTGTATGATGGTGGGAGTCAGTTACTAGTATTTGTTTCAACTTCTTTCGTAGTATAAGGTAATTTTTACAAAAAATACTAATAAGTTAAATTTGTATACGCTTTGAGTCAACTTGCTTTGTTTGCCCTGTCTTCTTAAGTGCTCTCTAATCAAAGTCGAGAGGGAGTCCATGATTGGTCAACTGGATCTGGGCAACTGAGGCTCTGTCTGGTGTTAAAAACCACACCAGACATTATCTAAGGAAATCTCTAGTTTGTTACTCAAAAAAGATGTTGCTTTCCAATAGAGAAAGATTTCACTAGTTTAAATCGTTCACTAGTTTTTTACATATATCATTAAAAAAGATCGAATTGAGAACATCCTGCTATATTTATAAACACAAATCTGAAATGACTCCGCAACTAGTTTAACCTCGTTTCTTTTATTGGATTCATTAATCGCTATTTTATTTATACGTTTACTTGGATCTAATAATACTTTCTAAAAGCGTGAATAGTTATATATAGGTGTAATGCGAAGACACCCTCACGATATCCAATATATAGTATATCTAATCAAAGCTTTGAGTGATTTGTTGTGGTCGACATTTATTCGTTCGATTATTTATCATTTAACATGCGCCTGCGACGAAAACGAGTAGACAAAGCTGCTTACTGAGTCAACAAAACATTCATGAAAGGAGTCAGGAATACATAGTTTGAATAAATAAATTCACTTCTTGCTGCACGATATTGACTATGAGACACAGACGTGGTGTATGTATGTATAATATATTATTATTCAGTTTGCTGTGGTGGCAGTTCTAACATATCCTAATCACCACTTCTTTTCAGTTAACCCTAAACATATTATTATGTAACTAATATGCGATTTGAAAATAAGTTAATTCTAGTATTTACAAAGGCAAACACTAACAACTAGTTCTAACTACTGACGCGTTTTACAGCTTATCTATCTTTCTATAAACTAGTTTTCACTGTGCACATATATACCACATAGGAGGGGTAAAACGGAAATACATATATCATTCTGTTCAATCGCCAATCCATTGATTGAGTATAAAACCAATGTTTTCTATTAAAGACTTCTCGTTTAGGAATATGGAAATTACCTTATTATAAGCATAATTGCTTAAAGTAATTATAACGTGAGTCGAGTATTCAAATTGAACTCCAAGTTAAGTGCTAGTGTAATATTTCATGTACTTAGTTTTAATTATAATTTTAATTCTACACAAACTTGTTGCTTCTGTATATTAGGTAGCCTACTTTGGTTTTGCAATACTGAACCGCCTAAAATATGAATAAATTAATGAAAAGGTAGATTCTCCTTTGGACCATTAGAATTTTACAACTTCGTTAGCGTTAGAAATAAGGTGGACCTGTTATAAAAGTCGTCTACATTGGTTCCTCACTTTCACCTATTTCTATCGGAAAATAGCAGTGTTCGCTTTACTGTATTTTGAAGGGTGAGAGACGCAGTGAAATGACTAGGCTAGGGTAAATGTGACGTAGTATCTTCAGTTCACAGGGTTGGCGATACGCTAGTGATATCCTTGTGATGACACCAACGTCTATAGGCTGTGGTCGCGTTAACCATCAAGCAAACCGTAAGCTTGTTTGTTGACTAAACAAAGTATAAAAAAACAACTGATTCTAATTTTAACATAATTCTAATCGTTCGTATTCAATTGTCGATAACAATTGTAAATCTTTGCACATGTTTTGTTTAATACATAACTTTGCTATTAAATGCATAAGTTAAAAGAGCATGTTTCCTGTACCGGTATTTTATGCAATCTTCGCAATTTTTATCTGATGTTGGATGGAGTTACTTAGACGTTAATTTAATAGTAGTTGCGGTACCTCGCACAGTGATAAAATACCTTTAGTTGTGTAAAGTGAACCTATATTTATTCTATATTACTGACAATTTTCATTTAAATATAAGTAGTAATTTCCTCATGAAAATGTCTCGCGTTTAAAAAAAAACAATTGTAATGTAATTCCTCACTAGTATACTAACTATATTTGTAAAGTCAATGACCAGTTGTTGACTCTAAAATGTACCTTCGCCTCGGCAATAGTTAGATGATTGATGAGTCAGCGTGATTCGTGTGTTGGTCACCGCTCACTGGACACACTCGAGAGTTTCAACTGTCGAGAGTACCAGGGCCCCAGAGTACATAGGTAGATATTTATCTTGTCTTTGACGTACATACTACAACCTCTTTGTTAGTGGCGACCTCTGTTAGGTGGCACGTACTTTACGGCATTCTTTTTTTAAACATGTCAATGTCATCTTATTTATATTATCAAGCACATCACTAAAAAGTCCACTGTTGGACATAGGCTTACCCAAGAAAGGGGATATATCGCGCATAATTACGGTGCTAGACAGACGTGGTGGCAATCGCAGAGTGCAACTACGTGATGAGGATGCTGCTACCCATCCTCACGCTGTAATATTTAAGCTGCGCTATTTCGAATGGATACCGCCATCTGTCAGTTTCGGTACCTTAGTCGTCTCTTACAACACCTGGTTCAGAAAAAGTATTCGAATGCACCGGAACCTCATAGTATAAAGAGCACATATTTATAACAAAAAAAAAATTTTCTTACTTCAACTCAAATTTTAAGCAATAAAAAATTCGAAAACGTGCATAAACATTTGAATTCTTAATATGAAACGTTAATAACGATCGGATTAGAAAGGAGAAAATCCGTAAAGCACAAAAGATAACAATATAGCCAAGTGAATTAGCAAGTTTAAAGGCCAATTAGCTGGGCGCTAAGCACAAAATTTACGTGGATGGAACTATAAGGTTCTAGGGTGAAGACTACTACTGGCAATCGTAGCGTAGGATGAACACACAGTGGAAATCGATCAGACTAGAACATGTTTATTAATATAAATCAAAGTCATATTCATAATATGTCACTATAATATACATATTTATAATACTTAGGATTGCGCTGGTTTCAGACCTCATACAATCGGTCCTATTGGAAATCAGTTGTACACTAAGTCTTAAATCAGTTATGATGATCCATTATAGAGAAAGGGGCCCTAGTCCTTGCGCAAAGTAATATAATAGTTTAAACCCTAAGAATTGTAAGCGTAGTTTCAAATTCAGTAATACAATAAATCTTGAGCACAAAATCTTGTTGTTTTATCGCTTTTGATGTCTTTGTCGACGTGCACTGAAATAAGAAGTCATCTTTGTCAAGTTTTGTCGACATAGGTCGATAAATACGAATTATAAATAATTAATTCACAGAACCAAGCACAAACAAACTGATACATATCTAACAGAGACCGAAACCGCATACGAAACTTAGGTCATAAAACTAGGAATCCAGGTATTCTAGTCCAGCTAGCGGGGTCAATGAACCAGAGGATACTGGGCAAATCCAGCAGTAAATCAAAGTTATTGAATAAAGGATACATTGACCTCTTTGTTGCTATTACAACTATGGCGGATGGATAAATTTATTTATTATATTGGAAACACAAAATAGACTCAATAAACTAAACTAGAAAATTACCAATAAAATAAAAATAGAAAAATATTCTTTAAGCCATTTTCTACTTACTTAGACATGATCAAATACAATTCCCTCCGTGGTGCTACGCTCTGCGATTGTCACCACGCATGCCTAATGCCGCAATTATGAACATAATTCCCCTTTTTGGGTAGGCCTGTGTCCAGCAGTGGGCATTATATGGCTGTTATGATGATGACGATACTAATCTTAGAAATTAAAAAATATTCATTCTATTCAAACAAATCACGCCGAACACATTCTCGAAACTTATTCCTAAATTAAATATTTTATACGAGTAATATTAAAGAACTATGTACATGAGGTAGAAATAGATAATAAACATACCCCAAACAAAGGTCTTCTGCATTAGTATCTCACTCTTACATAATTCTACAACAAAATAGCAATGTTCGCATTACTGTGTTCAGATTTGAAGGGTGAGGGAAGCAGTGAAAATACTGGGTAATGTATTATTAACTGTATTTTTAAGTCACAAAGCAGGCAATGCGCTAGTGATTCCCTTGTGATATTACGAGCATCTATAAAGCTGCTATAACGCTTACTGTCACACGGACGGTATGCTCGTTTGTCGACTTGATCTAATATATATATAAATATATATTTACTCTACTGTGGCCTTATTTCTACAATAACTATATTTGTAACTTTTGACAATATAATTTATCAACTACAGGGTGTGTTTATTATTAACTTTTGCATACAAAGGAATATTCTAAAAACGCTTATAAATCCTTACTTTACCAACGACGTGCGCCGGCGATCTCGTTGATGTCTTTTGTATAACGTTACCGTGACACCGGTTGAACGAGTCGTAAAAATGTAGTTGTAATTTGGTTGTTCCCTTGGTAACTGATGTTAATGTTGTGATATTCAAATACCAAATCAGAATTTTATGGATATTTATATAAAAAAGTGTCACGATGTTTGACCGGAATAAACTTATAAACTACTCAACACATTTTAATACATATTTGTTTACTATGTATGGTTTGATCCAACTTAAGGCCTCTGGCCTGGCCTCCCCAATAAAAGGGGCAGGCGAACTGGCAATCGCATAGCATTGCAACGTTAATGCTGCTCATCCCAGCCCTGATGAACTTGAAACTGCATTGCTTTGGATGGATATATTTGTCAGTTTAGTTCATAGTCTATTTGGTTTAGAGAGGCCATATAAAAAAGTCGCCTGCATTGGTACCTCACTCACACTTTTTACTGCCACCAAACAGCAGTGTTCGGATTGTTGTGTTCCGGTTTGAATGGTGAAGAAGGCAGCGAAATTACTGGGTAATGTGACATATTTGTGATATTACGAGCGTCTTTAGGTTGCAGTGACGCTTACTATCACGTGGGCTGTACGCTTGTTTGTTAGACCACTAATAATAATTAAAAAAATAATATAAAAACCAGAAGAAAGTATTATTTTACTACGCCGGCACTCCACGGCAACTGCCCTGAATATTTAATATTATTTCTAATTTACCTTTAACGTTTGCCTGAGAAAAGGTTTTTGATAGACAGAAGGACAACGAAGTTATCCCATCAGTATTTTTCTTTTGTTTTGGGTTACTCTAGAAAAGTAAGAATAAAAGAAGCTGCATGTTAGCAAAAATATTTCGCATCGTTTATTTTAGAGAATAAAGGTATTTAATATTTTCCAATGAATATTATTCTTGTCTGCTTAGAGGTCAATTACAAACGCCTGTTAGTAACAGGTAGATTTTTTTCTAATTCTTCCTTACTAACATTATAAACGAGAAGTAATGTATGTGAGTATGGATGTATGTCCTTCACGACGGAACGCCTTATCAGATCTGGAAAAAATTTGGCACATGAATTATTGGATGACTGGTTGACAAATAGATTACTTTTTATTCCGAAGGAATCCATGAAAAACATGTTCCCGTGGTATAGATCTGACTTTTTATTATAACAACATAAATGTCTCTCTGTAAAAAGAAGAGATCCTCACAGCCGAGATATAAAATAAAGACACTGCGGACAAATTCGCGGTCGGAGACCTAGTGTTTTTATTAATATAAGATTTAATATGTTCTAATACACAACAGGGCCGTGTAGTACCGGCAAAATAACTTACCTTAATAATAATAATACTAGGTGTCGTAATAGGGGACTAAGGACCTAAAATCGACAGGTGGCGATATCAATCTGAAAGGTATCCATGTATATCCATTCGAAACAGTGTATATCAAATGTACAGTGCGGGGATGGGTAGCAGCATCCCCCTTTCGAAAGCTGCACTCTGCGATTGCCAACAAGCTTACCCAGCGCTGCAATTATGGGCAAATTTGTCCTTTTCTTGAGGAGGCCTAGGTCCTATAGTGGACTTCTAATGGTTGATATGATTATAATAAAATACAAAACCGATGTTCCAAAAAAATTACATAAGAAAATAATCACAAAATACTAAGAAATTAACGGTTGTTAGATTACGTAGACATTCTAACAAACGTTAAATTTGTAGTATTCATTGTTTGCACTTGATATAAGCATTAAGAACCACAAACTGCCGGTCAGAAATGCAATTAACGCCAAAAAAATTTGGCCTTATTTATTTTTATTTATTTATTTTAGACTTTATTTATTAGTTTCAACTGGTCACTTAAGAAAATCACGAAGACACAGGACCTGAGCATGGCGCTGAAAAGAAAACCTTTCAACACCTTACATGCTTAACTTGCGGGTGTAAGACTTGGGCACTCACCAAATCTCTAAGAGACAAATTGGCCAAATGTCAATGAGCAATGGAGCGCAGCATAGTAGGAACAAAAAATCAAGACAGAAATAGAGATACTGACATCACAATGAAAACCAAACTCGCTAAAATGGAAGATGGACTTGATAATTGATACGTAACAAATAAGAAAAATGGTATAAGACAATTTCAGAGTCGTACCCAAGAGATGGTAAGAGAAGCCGTGGAAGACAGTTTATAAGATGGGAGGATAATATCATAAATGACTACTGGTCCAAGGAGGAGGCGAGTAACTCAGGATAGACTACAGTAGAAATTGTTGGAGGAGGCCTATGCCAAGAAGCACACTGAGATTAGAGATAGTTTATAAAAGAAAACGACACGAACATGTATATCCCATACCCAGAATAAAAGGCTATAATAATTAAATAATAATAACTATTAAAAGAGATGAAGAAGGAAGAGGACTAATGTAAGACACACAATTACATAATAGTCAAATATTTCAAATGAAGCAGTTCTTTAGAGAATAGAAATAGCCATTTACATAAGTTGATAACTGAAATTGTTAAAAAGTATTAACCCATAAATCTTAGCGTAGAAGAAGAAGAAAATCTCACCATAAATGACAATAGAATTTATAAGCATAGAGCACGGCGGAGTGAAGAACTTCACGGTAGACATCCTCATGATCTTGATTAAATCCATGTGGGTTGAAGACACCTTATCACAAATATTAGCCGAATCCATGATTGGATAAAATATCCTGTAAAGTATACTTGGACCGCGCAATCATAACTGACGACACCATCCGCAACAATAGGCCTGATATCACACTAGTCGATAAGACAACAAACGTGCTTACATAATAGACACAGCTGTACCGAATTCTAATAATTTACAGAATACAATCACCGATTAAGAAAATAGAAAATACACAGATTTGCAGGACGAGATCAAGAGAGTTTGGATAATGAACCAATAGAGATTTTTGCAACAGGTCTGATACTAAAACAACCACTCAATAGCCTTAACATACTCAATCTATTAATATACACATACATAGTAAAAAGCCAGCAATGTTAAATACATGTTCCATAGTGATGAAATTTTTACAACTATCAGATGCTTATCAGCCAGATTCTTTATAAATTCAAAAATGCACCTGGCGCATACCCGTGTATTTTTAGTGCATAGCCATTTAGGGCAACCTGAGAAATTCAATTTTAAACACAATAACAGTATAGTTTTAACTAAAAGAGGATTAAATTTCAACAAAATTAGTTAAGAGCAGCTTAAACATAATCCAAAATTACTTATCAAGCAATAAAGTTATGACGAATGTATTGTTTTTATTTTCCTTATTGTTTATTAAGACATGACAAGATAATTGAATTTATGACTGTCGATATAAGAAAGTCATAAGTTTCTAAATTAATGAATGCATTAATGTAACTGCTAGAGATATTTGTGTGATGTAAGGTAGCTGATAGAGCAGTAGTTCATGTTTGTTTATGGTACCTTATTATCAAACCACTTATGTTTGTTTGTCTGTTTCGTTCGCGTTCATACATGGAGAGAATCACTTCGTCATTACAGTAGTAGTATTAAAGTAGGACACTCAGTGACCTATTTGTTTAAACTACTCTTATAACATCATAAGGTTGTTAGGTTCATTGCTCATTTGTGTAATATAGTAATAAGAAAATGTATACCTATAGATTTAATTTATGTTGTTTTGTCGATTGAAAATGCCTATGTTAGGCCTATTTAAATAAAGACATATGTGACATGACTTTAATGATTGGGCTCATATTTATCCTGATGTATAAAGAAAAATAACTTGTTAGACAGGCTAAGTGATAGATGGACCTGCAGCCAGATGGATACAGACTTAAGTTAATAGGATTTTCCTTTTAAGGTAATGATCATTTCGGTAACGCTCCCGCTATTAAAAAAATAATCGAGCGCGTTAACGTTCTTGTAAGTAATTAAGAAAATTAATTTTCATCATTTATGTAATATTAATAAGTCTATGAAAAAAAATTGTTTCTAAACGTATACTCGACAACTGCTTGACAAATTCTTTTGTATTTTTTTTTTGTATTAATAGACAGAAAAGTAATTTAAAATTTATTATTCTTTGCGCGGTGGTTTTTGATTATATACATTTAACTTTTTGTTAAAATTTTGACCAAACAAATATTAATTTATGCACGTGAAAAAATATAGTAATATTAATTTCTAATATATCTATTAAAATTTCATTATTTATTAATAAAATTCACACGACGTTTCATATATTGATTTGACTCCGAGATAAGTAATTTCAAGCACTAATGTAACGTACAACAGAGAATAGAAGACTCACAAATATAAAATAAAAATAACACCTTGATACAGTACAAATACAAATATTCGTTATAAAAATATTTGTCCTGGGTGGGGATCGAACCCACGACGTTTTACGCACAAGATAGCATCACCACTATAACGCGCATAGTAGTAGTTTATAATTTATTTGTTTGCCATCAGGTTAAGCCGCGAACAGCAGCTAGTTAACAATAATTGCTTAGCAAGATATTACACATCTAACTTAATAATTAATTACCGTAATTCACACAACATCTCACACGTTCACCGGACGACAAGTAAGTAGCTTAAAACACTTGTGTTCTGGATATCAGACAACAATGAAATTATAAATATTCTATTCATAACACACAAAACAAAAACAAATGTGTATCACATCACACAAATGTTTGCTCCAGATGGGACCGAACTCAAGATGCTTGGCGTCTAAGAGCGAATACGCCATCAGGCTAATTGTAATATTTATTAAGTATGCCTTACAGAGAGGAAGTTAAATATTTTATGACTGATAAAACCTTATATCTGATAAAACGAAACCTTATATCGGAATCCACGAGATATAGAGTCTATTAATAATTACGACCCCTATTAGGCGTGGTCGATTTTTTATTATACCAGATCGACAAATAAGCATACAGTCGCATGATAGTAAGCGTCACCGCAGCCTATAGTCGCTCGTAATATCACAAGGGTTGCAAACCTTGTGACTAGATATTATGTCACATTATCAAGTAATTTCATGCCTCTCAATCTTCAAACCGGAACACAGCAATGCGAAAATTACTATTAGGTAGAAATAGGTGAGAGTAAAGTACCTTATGTTACGTACATCTGTATCGAATGAATTCAGAAACTGCTGAAACAATTGCAAAAATTCTACCATTAGTAAAAAACTACAGTATTAAATTTTTCTCACGGAATCGCTTCACTTTTCTTTTGCTAGCACAGCTTCACGAGCGTAACCGCGGCCGCCGGTAGTTTCTGATAATTTTATTTATTCCTTACTTGGCTGCACTTAATTGGTTAGTTGGACAAGTACAATGCCACTGGAGATTGTTATCTATCCGACTGTAATCGATTACTTATAGTGAAATGCCGAGACTTGGTTAATTACGAAAGGCTAAGGCTGGTACATTACATTCTAGTAAATAATACTCTTGGAACTAAACTTTACGTAATTTACGACGATATTGTGTGAGCATTTTATTTATAAATGTAAATAAAAATAGTAATATATTCATAGAACATCTCGTACATTGACCTAACTGCGAAAGAAGTTGCTTAAGTGCTTTAAGTTTACTGTTGGTACAGACATCAGATCACAGAAGAATCACAATTATAATACTTGAATATAAACATATAACACCAAGACACAGAACAAACACGAAATTCCTCATTTAACTATTTATCCCAGGTGGGAATCGAACTCAAGGAATAGGATCACTAACATCTGCACCATTAGGCCCTACCTAAGACCTAGAACTAAGTCTTGGGGTATAATATGTTTTGAATTGTTCCTTTACTAACCAGAGAACACTCGCGACTTCATCGGCGCACAAAACTTTGTAAATTATAGCTTCTTAGCTTGATTTTATTTTTAATAGACTAAGTCAACAAGGATACAGTCCGCGAGACTGTAAGCGTCACCGCAGCTTACAGACGCTCGTAATATCACACGGACATCACTAGCGCGTTGCCAACCTTGTGACTTGAAGATGCCACATTACCCAGTAAATTTAATGCCTCTCTCATCCTTCAAACCGAAACACTACAACGAACACTGCTGTTTAGCGGTAGAAATAAGTGTAAGTGAGATGCAGACGACCAGAGTTTATGATCGACGATCCAAGATCAAAACCTTGACGGAGTTAAAGGGGGTTCTTGTTTACAAACGCCAAGCAATGGCCAATAATACCCTCCTGTTTTCTGTATAACTTGCTGCAGCATGCGAACGTGATCTACCTATAGAACTGCAGGTTTCAAGCTTGCACTCTAGACGAATCGTAATGATCATTAATAATCATCATCTCCAATAGGACCCGTTTTTACGACCTACGTCCAACGTGATCCTGCGGTTTCAGTCAGATCGACTGTCCTTATGGGTGGAAAAAAGTTTGTAAAAATCCAGTACTGACGTATAAGTCCACTCTTGGACATAGGTCCTATGAAAGTGGCAATTATTTCTGCATTGAGCAAGCGGCGTATTGACAATTGCAGAGCATAGCTTCGCGAAGAGGATGCTGCTGCCCATCATACTGTGCATTTGAGCTACCCTGTTACAGATAGACCGCTACCTGTCGGTTACCTTAGTCCCCTTTTACGACACCTGATACAGGGGGACGTCTTATTTTTCCCTGCCGGTACCACTCGGCAATTATGAAAAAACATTAATTATAAAGGGGAAATCCATTTTTTTTAATTATTTCACCTTTATTTTATAATTAATCCTAGGTGAGTGGCAATAAGCAACATACTCGTCGCTATATAAGTTGGTATCACGATATCCAGTCTTCAATATATATTGATCTTAGCGATAACATAGGTCAAATATAGACATAGTATATAGTAAATTGGGGTTATCGCTCACATGAAAAAGTGCAAATGTGTACTTAAATTTCTTCGTATTCAGTTTGTCTATACTAATATGATAAAGAAGAAAAAATGTTTTTTGTTTGATACGATTTAACTCACAATCTACTCGATCGATTTAAATAATTCTTTCAACATCAGAAAGCTACACCTTCACCAATAACATAGACTATATTTCATAATCATTATCATACCAGCCATTAAAAGTCCACGGTTGAATATATTTTATTTTCCATAATTGCCGCGCTGGGCAAGCGTGTTGACATTCGCAAAGCGCAGCTTTCGCGATGAGGAAGCTGCTGCCCATCCCCACCCTGTTTGAGCTGACTTTTTTGCATGGATATATCGCCATCTGTTGGTTCTGGTAACTTAGTCGCCTCTTACGACACCTGGAGCAGTTGGAGGTACTATTCTACTCTGCCGGTAACTCGCAGTTTATATACACTATACTCGTATTATATTTCAAAAAATTAAACTAAAAACACTTAAAATGTAATGAGGCGTTCGTTTTATATTTTTACTCGTTTGTAACGAATAATCTCGAAAACTACGCCCTTTTTGGTGGTGACACTGCTATTTGTCGGTTCCGGTGCCTCAGTCACCTGTAAACTATTCTACTCTGCGCCTACCCACGACAATACAGAATTTTGGAATATATCGCAACGTGAACAATCTTATCGCGTCACTCTCCTAGGACAGCGGCTAATCCTTCGCTCGGCGTCTAATTTGCACTCGTGTTCCTCTCAGAATTGGATTAGGTTGTCCCAGCATAGTTTAGTTTAGAATGTGAACGTCGCCTGGGAATCGTGCCAGTGCCGTGACACTTACCCGCTGAACATAATGTTTATCGTTATTTACATGATATTGCTATAACGCAGTCGATCCTCTACTTTATAGTTGCAATATATTTATTAGTTTATGAGTCGGTATACGATACGTAGAATAATTCTAGTCTTACCTCATACCTTGAGTTATAACGTGAGGTATTGATTGAGAACAACAATAATGATAAATATTTAATTACAATTTAGCAACTTGCATAATAAAAATTTGCAATTTAGAATCTGGAGACTACAATATATATATAAAAATATACATAAACATATGCATGTGCATATGAGTATATATCCACACACAGATATTCATATACTAACATTAAACAATACAAATCATTGGCGAAACGTTGGGGAAATATGAGATGTTCAACTCACCAACCACTAGGCTAAAACCCGTACTGACGGTTAAGATATGATGAAGTTGACAAACAAGCAAAACAGTCATGATAGTAAGCGTCACCGCAGCCTATAGACGCTTACTTTATGACGTTATATTTTAACATCACATTACCCAATATCTGCACTCCCTCAACTTGGAACGGAACAACAGATACTGTTTGACGATAGAGGGCGGTATATTTAAACAAAATAGGGTAGTGCTAAATAGGCTACTGCCCAGCGAGGCTATTGTGAGCAACCCCCAGAGGTCTTTCGGTTGTCTAAGTCGACGAGCCCGATATCGCAGAAGGCAGTGATCCTATCTTGGGTGCCAAAGGTCGATCCCCACCAAGGCCAAATATTTATATTTGTTCTATGTCAGGGTGTTAAATATATGTATTTAGGTATATTTGTGATTCTTATGTTGTCTGACGCCCGTAACACAAGTGTTTTGAGCTTCTTATCGCGGAATCAGTCAAAATAAAATGTATACCTCAAAACAGGCCTTAACATTGTTTAAAATTTTGCAATCTTTCTTCCATAATTGCACTTAGTTGTTACTTGCAAACAAACTAACAAAAATGTAAGACAACTTTGGTAACGACATTGTAAGGGTTGTAGGAACGACAAATTTTCAATTTGTATTCAAATAAATCTTCAGAGATCATTAAAACTTTCATATAAAGAGGCTTGAAGAAATATCTTCCCCGAGATAGGGTTTATAATAATGAGAACTTCATTTTATTTTTAAGTAGCTCACTTAACAGTCGTTGTCGCAATTATGAAAATTGGATTTTAAGTGCGATAACTTATATAAAAATATGTAAACCGATCTATTGCATAGCATGATGCATACAAGCATTTTTTTTATTTTCTTATTACTGGCTGCATAAGTTGTACAGAGATCTGCCAATGTCAAGTACACGACAGCAAAAAAAGTTTGAATTTAAATTATGCGGACGAGAGAAGTTGAGAGGGAAAAGAAAAGCTTTTGAAATAAACGATATTTGCAATGCGCATTCTGTCAATTGCGACGTAAGGCGACTGGAATACGGGAATCGACAGATGGCGGTACATCAATCCAAAGCAGTGTAGATCAAATGCAACAGGACGATGATGGGCAGCAGCATTCCCGTCGAGAAGCTAGACTCTGCGAGTGTCACCACGCTTGCCCAACGCGGCAATAATGACTAAATTTTCCCTTACTTGGGGAGGCCTATCTCCAGCAGTGGACGTTTTATAGCTGCTTGATGTCGATGATTCTGGCAGAATCACGCTAATTATCAAAATAATGTTGCATTAGAAAACATGGTATAATCGTTAAGTTTTCTTAAATGCTTTAATTTTCTGAATCTCGCCTCTTTTGTCGGAAAGATATTTCTTTGTTATTCTCAATGAATATTCGCTGAACTTCAACAGAATCTTCTAGAAATAATGCTGTGAATCATAGAACAATACAATCTAATTTTATAGAACCAATTACCCATTACCTGTACTTCATTAATTCTTAATTCAATTAAAAGTTTTAATGAAAACAAAGGTTCGCACAGCAATCAAAGAATAGATTTTCTAGAATACGACACGAGTGACCTCGGAACACGAACCATGAAAATCTTCATGCCACATATCGATGAAAGATAATTAATTATGCGGGATCGGAGGACGTTATTACACAAACCTGGGTCCACTTTTCCAGTTTCAATAACTTACCAGATCTATTCGTATAGTGAACCGGGTCCAGCGAGAGTTGACATATTTACGTGTGAGTGAATTCGCGTGCGTCCTTTTAAATATAATTAGTTTAATATTTTTTATTATTTATAGTCATTTTTGTTTAGTAATTACTGTTATTGTTTTTTCTTAATTTTAGTATAGATAATAGGTATATTTTTATGGTTTGCCATTTGCAATTAGGTTCAGTAAACCTATAACGATAGTTTAAGTGTAAATCTATATATAATAAAGCTGAAGAGTTTGTTTGTTATAACGCACTAAACTCAGAAACCACAGGTTCAAATTGAAATATTCTTTCAGTGTTGGATAGTCCAAATATCAAGAAAGGCTATGGGCTATAGGCTAGGTTTGTTCTACAACTTAACGCGGGTGGAACCGCGGCCACAACTAGGTATAACAAATAAACTAAAAACTTATTGTATCCAGTAGAATAAATACCAGTTTACACGTATTAAGTATCTCCATTCCTTTGTGTCCACCTGGTGAGCGACCCATAAAAAGTCGTATAACATTACCAATAGGACAGAACCAATTTATTTAGTAATAATAGATGCAAACGGAGTCGTGATGCAGTTACGAAGGTAATGGCCGGTAACTCTGCTTGGGAGCCACCGTCGCGGCGACCCATCATTTAGCAGGCCTACGTTAAAAGCCTTAACAATCTAATTAGACAGGTGTAGTTGGTTTCAGTATACTTTATCGCTCGTTTAGTTAATTCAAGGGACAGCAAGTAATTTTAAAGGGAAAATAATATATTCAATGATTCTCTAAACTACATTTAAAAGACACTGTCTTATCAGTAACAGTAGTGATTAAGATCCGATTAGTGGTCTGGTTAAAAGCGTCCACAAGTTCGACTCCCACATCACCGGAAAAAATATTTGTGTTGTGTAAATTTCTGTTACGGTTGAGATATAGTTAACAATAAATATATAGTTATCATCATCATAACAGCCATAAATCATCCACCGCTGGGCAGAGACCTCCTGAAGAAAGGAGGAATTTGCCCATAAATGCCGCGAAGGGCAATCGTGGTTACAGTGCAGAGCGTAGCCTTGCGACGGGACTACTGTTGTATTTGAGCTACACTGCTTTGTGTGGATATACCGCCATCTGACAGTTCCGGTATCTTAGTAGCCCCTTTTGACATCTGGTAGCAGGGCAAGGTACCAGTACTACACAGTCAATATATATAATAAATAAATATATAGCCACATTATCTCATACATTGACCTGGTTCCGTAATAAGTCGCTTAAAGCACTTATGTAACGGACATCAGACAACAAAGCAATTACAAATATACCACCTTAATATTTGTCCTAAGATGCTATATATTTATGATTGCTTTGGGATATATGAACATAAATATCGTTATATAAATATTTATATAATCAAATAATATTAACACTGTAATTGGCTTTAGAAATAAGCTTCTGTTCACATAATTTTAATATTTATTTTTCAGTAAGCCTGTTATGATTTAAATATATATAGTCCAGAAACCATTTAAGTTAATTTACAATTATACTAATAATGGGAATAACAACATAAATGTCACTGGCAAATATATATGCCCATTAGATTGTGAATAACCGATATCTATTGCACGGATCAATAATAACAAATAACAACATTTTAATAGGCTGGTTGCAGCCTTTTCAGTAAAAACCATACAATTTACACCTTTTATTTTTATATAAAGTAAAAAGATTTGTTTGTTCGTAACGAATAAACTCATAAACGACTGAGCCGATTTCAAAGTTTATTTCAGTATTATAAAGCAAAACTTTTACCAAGTAATATCATCATAACAGCTGTTAAACATACACCGTTGGGCATAGAAAAAGAAAAGGGTAAATTCCCTTCCCTTAACCGCCTCACTAGGCAAGCGTAGTGGCAATTGCAGAACGTAGCTTCGCGATGGGAATGCTGCTGCTCATTCCCATCCTGTTGCATTTGAGCTACACTCTCCCGGGTAGATATACTACCACCTACCGGTTCCGGAAATACAGTGCCTCTAACGAGATCATATACAGAGGAAAAAAATAGAGATCCGTACAGAAACTGAAACTATATACGCAAGATTTGTATTTTTCTATATTTATCACAAATAAACTCAAAAACCACTGGACCCATTTTATTAACTCTTTCTCTAATATAAAGTTACATTATCAGCGAGGAACAAAAGCTATAAGTTAAATAACCAAGCCTTTAGGTACCGGATGAATAGACTAGTACCTCCTAGTTAGCTTAGTATACTTATGAGTCGGTTTACATATTAAGCCTATAAAAATATCAGATTCTTGGCATGACATCATATATCAAGTGATTAAGGCCAGCCTCATATTAGATATAAACTGTATGGCAAATCTGAAACAAGCCAATCGTAGTGTGGTTTTAAATGGTAAATTTGCAACATCTTTGATAAAAAAAAATATTTATTTGATTGTGAACTGATTGTGCAAATCTTTAAGAGGTAGAGCATTGGTAGGCCCCTCGGGCCTATCTTGAGTGCGAGTGGCGTAAGTTCGATACCCACTAAGGACAAATATTTTTTTTAATAAATAAATTCACACAACATCTTATATTTGTTCACCACACAAAAAAGTACTTAAACACATATTTAACACCCAGATACCAAACAAACACAAAAATCGTATTGTTTGTTGTGTTGAATTAAATGCATTATAGTTCAAAAGGTCTGACTAAAAATTCAATAATCATAATAAATAAATACACAAAATAATATAATCACCTGATCCCGAAATAAAAAGCTTAACTACATATTTTACGGACATCAGACAACAGAGGAATCACTAATACAATACTTAAACACATATTTAAGACAGAACAAACACAAAAATGTTATGATGTTTGTCCTAAGTGGGGATCGAACTCTCGACACTTGGTGCATAATGTGCAAGATTATGAATACTACCGACTGCGCCCTGGAGTCCGTCAAAATTTATGTAACGAATATTTCTGTGTATTCTTTGTGTTGTAAAATACATATTTAAGAATTTCAATTGTGAGCACTTTGCTCTCTTGAATCCGTAATACGAAACTTTAAGCTGCTTGTATTAGAGTCAGGTCAACGAATGAGATGTTGTATGTATGAGCAAAACATTTCCAATTGGACCGGTTGTAAGGCTGGTCCTTTGGATTAGTTATTATTATTTTTGAACGACTTTTCGATCTCCGTCCCGGTATTCGAGCTGCATTGTAGCGGATAGATATAAAAATCTGTCGATTCTAGTACCCAAATCTATCAAATTAATATCGACTGCGAAGTTTTGACAGATTTGAGTAAGTTGTAATAAAGTATTGCTGTATGTACCTCTTTTCCTTTTTACGATACGCAGCCTATATGAAAGTACTAACCTACCCAAGTTCGTACTCACAACCCGATCCCGTATCTCATACTACATAAAAAAATAACAAAACTAAATAAATAAAAATTACGAAGCCCAAAATAGCGGTATTATATTGTAATGAACACGAACATAATACTTTCGAAGACACAACACAAGACACACAGTTTTGCAATAAATATGAAAGTAGGCTCAATGTACGACATTCCGTTGCCATACACAGCCAAACAACGAAACAAAGTTAATCTCCGGTTTCTTTGCACGGAAATAATAATTGTAAAAGTTTTAATTTCGCCGCTCGTGTTTCATACGTTTAAGCCTTGGTTTCCTCGTCCAAACTAATATTATTAATGTTCATATGATTGTCTGTGTATTACGCTTCACGACTTAACTAGTGATTCGATTTTAATTAAAATTTGGCAGCTTGTCCCTTAGGATCTTTTTTTCCTATAGCTTTTACCCGATTCCATGATAAGTTCCCTAAAGCACTTGTGTTACGGACATCAGAAAATAGAGACAACACAAATATACTACGTAAATACATATATTTAACACCCAGATACAGAACAAACACAAATATCAACATATTGATATTTGTCCTGGATGGAAATCGAACCCACGACCGTTCACGTACAAGACAGGATCACTACTATCTGCGCCATCGGGCCATCTTACTTTTAGTCCCGTGAAGGTTCTGGCAGGAGGAGATATATAATGAAGAGATAAGTGGCGTGAGTAATTGGCGTAAGCAAAGTCGTGTGGACATAGTAAAGTTATAATTTTTTAAATAGATAGACGCAGATGTTTTCAGGTGGTACAATGAAACATAAAAACGAAAGTCTGAAGATTTTTGTTCCCTCTACAATTGCGGTTGAAAAATTTTAGCATTGTCCCGTGCTCCCTTGTAACAAGCAAGGGAACCGCAACTTAAGGCCGTCACAATTAGGGCTGCTGGAGAGCGCCTCAAATTACAAATAATTTCATTAGCCCTTCGCAATCTCGCAAGCCTTGTGCCAAACCGACCCACTTACACAGATATAAAAATATCATTCTCATTAATTCATTTGCGCAACATGAAACATAAAAACCATCTTAAGATTAATTTAATCGCAAATCCAATGCGCCCAGATAGCTCGCGACAATACGCGATCACGCGTAACTTACCTATTTTTTTTTCATTTCAATTACACTAAACGTGGCGAACTTTACATTCTACGTTTATTTACGCATCATGTAAAATATATAAACCGTGCAATTTTGAATTCTCGTATAAAAGTGCCTAAATTTGTTCATTACATTGCTTGCGTGAAATAACTTAACTAATTTGAACTCAGAAATGAGATCGGATTTTGTGTAGGCTAACTCCTGTGAAGGAAGTAGAAAGGTTGCGATTACATTCCTGTCATAAAGACTTTATTCACTGTGGACAGAGCCGTTAACAAAATATGCTGAGCAGAGCTCTTCCACGTTCAATTCGATGTACATTATATGGAGAGAGACGAGGCGACAAATCGCAGCTGTTACTCAGTCTCACCGAGAGAGGGCGTGTTTCACTAAATCTTGAATCATACGAACCATCCGGTTTGATTTCTGGTTGGGAAATAAATTATTGAAATTTTCGCAAGATAAACACTATTTTGCTTCGAAACTCCTAGCAGATGGAATATGAAAGCTAACGAATAACAAAACACCTTTATTTATGGCAGTGCTAACGCACATTATTCTTATTATCAACATAACCCATTAATTGACCGGATTCAAAACCTTTTTGGACCCTTTTTATTGGGGAGCACCTGTGTCTAAAACCGGAGCGATGATTTCGATGACTTGTTATTTCTGTACAAATAAAAGTATCTTTTTATCGCCGCATCGAATGAAATGCGACCTTGTGTCTCATAATTTACGGATTACAATTGAAAATTATACGGAAAGTTTTTTGGAGATGAGTCCGTTTCGAAGCAAGGGTGAGAAGATGGGCCACTGACAGGACGAGCAGGTAGAAATCGATTCAACGTCAGCCAAAGCCACAATAAGATAAATGCATTATAAGCTGTACATTTGTGCTTCTAACATTTGGCTTGAAATATAATTTGTAGAGCTTTTATATTCAAAAGTCGAATGGCATTGGCTTTGTTACCTTTTTTTTCAAATCACAAAGATCATTTGAATTTTTCGCATCTGGTCTGATCGGGAGTATCAATAGCAATGCATAATAAATAATAGTAAATCAGAATCACAATATTTAACAGTCTTTTTATAAAAGAAAAAAGAAATGCATAAATATGATTAATTAATTAAAGAAAGAGATTTTATGTGGTTAGATCTTTAACTAGTGAACATTATGAAAACCATATTAAAACTCATATTTTAGCATAAAATAAAAAGGTATTTATTTTAACAGGGACTTAATTTATAAACGCAGTTGCCCTTTTCGAGCATTGCATTTGCTAAGAATTAAAATTATAAATCGAACTATATTATTATGTATTATATAGATATAATTATATGCTTAATATTATCTTGCTGAGTAAAATGGATTCTGATTTAAATAACGCTTTGTAAGGGAAATGCAACGAAAAATAAAAAATTGAAACACTTGTAAGGGAGATGCAAAGTGAGTATTAAAGTTTTCTGTCCTCGCTTGTTGCTGTGGCTTATATTAGTGTATAAATCTGGTTACTGTATATTTTATTTTTACTCATCCCCTTTACAATTATGCTTTGGGCATTATACATTCAATGTGTAATATGATCCTATTTCAGGTATTAAATATAGCGAACGCTCCAAGCGTCAATTACGATGCTACATTCAGGACGTAGCCAAGCCGCAGTGACGGCGCGTAAATTGCAATTACCTGCGACCATAGCCAACGCATGCATAGGCAAGCGTCACGCCTGCTTGTCTTGTTGAGCGGTTAACTTTACCATAGACACTGTGGGTGGACATCTTATTAATTAGATGTTAAAGCTTATCTGTGGTATGGAGTAAGACAAATTATTTTGAAGTTAATCTATGTTGCAAATGGCCCCATGGTGCAAATGGAAGTTATCCTATCCTAGCTTGTGCGGCAAGGCATGATTTATATGATGAATGCTAGCTGATGCACGCGACTTCGTCTGCGCATGATTAGTACTTCAAGAAGCCTATTTTCTTTTCCAATCGCACTCATCTATCTTTATACATACCAAAATTATTAAAATTGGTTCTGTGGTTAACAGAGGAGAGTCTAATGACATTGTTATAATATCCGAATGAAGTGTACAAATTTGGTGTTATAGGGTGAGAGTACACAAAATATGTGATTTCATACAAAAACACAAGTTAGTTCCTGTCTGCATATCGAACACAACACGATTAAAAGCAAATTTGCGGATAAAAGTTGGCAAGCGTTTGGAACGCAAACGACACGACTCTTTATATATAAGTCTTAGCTAAATGTTATATAGCCTATAGTTTTTTTTTTGATAAAATGTTTATCCAACACTGAAAAGAATGTTTAAATCAGACCAGCTGTTTCTGAGATTAACGCTTTCAACAAACAAACAAACTCTTCATAATATTAGTATAGAATTGTGTCTGTTCTGTGTCTGGGTAATAATATGTATTTCATCATCATCATCATACTAGCATAAGCATATATCTTAGGGACAAAAAAGGGGATTTTTGCCCGTAATTGCCGCACTGGGCAAGCGTGTTGGCAATTGCAGAGCGCAGCTTTCGCGACGGGGATTCTGCTGCCCATCCCCGCCCTGTGCATTTGAGCTACACTGTTCCGGATGGATGTACCGCCATCTGTCGGTTCCGGCACCTTAGTCGCCTCTTACGACACCTGGTGCAGTGGGAGATACTATTCTACTCTGCCGGTACCTTACGGCAAGGATGTGACTTAAATATAAAGAAATTCAACATGCTAGAAATTCAGCTTAAGATTCGCTAAGTAAGTTTCTTAGTTTTATACATGGCGTCGTTGAAAATTTTTCGCACTATAAGCCACCTGCAACTTCATCTGGGAGCGTATCTTTATAAAATTAAATACATTCAATAGTTTTAGACACATAGATACATCACGCCTGTATCGGGGTAGGCAGTGACTATAGATCTCCACTTGTTACGATCTCGGCATACCTCTTTCGCTTTCTTTACACGCATTAATCCTTTCATAGACGCTCGTATATTCTTGGTACTTTTGACCTGTCTCTTCTTTAATACCTCTTCGACCTAGTTATGATATGTTCGCCTTGGTCGTCCCTTCATTCTTTCTGTTCTATATATTTGTGCAGTCCTTCTAGTTTCATCCATCCTTTCTAAATGTCCAAACCATCTCAACATTCCTTTCTCTATTGTTTCACAATGTCATCTTTTACACCACATTGATCTCTTATCATACTATACTTTATTAATCTATCTCTCAAATTCACACCATACATACTTCGAAGTTCTCTCATTTCAACAGCATTTATTTTACACGCTTTGTAATTTTACAAACATCGATATGTCCAAATAGCTTTTGCATTTATAATGTTGGTAGATGATATCATTTTCGACACTGGCGCACTGACAAATGACTGAAATTTAAGAAGCATTATCAACACTACTTTCATAAAAAAAAATTTTCCTGGCGAACCTAATGCTGAATTTCTTAGACGTTAACTTTATTCGAGCTCCACGGGAGGGAAAAACGTCGCTCATTTTATCACAGATAGGTAGTAGACATCATGTATGTTGTGAAAAGATACATTATCTAGCTTTTTCGGATTTCCTTTACACAATTGTGAAGGTTTGACAATGAAGCCCAATTATGTCTTAAAATTAAAATAAAACACGTTGCCGAAGATAGTTTTTCTTAGGGTTACGTAATTAAACGTCGACATTTAATAACGACTCGTAAAATATCAATGTCTAAAACTATGGTAACTTATTATATACATTTATTTATTAATCCTTTTTAGGGATAATAAAGCAGATGAAGGGTATTCCATAAGCCAGATCCTGGACTGAAAGATCAATATTTGTAATAAAAAGGATTTAGATTTAAATTTATCGGTGCAGCAGTACCTACCTATAGCGGCGATGCGTGCGCGTTCGGTTTGGACGCTGTGACGCCCGTTCGCCGCGATCCGGCCCACAGTCGGTTACATTCGTTTATTTTGTCTCTATGGATTTCTATTTTTGACATGAATATATCCAAAAATTTGTTACCAAAAGCTAATTACAAATTCGGAGGATACAATTTCTAATTATCACACTGTATAGCTAAAGGATCAAAAGAATTTATAATAATAAGCGAAAACCGTAAGGAAACGCACGCGGTTGAGAGGGTTGCGCAGCCATCTTGAGATTATTTTGCTGTGTATCGAGATTTGCAATTAGTGTAACTTTAGACTCACAGAAGCTCAATGTTTTGCTTAAGTTTTAATCATCATAATGTATATATATATATACGTATTTAACAATGAGGTGTCACTGTGTGGTGTACGTAAATACATAAGCGTTAAAGAATATTTACGTACCGTACAACACACAGCCACATCCCATTGTTTCTAATTTATGCAGACACTAGTTAGTATTAGTTAGGAGTAAATTAAGAAAGTTAAATTCAACTTCTGCATAGTACATACTTTAAATATAAACATAAGACTAGAATATCAGCATAACATATTAGGTATAATCACTATAAAATACGGTTTGTTAATTTTTTTAAATTTTTTGTTCGACGTTTTGATAACATTGAGGGAATCGTTCTCAGAATTGTTACGAAATTCTAAATATTATTACAAAAAAAAATTATGATCTCTTTTTAAAACAATGAAAAGTGCGATAATGGATATGTTTAAAGCTTATGTTGAGACTGCTTTTTAGATATCAGTCACAGGTAGGTAGGTACTTATTTATTAAAAATAAATGTTCAAACTAAAAACTTAAAATTACTAAAAAATACACCATTGGGCTGTTATACATATATTTATAATTAGTTATCGAAATTGACGACTTATAATATCAATAAATAATAAATCAACTGTTAAGCTTTAGATCGATGTTATAGTGAAACAAATTATTGAATAAAAATCGTCATGCTGGATCGCGTTCTGATCAGACAGAAGAAAGTGTGCGAGCGCGGGATGATAGTCGGCAAGCGTCGACCGGCCAGACCGGTTATGCTAAACCCAATTGTGGTCACTTTTTATACGCCGCCCTAACCCGAACACCGTCAACCTAATTACCGTGTATTAAGGTTCAAAATGTTTAGTAAAAAACCCTAAACGACGCCGCACCCAACCTCGGTAAAACAACGATTTACCCCTTGCGCACATAAAGCCGTCTGTCTACTACGGAATATACTATAAAAATAACTAAATATTCATAGAAAACACTTTTGTAACCTTGTATTGCACAACAACTTTAATAATTTAAAATAAACAGCTTCTTAGCAATTCTGATTATATCTCAGGTATTTATTTCTACCTTCTGATCGCAGTTACTTGTTTATATTGTTTTAATTCACTGAAAAAGTAAAAACTAAATCAAATAGAGAAAATACTACACATAGGTATAGCAACTACAATAGCACGTTCTTATACCTCTAAAACAAATCATACCTTTATTACAAAGTTGCTATGTCAATGTTCAATATTACGGATAATTTTTTCATATATAGAAATTTTATCACGGTGTTTGTCCGGAATAAACTTTTAAACTACTAAATAATTTTATGCTTACTATGTACAGACACTTTGATCCAACATAAGAGATAACTAGATTGGTTTTTTATGATAAAAATATAAGTATAGTTAATAAAGGACACCGTCATGTCAGGGTTTCCTAGTTTAATGCATAATGTCGTCAATAAATAATTACCTGGCTTATTAAAAAAAATAATCTTACATTATTAAAAAACGTTTTATTGTTTTTTTTAAGTATTCTATGTTTCTAAGAGAAAGAAAAAAAACCTGCCGCGTTTCATCTCGAACCTTAAGCTAGCTTTCAAAGGAAATGTACCTCTTAATGCCATCTATCGTAAAAGCATGCAAAGCGGGTGGGTTTCATTGTCTATGCAGTCTATGGCTAATAAAAAGCATTGACCAGACACAAAAAAAATATATTTACAAAATTGTCACTGGTTCAGAGAAATGTCAGAAAATGTCTTTTTGAGGTGCTTTGCCGACAATATTATTTAATTATCACATTTTTGTAAACATGGGTGGCTCTCAAAGCACTAGAAAGGTTACAGTTAATAACGACAGTGTCATACAAGTGTCTGAAGAGGCTTTAGACCGATTACAAGCACAGTTGTCTAATAAAGTAAATATAATTTTACATTACATAATTTATATCAATGTCATCCCTTGTTACTGTATAGTAAATAAATATTTATATCCCTGACGAATTACAAATGTCCATGTTATACATTTTTCCAACTTACAGATTATCTTGATAGCTATTAAGTAATTTATATATTATTATAACTCGGATTTTAGGTTAGTTTTAATGAATAATTAGTTTTCCTTATTTACAATATATCAGACTCTAAAACTTATTTATATCATGGTTTTTGTATTATCAAATGTTAACTATTTAATTTACAGCCAAACAATCAAGCCCCTCCGCCTCCTCAATATGCTCCACAGCCATCATATGATCAACGAAGAAACCAAGACTATGCTGCTGAAGAAGCATACTGGGCGCGTCGTATTGAAGGCTTGAAGAGGGCACATGAAAAAATTAATGCTGGCATGCTAATAGAGTACCAGAAGACATTGAAAGAAACTAATGAATTATTTGACTTAAGCCAGTCAGACAAAATAGCTACAAAACTGCCACCTTGTCAGGACGAGAAAGCAAAGGTAGCTAAGACTAATTAGAAGTTAAAACTATTTATTCAATCATATATAGAACCTTACTTTATTTTTAAATGAGATATGTCCTAGGCATTCTTCTATATTAATAACATTACATATGTTCCTTTATGTACAATTATTTAACCCAGTCTGAAAAAATATTTCATATCAATAGTAGATAGTTGATTTTTTTTTTGTACACCTACTTTTATTTCTTGTTATCACCATCTAAAATACCATTTTAATTTCCAGGTTCTTGAATGCTATAGTACAAACCCCAACAAGTCTCTCACCTGTTCGGTATTAGTGAATCAATTCAATGACTGTGTGTGCAAGAGCAGAGTGGCAGCTGTTTCTGCATCTTCTTGAAGCTGGGAAAATGTGTACATATAGTAAAAAGAAACTTAAAGCATGCAATACCAATACAAATATATAAATAAATCTTCTGGGATGCTGGTTCTGGATGTAGATTAAATAATATTAATGCTGTATGAATAAACTGTTAATTTAATTATTGTCTTTCTTTTGACATATATGAGAAAAGGATACATGTATTTTTTAAAATATATACATGTGAAATGGTTGCCATGGTAATCATACCCCCACCCACTGACACAAAATTGCATTGATATTCATTGATTTGTAAATACACCATGGCAGTGCCACATTCAGAAGAGACAAAGAGAAAGGTTCCTCTTTATCCTGGCTTCCCAGAGCTAGCCAGATCAGATGTCAGTATATATCCATCATATTCCAAATTAGGCTTGTCATAGTAAGTAAATGCCAAAGACATTCTTCAATTACATGTCATGTGATAATTCAATGCTGAGTATTAAGCAGTAGTAAGGTAAAAACTTCATTTTATTGAACTTTATCTGCTACTCCTAGTTACGCATTATTTAACTATAATTGAAAAGTTACTAACAGGCAGTCATAAAATAACAAAAAAAAACAATAAATATGTCTATAATACTGTTATAGGGTGATCTATAACTGCTGCATTATTATGATATAGATTTATGTTCAAAATAAAACTACTGTTTCATTCTCAGATACATGTACTAAATCTTATTTGCAGCAGAGTTGTATGCCGCCACCGTTACCACTGGGCTAGCGTTGCACAACGCAAACAGTTCATGAAAGAACTGCACAGCTTTGAAAAACTTCAACCAAATGCTTTAGATGGAGTCAGAGTCCACAGGGAGTTTTCACAGGGAATCCTTTCTCATAAAATACCCCCGCGACGATACATTCAAAAGTTAACACCAGACCCTTTGAATCCACATCAAAGGATGAGAGTTGAGGAGATAATTAGCGGAAGAGTTAATTTTAGTCAGAAATAGAAATTTCAAATATATTATGTAGTTACAATACAACAATTAACAATTCAAATAACAATAAAACAAATGCATGAAACACAATAAAAAATCTTTATTCCACAACAGATTTCTTCTTTTTCATCTTTTTACTTTTCTCAACATTATTTTGTAAATAATGTGCCTCCTTCTTAGCTTGTGATATTTCAGCACGTAACCTTTGTTTGATTGCAGCTTTTTCATATGCAAGTCTTTCGCTGAGGTGTACCCATTTAAATCTCGGTATATATTTTATATTCCAAATCATATCATAGTAGCGTGATTTTTTTCTTGTTCCAATTTTAGTATTATTTAATTTTGTAGCAACGGCCTTAGCAACTCGCTTCTTTTGGAATTCAACCCAGCCTTCAGTAAATTGATTTGGTATACGTTTGCGCTTTTCTCCCGGCTCTGCAATATTAAACATTATAAAAAACCAGCCTGCAGATATAACCTTATCAAAACAAACATAACCTGTGCATACTTACTGCTGCTAGGCTGAAGATAAATTCTACCAACATCACCAAATTGACTAAATGTTTCACGGATTTTTGCTACATTCATGTAAGGAGGTATTGTGGATAGATAGATTATCCCTCGCTTTCTAATTTTCTTCTTGGTAACCACATTTTCAGAATCTAATATACTGTCTATTCCACTACAGTCAGATCCGTTTTCTGGAACGCGTTCGTCGTCCATCTCCATTGCAGGCATATAAATTAGTTCAAACTGAATAATACTTATGAATTAAAGTAAAGTTGGCAAAAAAGAATAAAATTTCACTAATACAATAGCATAAGCTGCACGCTTCGTTCGTGCGTCGAGACGACTTTTTACTTTTTTATTACCTTGGGAATCACAGATAATCGAAAGAGCAATATTTATGTGTTGTCTGTGGAACATGTCAATATCTTAATATGACATTTTACTTAGTCTTTGGCTATTTGTCATCAAGTAATGTCGATATTTGTTAGCTTTCTAAATAAATAATAGCCCTGAGTTGTAAAATCTTGATATTATAATTAACAAAAATGGGATGCGATGGTGGTACCATTCCTCGACGAGATGAGTTAGTAAGATTGAAGAAAAAGCCAGAACAGGTGAGTACTTATATGAAAACACATGAATTAAACAAAAAGATACGAACAAGTAAACGATATTTATTTAGTGACTTAATTACTTTTTCAGAAAGATAAAGATGCAGAACGGTCCTTCAAGTGGCGCAATTGTGCACTGTCACAGCAACCTCTGCAAGAACCGATTGTTGCATGTGGTCTTGGTCGACTATACACCAAAAGTTCTGTTCTTGAAGCACTGTTAGACAGAGAAACCAAACCTGAATCTATCAACCACATTAAAAACCTCAAGGTACAGCATCAAATAATAAACTTAAGACTATCAGTGATACATATAAAATAGCAAGAAATGAATAAAATGACTTTTCCTTTTGTATTTGTCTAAAAATCTTTTGACATTCACAGAACAAAATATAATATGATTTTAATTTGTTTGCAATACTGTCATATTTTTGCTTTTGAGTGAGCCCAAAAATTTCTTTTCATATTATGCAGTTTATTTAAATATTATTTCTTGTAAATTTTTTGCAGGATATCAAAGACTTGAAGCTTGTGAAGAACCCAGCGTATGTTGCTACTGAACACACTGATGGATCAGTTGGAGAAGGCAGTGCACCCTACATCTGCCCTATCAGTGGGCTGGAAATGACGGGAAAGTTCCGCTTTGTGTTCATGTGGGGCTGTGGTTGTGTACTTGCTGAGCGGGCAGTGAAGGAAGTTAAGCAAAACATTTGCCACATGGTAATTTGTACTATGAGATAAAATAATGTTTTACTCCTACATATTATTATTGTATGACTGTGCAACGCTAGCTACTATTGTTTTATAGTATTAGTTAAAAATATTTTGATTTGAAGAGACTTCTCAACAAGATTTAATATGGTTTGTTAGTTATAAAAGACCTCTCAAGTCCAGAAAAATTAATGAGTTAATTGCACCATTACAATAGAAAGTGCTTGAGACATGAGAACTTTCAAAATGTTTTTATTTTTATTTCTTAAATGTGCTCTATTCAAACAATTGTTCATTTTACTTGTGATTTGACAGTTTTCATGTGTTACTCTTGTGGAGTTAATAAATTGACATCTTTTTTGCAGTGCCAACTACCCTTTACTGACAACGATATTGTAGTTCTCAATGGAACTGAAGAAGATATGATAAAATTGCAAGAAAAAATGTCAATACGAGTGGCTAGCCGCAAGAGTGAAAAGAAATCCAAGGCAGATAAATCAGTAAAGACTGATGTAATAGCAACATGCTCTTCTTCAATTGAAGGTCCTTCTACGTCGTCATCTACAAACAGAGATATAAAGTCAGAGACCAATATTAAAAAAGAAGAGGAATCAGAAGCAGGCTCAAGTAATGTGACTAAAAAAGAAATTGATACTATACCTTTGTCACTGCCCAAGTACAATCCTAACAAACAAGCAAGGGGACATTTTGGATCCAGCAAGCGAGCTCACACAGAACTTGTTCAAGACCCATCATATAAAAAGACCAAGAAAGATTACAGCATAGCTAAAGATCCACAATCAAGTGAAGTGTACAAATCCATTTTTACATCTCATAAAAGTGATCAGGACCAAAAAAGAGCTCATTGGGTCACATACAATCCATTTTATAATTAATAGATTATAATAACATAATTATGTATTAAAGTTGAATTAATAAAACTATGAAAGTATTTTTGCATTTTAATTTATTTTAAAACATTTTACATTAAGTAAACACTATTGCACAAGATGCCAATTTTAAACAATAAAAAGCATTTGTGCTCTTTGGTTTCAAAATGGATATTTTATGTTAAAACAAATGGAATGTCAAGTAACACAACAACATTAGCAACAATAAAAACAATAACCAATGGAATGATGATAAATATATTATGGGCGGGTATATGGGCTTAATATAATAATTAAAATATACACATAAGTAAACCGTTTGGTATTCGTCTGATTACACAACATAACAAGAAATAAAACATTACTGATATGAAATCGACACAAAACAAATTAATCTATAATCTAGTATCTGCCTGTATATAAGTAGTTTTCAGCCTACAAATGTGATAAATACATTGATATCAATGCTTCGAGGTACAGTATCAAAAAAATGGCTTACACAGGATATACAGTCATAATATGGGAAAGTAGCGTTAAGGCAGTTTACAATATTAGGCTACTGTATCCTGCTGTACGGAAGCCAGGGTGGCCTCTATGATGAGGTTGAAGTCCAGCTCGTTGAGGCTCGCTTTGGCCGTGAGGAGGTCCAGGAATGTGTCCAGCGGAGACAAACGCTCCCCGGAAGGCAACGCTGCGATGCCACCTGAGATATGCACATGCTTTACGTCAATATATACCTAGGTTAAGGGAGACGTTACGCTCCCAACTACGTGTTTATAAGCTTTCCGTGCCAACCTATAATTAAGGCAACGCGAAAAAATGAACACCATCTTGTATTCCTTTAGCTTTTAAGGTGTGTCCTTGTTGGTTGTCCTAATAAACAAATAAAACAATGGCCAGCACTTAAGAAACAGAATTAACATAGTTCAAGAATTGTGATTTTTTTTTCTCGAAAACAGAAATATGACTTTAGCTCTTAAACGAAGAGATTAATATTATTATTAATCAATACTCACTATGCATGTTATTAGTGAACTGAAAGTATAGAGTTGGTATCGAGCTATGGAGAGGGCAATGCTTGAAGTTAGTTTGCGCGACAAATTCCGAAGAACCAAAGTTACCGGCAATGTATTAAGCTGACCAACCAGTACTATATGGTCTGATGGATGATACACATTACCGTAGCTGACATATTATTATGTTAGTGTTTTTGCGAATATTACAATATTGTAAATGATTAAATTCATCCAAAATCTCGTACATTAATCTGACACCGTTATAAGGTAGCCTAAATTACAGCGGAGGTATTACAAATAAAATACTTAAATATATATTAACACCTAGATACAAAATAAACACACAAGTTCATACAAATCACATAAATGTTTTTTCTGAGGCAACCGCGACGCATAAGACATGGATTCTACTGAATGCGCCACCGGAGCCGTCAAGGTTTTCAAGGTCACAAAATGAGTCACGAGATTGAAAGCGGCAACATAGCCTTATAGACCTATATATGGTATTTTCGAGATACCACAGGCGCAACGCTGACTCTGGGAATTACTATCCCTAGACGTAGTAACGCTACGTCGCGTTTATCCAGTGCTTTCATAGATTCTCACCCTTTAAACCGGAACACTAAGAAATTTTCGAGACATAGAAAACCTTTGCGAGAGATAGAAACCCTAACGTCTCGCTTAGACATGACCTAGAGGGAACGAAAAGATAATAACTTCAGGAGTCAGTCCGATTTCATATAAAGGTCCCAAAAAAAATGCCGTGGGGTGGAGTAGAATAGTACCTCTGTACCAGATGTCGTAAGAGTCGACTAAGGTACCGGGACCGACAGATATCGCGGTATATCCATCCGAAACAGCGCGATTTAAAAACTACAAGGTGGAGATGGGCAGCAGCATCATCCTCGCGAAGTTGCGCTCTATGATTGTCACCGCGCCTGCTCAGCGCGGCAATAACGGGCAATAATCCACTTTCTCGTGGAGGCCTATGTCCAGCAATGGACTTCCAATGGCAGGCTGGACCGGAGCTAGCGCCGAGGGGGCACGCACCGGCGAGGCGCGCGGGGCGGCGGCGCGCGGCGTCGGGCGGCGCGCCGCCGCCGCCGCT
>JACJUM010000202.1:19208372-19233843 GCA_020976665.1 Heortia vitessoides
GTGGTGGCGCGCGCGCAGCACGAGCGCGGCGCGGTGCGGCCAGCCCGCCAGCGCGCGGCGCGCGCGGCCCTCGCCCACCAGCTGGATCAGCCGCAGCTTGTTGTTCACCGTCGTCTTCTTGTCGTCGTCCTTGGCTGTCGAACGACGAGCGGATTTTATCGATCTATCGGACGTTCGCTCTTCGCTCGGTCGTCGCCCCGCCCGCTCGACTCCCGTGGACGGACGAAGAACGACTCGCCTACGATTGTTCCGATGTGACGAGGGCGGGAGCGATCGCCTCGCGTCGATTCTGTTCTTTTTTACCGTTCGTGCTACGCGTATTCTTATTCATTTCATTGCCATACATTTCAAAGTTTGTTAAAAAAATACATTTTCAAAATGTAGTAAATTTTGCCACCGGGGATGGGCAGCAGCATCCCCATCGTGTACGCTGTAATTATGGGCAAAATTCCCCCTTTCTTGGGAAGGCATATGTCCAGCAGTGGACTTCAATGGCTGGTATAATGATGGCTGTAGCTATAGCCAAGCTATAGTAAACTATAGCTGGAAAAAGAAGAAGAACGAGGATATATTGCAAGTTGCGATATTATATCCACGCGGGTAGATAATACCGCGAGTCGCGGTATTATATCCACGCGGGTAGATAATTTATTTCTCATTATAAACGTCCTTACAAGCGATGATAGCCTTCATGACGTCGATCTGCAGTTCAAACACGTTGCGGTGCACGTACTGCACGAAGGCGTGGAAGGGCAGCGTTCGGTACCCGAGGTACGTGAAGAACGAGCTGAACCCTTGCGGTAGCGGGTAGGCGATGCCCTCCGCAGCCAGGTAGTACTGCTCGAGCACTTTAAATACGATGAACGCGTGGCTCGGCTCCATTTCGTCACTGAACAACAAATCCTCTGTTATAAGTTATTATATACTTTGCTTATTTTTTGATATCTGACGCCCAAAACAATTCTCAAGTCAAGTAAGTAAAACTACAGATTTACTTGTTTAATTAAAAAAAAAAATATTGATTCATGGTATTTGTAATTCTTCACACAAATATAATAATTCAAGTTCCTATTTATATGTCAGAATAGGATAGATAAACAATATCAGTTATGAAATCATTGTATGACGGATACCACTTGTTGATACCAGACTAAGACTTACCGAATTACTACTTAATGGCGTAGTGGCGTAATAGGCGTACAAAAGATATTTATTCAACTTGCCCGGGCAAAAAAACGGCCTATCTAGGATCTACGCACTTTGATACGTGACAACTTTTCCACTACAAAAGAATCCTATAACTAGACTAGAACTATACACGACGACTATAATAGTAAGTACATATTATTTAAACTTGAGAATCGTTTATAAATATGTCCTGTATTGTAAGTAAAAGCAATCACACTATAAATATTAAAAATAAAAAAAAACATTCCATATAAATAAATGTCTAAATAAAAGATATAGGTAAATAATGTCGATACAAACTACTACTTTCATGAATGGTAAATGGAATGATCTTAATTTCTTGAGCCGTTAATTAACAGATTTTTTTTTTATATAAACCGAAATGATTTATCACAGATGTAACAAAATTAAATATGGAATACTCTTTTGAGAAACAAAACGTTGTGAACATTTACACCCTAGGCATAAACCAATCAATCGTGATTCTCATTCAGCCTACATTTGTTTTACAAATAATTTATAACTGAGCATTCGATATTTAAGAATGATTCGACGTTATATAACAAACAAAAAAGAACAAAGCTGTATTCACCACTAGCGAAAACAAAAGAAAAAAAACAAAAGCAACAAAGACATCACTGAAAAAAAAACAACCAACAACAAACCAAAAACCGACCAACAACATTTAAAAATGATGATTACACACTATTACCATTTTAACTTTTCCCGTTCCCAGCAATTAACTCTCTCATTTAAAATGATTAATTAAAGCTAATGCGAGGTAGTTTAGTATAATTGAAAGTATTCGTTTTAAATTAAATAAATTTTAACAAATAAGTAATCGTTACTAGCGAGTACCGATTACTTAATTAAACTGCAACATTGCAATCTTAAAATAATAATACTCACTATAATACTGCGTCAAAATATGAAACATGTTGATGTTATTTGCTTTGGCATTGAGCATTTAAAATAGATGGTAGAATAACAGTATCATTTGATATCTAAAAAATAAGTACTAGAGCCCGCGCCTGATCCAGGCCATAAATGGAATATCTAACACTAAGAATTTTTCAATTCGGCCCAGCTGCTCCTCAGTTTAGCGCGTTCAAACAAACTCTTCAGCTTTATTTTACAAGTATAGATTTTAATATTCCGTTATATTTGTTTACATGAATAAGGAGGCGAAGTACCTCTATACCAGGTGGTGAAAGAGCAGGCCAACACGCTCTGCTATTATCACCACACCTGCCCAGCAATTATCAGCATAAAAACCCACATTCCCCACACATTCCATATACAGTTCGATTAGAGAGTATATAATAATCCAGGAACGGTCAAATCTAAAGCGGTACGCGGCGTACATAAATGAGAATCCTCTCTGCTGATTGGAGTGCGGCACGGCGGCGACCGCGCGAACCAAGCTCCTGCACAGCGCGCGCGACGCGTCCAATTGGGCGGCCGCCCAGCGCGTGCCCACCGCGTGCACGCCGCTCTCCGCGCCCCCGCCCCCACCCCCGCCCTCACCTCCGGGCCCACCACCATCCACACCCCCGCGGTTCGACGACTCGCGCATCAGGTGGACGCTCACTTCGCGTAAGTTCTGTTGTCAATACTAATGCTATAGCAGGGTAGGGTTTCTTGTAGGATCTTGTAAGACTTCCACAATGAATGCTTGTTTCATTTCATTTTAATTCCAGCAATCAAACACATAATTGCCAGCGTTTTCCAGGCACAATTATGAAAATTCCAAGTCTTGACTCGCAGTTCTACGGCGAGATAAGCCACGGTGGCTTATTCACGTTCAGGTTAATCTTAAAAAAACATTTGGACATTCTCGTCTAATGATTGGTCAAAAAACCCACGGATTCAAAATTGAACTGTATTTAAAGAACACTGTGTCATAAAAGATTATGATCTACAAACTAGGGCGGTAAAACCGCCAACTTGTGACCTGAGGATGAATGAGATTACTTCACTTTACTGCCTCTTTTAACCTTTAACTCGAAACAACGATATTAACAGTTCTGGAATGTTTAGCAATAGAATTAGACTAGAATCAGGTCATGGGACCTCAGCGACACTTTTGAGAAATCTATAAATACTTTAGACATAGATACTAAAATGAGCAATTTATTCCAGACGACAGTAGAAAAAGAAACTCACCGCCGCGATGACGTGCTCCTGCTTGCTAGCAGTGCAGACGTCCAGCTCGAAGAACGGCAACAAGTCGGGCCCGCTGCCGACGGACGAGCGGCGCGCCTGCAGGCCCAGCGCCGGGCCCGGCCCGCTCGGGGACAGCGGCGTGCTGCATCGCGACAGCGCCTCTGGCTGTAACGTCCGTCACCATCAGAAATATCTCCACACTTTCGGTGTCTAAATTAGCAATATCAGACGGGAGAAAAGAAAAATCATTTTCTTCATGAGAGTTTTTAAGCCGACTACAAATTTCAAGGATATGAAAGCGATGAAAAAGCTCCCTAATTCGTGCAGTTTTAGAAACTTACCAATCTGAATGAAACGTGTCATAAATATAACACAATCCCTGCGAGGATTCGACGAAGCTTTCATTAAAACAAAAACTGTGAAACCATTTTCGAAACTCAAGCCTTGGAGCACATTACCTCAATCGTAGCTAAGTTTAAGGAGTGGACCAGTGTCCTGCGAGGCCGGTACCTGGTAGCAGTGCAGGCTGACGCGCAGCTTGTCCAGCACGCAGGCGGGCGCCAGGCGCGCGCGGCGCGGCGCGTGCAGCGCGGCCCACACGCGCGTCCACACGTCCTCCGCGAACTGCAGCACGCGCTGCCGCGGCGCCAGCACCACCGCCGCGCCGCTCCACAACTGCTCCTGGCTGACCGACACCACCGTGCTGCCCACCTGCGTCGCCACAAATATCACATATTATATTATAAAGCTGAAGAGTTTGTTTTTCTTGAAAACTGTGGCACCGCTTTACGAATTAAAAAAATAATGTTAGATAGTCCAATTGTCAAGAAAGGCTATAGCTAGGATGGGCAGCAGCATCCCTGTCGCGAAAGCTGCGCTCTGCAATTGCCGTGCCCAGCGCTGCAATTCTGGGCAAAAAACCTCTTTTCTTGGAGAGCCCTATGTCCAGCCGTGAACTTGTATGATTATGATGAAGTATAAAATATCTTATAAATAATTGGCCAATAATAATATTAATAAATACCTTTTTGTAAACCACACAAAAATATATGAAAAAAAAGCAGTAATCATAAAGTACAATGGGCGGTATTATCTCAAATAGCAATTTCTTCCAGGCGTTCTTTGCATGGAAAGAGTGAATAAAACTAAGAAGTAGTAAGAGGTATGAATATATAATACTACATTCTAGAATTGAAGTAATGTTAATGTGCATTGTAAACATATCACCTAACTTAAACTACATGGATAATATGAATTCCTTCAAAACAACACAGATTTAGACGCCGTTCAGGTAAATAACATTAACCTGACTCAAATCATATCTAAACATGAGCAAACATGTAGATCAAATTATTTGACGACCGTGGGCTGCACCCCAAATGACAGGCGTCTTATTCATGATCAGATGTGATCATCTCTACACACCTAAATCAATGATATCGATCGTGAACCGGAATGAGCACACGATCGATATCATGGATGCCACTAACCCACACACATAGAATTTAGAACAAATATGACACTGAAACCACACCTTAACGTCAGCGAACTTGGCATGCAGAGTGAACGGCAGCATGGCCATAAGCGGCAGCGCGGAGGACGGCAGCGAGCGGCGTGTGAGAGCGTACGTGGTCGCCACCAAGTATTCCTGCATCACACGCTGGAACGACCCTAGCCCGTCGCGCTGGTTCAGGCACATCCAGGATATTAGCTGTAAAGGGATAAAATATATTCAGTACTATGTAACTTCACAATAGAGCTCCCAATTGAATAGCTTGAGTTGGACACGTTTTTTATTAGACTAAGTCGACAAGCATAGATACACTAAGTGTCATCGCAGCCTATACAAAAATATCACAAGCGTGTTGTCACACGACCTATATCCAGTTTTACGTTCCTAGGGCTGATATAATAGAGTTGAAATTATCTATATATAATTATATAATTATTAAAGATAATAATAATATAATTAATGATCCAGACCTGGAATATGCAAGTAGACCTTTATATTTTAAGCTAAAACTAAAAGATAATGAAAATAAAAACACATCAAATGTATACAGTAATCAGTCATAAATACAGAAAGTAATGCCTACCTCCTCAGCCAACTCAAGGTTCCCTTCATGTTGTATAAGATAATGCATGATCGCCAATTTGTTGTCGACAACTGTACCGCTCTTGAACGTCGCCGCTAGATCTTTTTCTTGCACAGTCATTGTTACTACATCGAGGGTCTTTAGATCCACCATAACGTGCGGGCCCCAGCCGACTAAGGGGGCCAGGCTGGGCCCACTGTCGGCGTCTTCGTGCGGGACGACGATGTGGCAGCATGGTTCGTGGTAGAGGCTGATGTCGATGAGGTGCGTGAACAGCATTGGAATGTTGACCAGGAGGTGGTTATCTATCAAATAATAAATGAATATACGTATTTATATGAAACTAACTTTTTTTTGACCCACTGCGGCCACGTGAATTTCCCAAGTAAAACAATACCCTTTTAGGGATTCAAGATACTATACCGTCGTTTAAGTTCTAACACAGCGTAAGTCAAAATTTTGACACTTTGTACAATTGGGAAAACATTGCTCACGTTTCATAAAATCGTTTTAAAACTAATTGCCTGTACATTTAGTTTAACATTTAGTTAGTGCAAAATAGATTTCGTTTAAACAATACACAGTATAAAACGTTTACTGCAGCGTTAGAAATGTAATATCGTGTAATCATTGGGCTTAATTATTAAATTGCCAACTTTGACATACGCGGTGTTAGAACTTATGCGACGATATATACTTCCTTGTAAAATTTACTAAATTTCACAAGGAAGTAGAAAGTAGTGAATACGTGAAGAGGTAACAAAAAATCTTGCTCAAACATTTGTAACACAAGTCAGTTGAGATTCATCATCATCATAGCATCTGTAAAACATCCACTGCAGGACATAGTCCTCCCCAAAAAGGGGCAATTCACCCATAAATGCCTCGCCGGGCAAGCGTGGTGGCAATCGCAAAGATCACATAGCTTCGCGGCCAGAATACTGCTGCCCATTTTCGCCCTGTTGCATTTAAGCTACACTGCTTCGGATGGATATACCGCCATCTCTCGGTTCCGATACCTCAGTCGCCTCTTTCGACACCTGATGCAGGGGGAGGTATTATTCTACTCTGCCGTTACCACACGGCACTGAGTACACAGAAGTTGAGATTGAAAAATTTTAATCGGATATTGTGATTAGATTAGCTTGAACCTGAGCGCGTTTTAAAATCGCTCGCTCGCCCAAAAAACAATACACGACATTTGTTTTTTTGTTTTGTTCTAAAATTGACGTTTATCTTAAATCCTTAGCAGTACGTTTTTTTGGGAAGAAAAAGTCTGTGCTTTTCCGTACTCTACGTAAATGTATGCAAAATTTTGGTTGAGTAGAAGAGAGTAAAGCGTGAAGACGTAACAAATAAACTTACTTCCGCATCTATAATATTAGTTGGAACGTTAGTTATTTAAGCAGCCCAAGTTGGAAAGTATTCAGACAACAATGATGGTTCGCAGCATCGCGGATTCTCATTAGATGCTCTTGACCAGGTCACTCAACTTAGTTTAGCACTGAGATTGTGTTCCGTTTTATATGGAACGCTCACTCCTAAGCTGGACAAGGCTGCCTAAGAAAAGAGGGCTTTGCACTCGGGTAACTTAAAGACGGAGATGCTACTGCTCATTCCCGCCCCGTGAATTTGGACCACGCTCTTTTGGATGGCTATGGATATGTTGGTTCTAGTACCTTAGTCCACTTCCGACACCAGATTACCAAATACCTCATATGATACAGGGGGAATTGCTAATCTGCTCTGCGTACCGGCAGTCTAAATATCATATACAGTCACGCGTCTAAATATCATATACATTTCGGAATAAGATAAATACGCGATGAACTCATGTCATACGGTGCAAGCAGTATAATACCTCCTTCAATACCAGGTGTCGTAATAGGCGACTAAAGCAACCAGAAACATGACAAATGCAACAGGGCGAAATTGAGCAGTAGCATTGCTATCCTGACGCTACCGCTCTGCGATTGCCATCACACTTGAAGTGGCAATAATGGGCAAATGTCCCCTTTCTTGGGGAGGTCTTTGTCCAGCAGTGGATTTTCCCCGGCTGTTATGATGACTATCTAATGATACCTATGATGAAACCTGAAAATAAACTAATTCAAAGTAGACGAAGGTATGTGTATTTCCAAAATATACATCAGCCATGTCGTACACGGTTCGCACAGCGATTTCGAAAATTTGCAGGACCATTTATTTATAATAAAATCACCATGAAATAGATATTCATGACATGAATAAACACACATGCAAAACAACAGTGAGGGAATGGCTCTTGACATTGGACTACAACAAGACAGAGGAATTGCTAACAATATTATGCTAGACTGGACTATACTCGTATTTATTGTTATTATTATTGTTTATGTGTATTGTATATACACAGTATAGCTTCATATTTTGTGTATTTATGTAATATGTATATGCGTAAATAATATGTTGTATTGACAAACCTTGTATTATATTAGACCATATACACACACATCCACACCTACATGCACACTAAGAACAGGCTAGACCTAGTTTAGGTACTTAAGTATCAAAGTGTATTTTAATTTATGTTTCCTTATGTTGTTGAATAAAGTTATTATTACTATTAACTCACCAGCATACAGCGTGTAGGAAGGTCGGAGCGACTTGGCCCGCACCCACGGCAGGTCCGGCACCACGCTATGCACCACGCAGCCATGTTGCAACAACGTGATGGAGTACGCGAAGTTCACGCCCGAGTCTTTGAGGTCCGCGCTGTCTTCTAACACCAGTGACGTTGTGGAGTCGTCTAAAGGCTTTGAGAAATTATATTGACTTTATCATCAGTAGTTCTCTTTGTTCTTTTCTAATTGAACTAAAAAGTTGAGGCACAACAGCTCTCAGGCATACCTTAATACAGTAAATAAAAAATAAAATTCTTAAAGAATAATTCAAACTCAAATTACATGTGTTATCAAATAACAGAAGAATTACAAATATAAAGCTAAACTACGTATAAATAACATCCAGACACAGAACAAATACATATCGAGCCTTTACCGCCGTCTTAGCGTAACCGACAAAACCCAAATTTTATAGCAGAAGGATTTTTATAAATATTATTAACCAATTAAATTTTAGCAATTGCTTTAACTTTATAACGGTATTTTTTTGAGGGAAACGTCGACTGGGATATGTCCGTTACGGCTTTAAATACAAGTTACGATAAAAAAGCATTTTCAACAAAAGTGTCGCCTACGATAATTTGGTGGTAAGGGCTCGATATATTCATCATATAAACATTTGTCCTGGGTGGGGATCGATCCCACGCCGCACAAAAGAAAGGATCACTTTCATATGCGCCGTAGTGTCTGGCAATATATTATACGAAAGGTATGTTCAAAACAAAAAGTAAAAAAAAATCAGTACCGCATGTAGCCTTGGTGTATAGATATGCTTAGTGTCACAGTTTAAACTAGCCTTTTTTCGGACGGCGAGCACCTTTCACGGAAGTAGGGGAGGGTAAATCAGGGCCGCCGGATGCGGGCCGCTTTTTCGCTAGCCTAGAAGCTGCTAGCCTTTCGCTAGCTAAGAAGCGCCCTAGTCAGAACAGGTTACTTACAGGTACCATACAGGTTAAGGGTTATCATTACTTGCCATAATACTCATAGCTAAGGCAAACAATTATAGCCCTTAACAAAGCTTTTATGTGGATTGTTCATAATTAAGCTCGTCAGTAGAATAAAACTACTATTACAACGGCCCTAAAATGCGTTTTTTACATTTTTTGATCGACGTTTCGGTTACCTCGCGGCAACCGTCCTCAAGATAGACAAACACAAGAAGTCGACTACATGAGTGCGTCATAGTATCGGCCATGGCATGTCAGGGTTCAGGTCCCCCTGAAAATGAACCCTAGAAGCGATGAAATAGGAAAAGAGCACAATTTAAGTCGAACCTTGTAAAGGTAATGGTGGCAGATGCACAGTACACCGCGTTGGTCGCACAGTATTTGCAGGTCGAGACTGCAGTCGTGCACGCGAAGCGGAACCGGGTCGTCCTCGTACGCGCCGCACGCCGCGCCCTCGCTTGAGCTGGGCACGTGCGGCAAACTCAGGGGGATGTTAAGCTGCGAAACGTATATACCAGATAATTATTTTTCCCCAAACCCATAACGAATATATTATAAGATAAAACGAATTTAAGGAAAGTAAAACTATTCAATGTAAACTACATATTTACTAATATTATAAATGCGAAAGTAACTCTATCTGTCTGTCTGTCTGTTAAGCTTTCCCGCTTAAACCTCTAAACCGATTTTGATGAAATTTGACACAGACAATCTTCAGACCCTGAGAAAGGACATAGGCTATTTTGTAATTCGGAAAAGGGTTGTGAGGGGTCGAAAGGGGGGAAGAAAAGTTGTATGGAAGTATCGCTATTTTTGTAACTAGAAACTTGGAACTTATTTTTCTAGCCATCGATTCGATATAAATAAACATGACATTCAAAGTTTATATAAGTTAGGTAATGAGGTATGGTACCCAAAAAAATACTTTTCCACATGGACGAAGTCGCGGGCACAGCTATAGGTTTACTATAATTTACAAATAAATCATAAATAGTAAATCTTTTATTTAAACAACCATCATAATAAAAATTATTCCACATCAGATGAAACCAAATTTCTACTAGACAATATTTTTTCAATACAATAAATCATTAAATACCTATTTTATTCTTATCTCAAAATTGTATTGTATATGCTAATTATAATACTTTTAAATAAACTAAAATTGATTGGTCTAACTTCTAAAATATGTAGTTGCTATAAGATAACTAAAATATTATACTGTTAATTAAGAAGAATGGGTGAAGTGTAACAAGAAAGCACATGTATCGGAGACTACAGAAACTAACTAACTAAGTAACACACTCACTACTGTCTCGTGAGGCAAATCTGCATGAAACTGCAATGCAGATAATGTAGGCGTCATTTCTGATGGGGACCTTACTTCTTCCCCCTCTGCAAAACTTTGAGCTGGCTGACGATAGTGAATGTAGTAAAGAACCTGCAAAAGAAAAGTAACTAAGTAAATTTTCTCTGTCAAAAAATGTTTAGACATAAATTTTGTGCAAGATAAAAATATAAATACCTGATTAACACAATCCCATTGCGCCCAAGAGAAAACCTTAACAATTGTCTCTGGCTCAGGATAGATCCCATCAAAGCCCCACTTGTCCGTCCCATCGTCACACTCATTCAAAAACATAGGAGTTCTGTATATTTTGATGCCTAAAAGTATGAAAAATAGAATAATCAATGAAAGAGTTTAAGATATTTAAAATATTCTTATGATACTGCTTGGAATATATAATAATACTAGAACTGCCTGGGATTGAATTGCTCAAACTAAGCTCTGAGACAACGATTGGTTGGGTTTGGTATTGTTGCAGGCTCTTTTCTGGTGGCTTGTGTAATGAACCTATATTAACTTAGTTTTAAGACCCACCTGGTGTACTTACTGCCAGAATAGTTTGAGGTATGCTTAATTTAAATATGTTAAATGGGACAGGATCATAAGGGGGGATCCTTTAAGGACTTATAAGGAGAAATAAGGACATCAGGAATAATCAGTATCATCAATATTATAAGTATAGAAGAATTTAGTAATTCCTGTAACACTTTTAAATCAACTAAAATAAACAATTTTAGACGATTTAAAAGTGATTGTTGAAAGTTATAGCCTAGTTATAAAGTATTATTTAGAGTGTGATTTTAAAAACATACTTACATTCTAAATGCTTGAATAAAAGGAATCTGTCATTCCTTATGCCAGGGCTATATTTGTTACTTTTCCCATAAACATACTGAACCATGATCTGTTTGGTCGATCTTTCCTCCACTTCTACGGGCATTCTGTCATTGTCAGGTAAGAGGCATATAAGATATGGCGAGTATAAAGGTTCATTCACAGTACCATCTTGAGTAGCCAGTATTTTGACAACATAAACCAACAGACTGTGTGTTGTATTTACAGATGCTTGGATAATATTGAGCTTTTCATCGAAAGTGTGTAGCGTTATCAGGGTTTTAGTTTTATTAGTATAAACGCCTATGTTGAGCACTTCTCTCCCCTCTTTGTCACTGGTTACCCATGTCATCATTTGTGAACCATCCTGTTCCTGCCCAACTAAACGCCATTCCCTTGCTGTTATTTCTAAAATAACACATAAAGGCGAATTAATAATAGCTAATAAAAAACAAACCGTTATTTATCTATTAAATACTCGATCACATACCTTCCTCAGTTTGAGTCTGGAGCACTCCGCATAGCTTCACAGCAATATTTACTGCAGCCATTTCAAATATGGAATTCACCTGTTACAGTTTTATCATAATAATATCACTTTTCACATACGTTATCAGTAATTGAAATAGCGCACCTTTATTGACTTTTTTCGCTCATTTCCTATCAGCTGGCGCCCAGCTGTACAGTAATGTGAAGTTTGGTATTTCATAGTTGCCAACATAAGCAACCAAAATTCAGGCATCAAGCTACCAAAATATGGCGCTTAATTGCAAGAGAACCAATCACGATCAAGCTTTGACTTCAGTTGCAAACTCCAATTTACGTAATCATATATATTTCAACTTTGATTTTTTTCATATTTAAATATGTTATAATTTATGTTTATAATTTTTAAGTAAACTCCAATATCTTCTCTTAATAAATGTAAGTTTTGTACATTTTACATAATTATAAATAATTCATTAAATACTTTCAAATAAATGTATTCATATAAATTTACAGTTTTACATATTTTTATTATAATAATAAACTTCTGTTAAAGAAAATAATATCATAACTTGAGTTTTAAAATTTTGTATGCGTAATATAAATAATATGAGTGCTGCGTACTGTGAAACACACTTACAACTGACAGCTATTTTCAGTAGAAAATAACAGTGAAGTTAGTCGCAAATTTACTTATAGAGTACCAAGTTTTACCGCGACATTTTCGCGCGGAAAGCCGGGCGTTATCGAGCCGTGAAAAGGTGAAAAGTGATGTGTAAATTTAAATATATATCTAATGTATAACCTTTTTAACATATTTTAGTAAATCAGGTATATTGTGTCTAAAATTTAAGGGTAAATAGTCGTTATTATACCACCGAAACGATATCCCGTATCTAGTGGATACCAAAATTTTGTTTTGTGGAATTTGGATTAAATTTTGAATGACCAGGTATGTTTGCATTAGTTCCTTCTACTCTTAGTAATCTTAAAATCCTCTTTGAAAATACATTTCATAGTTATTTTGATTCTTTAACGAGAATTTAGGTTATAAAGCTTAGGGGGGCGATAAGCCAAGCCAATTATACGGTCAACGGTTATGTCTTTGTAGATTATTAGAATTAGCTTTTCCGCTTTTCTTTCGGAAGTATAATTATATCGCGAATATCTCATATTGCCTAGGTGCTATTTTTATCAATTTCCAAAAGTGGATGGGTCGAGAAACCCAAGCTATCGACGTGTCTAATGGCGCTGACGGAGGATTTCGCGCGCGATTGTGACGGATTCGTGGCATTTTTTCCGACAGCTGATTAGCTAATTATAAGGATCTTATGTTCTAAATTGGATCTTACTATATTCTAGTGTTCATATTTAAATAAAATAAACGTACTTTTTGCTATATACTGCTCGAAATATCCCATTGAAAAAAATTCTCCCGCCAATCAGCAGGGGGCACGCTGCAAGTTTAGCCTTTTGCCAGTGTCTTATCTCCATGGTTTACCTATGTTTGTAATGCTTATCGTGCGCCTAATAGTGCTATAACTAAAATAGAATGTCAGAAATCATAAAAAAATCGCTAATGTGACCTCAATACGGTTGTCAAGTGACATAACCCTATTTGCAATTTGGACATGACATGCGGTAATTTTAGGCCAATAAACCTAATAATTAAGCAAGTAATTAATAAAATGAGTGGCAATACTTATACAGGGTAATTTTTTTAGGCACAGGAGATAGTGTGCCAGCGAAATTGCCCCTTCTACAATGGCACAGTCTGGGTATGTAACCAGCTGATATATCATTCTCAATTCACATTTCGACCTTGATTAAGTCTGTTTACATAGTTATGTTAACAACCACTTGCAGGTCCTCCAGTGAAGATAATGATAGGCGTATGAATTTAAAACGTAAAAGGAGTTCCTGTGATGATGAGGTCTGTTTTTAGTACTCACACAATCAGTTGTGTTTATAAGACTGCCATAGAACTTTCCTTAACCTATTCTACTTATTGTAGGTAGAGAATATGCCACCAGCGAAGATCTCATCTAGACTAGAAGATGAATTATATGACCAACCAGCACATAACGTTGTTGTAGAATCCTCATCTTGCTCCAGTGATGATGAGGGTTCCCAGTATGGTACCTTGGAGCAACCTAGAAGTGTGTACACTGATATAGATTATAACCATGATAGTTTCCTTAGTCCTCAAAGTATACCTGAATCATCCAGTTGTGTGCTGAGTCCATTAGAAAATGTGGCAAGAGGAGAATCTACTCCACACTCCAATAAGAGATCTAGGTAAGTTAAATAATTATAGGACTATAGTAGCAGTTACTAAGTATAATACCTATAAAAGAATGGTGCCTGAAATAAGTGTTTCATGCTATGCCTTTAGGAATCAAGGGAAATGAATTGCCTTTTTAATGGGGCTATAGTCGATGTAGAAAACTCTCATCTAAATTTTATAATGCATAAGGAAAATTTGTTAAAAGAAATCATACTATGTATGTTCCTTTTCAGTACAAATAAATTAGAATGTCCCTCACTGCCCAAACGGAAGTGCCCACTCCCTGGACTTTCCTGGGCTGACCCTTCAGATGTTTGGAACAGCCTGTGCGCATGTGATGCTGCCTCCAAGTCCAGAAAATGCCCTGAAATGTTTGATAAACACCCAAGCCTTCAGCCACGCATGAGGGCTATCCTTCTTGACTGGCTAAATGAGGTAAGTCTGGATCCTGTTTGCCTAATCCTAAGAAGAAACTTAGTATTCTAGTCTATATTAGTAGATTTGTTTTAATGTATGTAAAATCTATTAATTTATTCATTAATTAATGACTTCAATTAACTAATTTATTATTATAATTGTACCTTATTATTTTCATGCTGCATTATAGACATGAATTAAGAGGTAAGTTAATTGAGTAGTTTTGTTGTTAACTTTCATGTTATTTTCATCAATTACAAATATGAGATTAAGCATTTTTTTCACAGACAATGATTTTACACTTAGTGATGTAATATAGGGTCAATGACCTCTTTTTTACCGTGTTCAATGACCCCTCCAGAACCAACGCGTTTGACTTTGCACCATCTACTTTACCTACTTGATGCTGATTAACAGTAAATTTTTTGAAAGAAGACTTTTAATTTTATAACTGTATTTCAGGTATAGTTTATTTGTTTTGTATTGTTTACTTTATGCAAGTTCGACTTTATTACTAAAAGCAAATGGTGTTGTATTTTAATAAACTTGCTCGATTTACATAATTGAGTATATTTATCCTGCATACGACTGTTCCAAAAATATTTGGGGTGGGACCTCCATGCAGATCAGCGTCGGCGCCAAGCCGGTCTCATCTGCCGATCTATAAATAAGACTATTAATTTTTGCACAGTTGACAATAATGTTACTTAATAGTCGTTCCCACGCGGATGTTGTCTAGTGAAGTACATGCTAGTATTTGTCTAGGTAAAAACTCGGCTCGTGTTTCGTGCGTGTCCGTTATTTTTAGGACATCATTAGTGCTGACGATTTTTTATTCGCGCCTCCATTTTCGCGTATCCCTCACGGGCCTCAGTGCTTTATTGATTTGAATATATTGAGTTAAGTATACGCGTGCCAAATGAAGCGTCTCCTAAAACTTCGAACCAACTGCATCGGTGTATATATCCTGGTATTGAACGTTTTTTGCTTAGGTACCGTTATTTCACGCTTTCATGTAACGTATCTATCCGAGATCAAACGACTTTTTCGCAGGGTATTCGCCAGTCGCGATGAGACGATTAACATCTCTACAAATAAATAAATTGGAGTATTTGTAATGTCGATGAAACAGCTTTTTATATTCAAAACAATTTTAAAGTATTGTTATGTGTCTGTTAGTTTCGGTTTATCTTGGAAACAGCTCGACCGAATTTATCGAGCCCTAATAATATAGTCAAATAGCTGACCACATAATAATAATATTTATTCGCATAAAACTTGGTATTAAAAGATGTTACAAAGAAAGCTGAGAACATACGTTTTGCCATTATATAAAAGCATGCAAATTTCTTTCTAATGTATAAGCTTCAAAATATTTTTTGTTGACATTGGCTTTAAGAAACATATATTATATATCTATACGCAGAATATATATATATATAAAACTTCGCCTCGGTTTGTTTAGGCTTGCATCAGAACATTTAATAAATGTTATTTTGTGTTTTCCTACGAAACTTGTAGCGCGATGTTAAACCGCGCTGAACCGGTTTCTAACCAGGGGTGATTAAATTAGTCGTGACAATAAATATGCACCCTTAAACGCGGGGTTGTTTTGTCCGGTATAATAACAGCATTGTGTTTGATGTATGACGTTTCGGTGCATTGAAATAGGAATAATTACACAGGTGTTATTTGAAGTGGCAACTAATGAAATTTTAGTGAAAGTTGTCGTCTACTTTCAATTTGAATAACTAAGCCAATCTTATAGATTATTCGATCTCTAATTATTATTACAGAGTAGAGCCTTGTTCTGTGCTTTGCATCCCGTGGTACGGGTGGAGTTAAATAGTACCTCCCTCTGTACCAGGTGTCGTAAAAGGCGACTGAGGTACCGGAACCGACTGTGGCGGTATCCGAAACAGTGCAGCTAAATTACTACAGGGTGGGGATGGGCAGCAGCGTCCCCATCGCGAAGCTGCGCTCTGCGGTTGCCATCCCGCCTGCCCAGTGCGGCAAATGTAGATAAATATCTCCATTATCTTGCAGAGAGGCCTATGTCCAAAACTTTCCATGACTTTTATGATGATGAGCATAGTAAGCAGTGTCCCAGTCGAGTCGCATTCTTTCTATTGTTTGATTAGCGTGGCAATATATACGGGTAAAAAACCTCTTATCATTGTATTAAAAATATCTTTGGTACATCATTTCTATGTACATCGCTAGTCGTCAAAGGGCTCGTAAGGGGATCGTTAGATGTAGTCCCCGTTAACATGTGCATTTCCAGCTTAGATTGCTCACTGATAACCGATTTACAATGTTATTATATTTTTTTAAATAGATCTGTAATTTGTCTGTTTCAACTTACTAATTCTGGATCAGTAAGTTGAAGTGGCAGTGGGCAGGGTCATCGGTTCTACGTACCAAAATTTTACGCAGAACCGATTACCGATGGAGTCGTAACCACGTACTGGCAAGCGTAGCGTTGCGCGTCCACCCGCAAGATGGACAGACGATCTGACTAAAACCGTAGGATCGTGCTGGACACAGGCCGCATACAACCGGTTCCATTGGAAATTACTTTGGGAGGCTTATGTCCAGCAGTGGATGTCTTATGGTTGATAAGATGATAATTGTCTGTTTATTTGTTACAAGCATACAATATTTCGTATTGTTCCATAAAGTTCCATTCAAGGTACGGTTCTCTAGTTTCTTGAATACGTAATTTAGGTATGTTACTTGGTGAAGATCGTTTCTAATAATGAGAGAGTTAAGTAGTTTTTGAGTTAAATTATAAGTAAACAAGGGGTTCTTCGCAAACTCAGACACAGGAATACTGTTTTAAAAAATGCTAAACTGGCTTACGCGAGCACTTACCATTATTCCACCGATGTCTCAATGTTATGTTTCATGTTGCAGTTTATTTGTTTGATCCTAATAGCTTAAGTACAAAACAGTTCCGTGTTTGCCGTGTACCAAAAAAATTGCGATGTTCCAAATATCTGTCAATGTACATTCAGTTATTTATATTATTGAAACTTCATTTATATAAATAAACGGCACAGGTTTCTTCGCACAAGGGTTATGTAGCCACACTTATAACAGTGTGGAGTGACTAATAATGATATATTATCATATATTACATCAGACAACAGAGGAATCATAAATTTAATGCCCAAAAATATATATTTGTTTTGGGTGGGGATGGAACCCAAGACACTTCGCGCACAAGATAGGATCGCTACCATCTGCGCGATCAGACCCTCTGTTATCTTCTAGGATATAAATTTTAAATAAATGTTTAAAACGTATTAAGTATCACCTAAAAATAACGTTTAAGTAATCCATTATAAACACAAGATATAGACTTCATCAAGAGAATTCTATTAGGACTGATTTTATCCGGCCTGACTCAAGCGCGATCCTGCGTTTCTAGCTCAATAATCCATCTAAAGGTAGTCCTCATACAGACATGGTCTGCATTGATATATCACTCTCACTCACTCACTATTTCTACCGCCAAACGGCAGTGCCTACATTGCTATATTCCAGTTTGAAGGATACGAGAGGCAATCAATTATTAAATTTAAAAAATGTAACAGTAATTCGAATAACATTGAACTCTATTAGGGGAAAATTATTCTTCGTAGACTATAAAACGAATCCACCCGAGATTAAGGTTTTAATTGATTACAAGTATGTCTTCATGGTGAATCAGCGCCAATATATTTATTCTATAAAAACGACAGATTATATCCTCGTGATGATGTGATATGTTTCTCGACTGCGGTGAACTCACTGTCGCGTATACGAAAATAAAAAAGTTTAGATGTAAATATATTTTTATGAATTTGAGCGTCTTTTCCCCTTATTTGGCTCTATAATCTGTTGTTTAAAAAACCTTAGTCAAACCAAAAACCAGTACAGAAGAAATTAAATGTAGCCAATAATATGTAGATACTGAATCTTAGTCTACATGCAGTATGCAACACTGAATTGGGCAAGGAATAATACTGTATTGTATGAAATAGGTTAGTAAATAACCTATATATTTATTAGCAATATGTAAAAGATAAAAAACTAAAATTTGAAAGATTTAACCAACGTTTGCAACAAGCGCACCAAATGATTGTAACGACATCGCATTATAAATCTTTGAATTTTTCGGCTTCTGTAATGCTAAAACTGGCATTAAAATTAAAATTCTGAGCGGACAGGTTAAATTTTATACTATGTAAATATTAAAGAAAGTATATCATGATTTGTTATCTTATATCTAGACAAAGGCGGCCTGAAAGAGGTCGCGCTAGGCAATAAAAATGTTCCTTGTTCTATTAAAAATATACCGACATATTAAATTTATTTATGGTGACAACAAATAATACCTTCTTCCTTGAAAAGGATTTATATTTTACTAACGGCGCTCCGAGCTTTCTCACGCGTAGTTCCGCGTACTTTGTACCCTAATTTGAATAATCAAATTAAAATTTTTCGAAAAGCAACCCTTAAGGATTTAAAAAAATATTTTTTACGTGAAACATGAAACTGTCAACAAAAAACTTTCATGCTGAATTTCATTCTAATATCTTCAAAAACAGCAAAGTGTCATACTTTACACCTCCGTTTTACTCCCTTTGGGGGTGAATTTTCAAAAATCGTCTCTTAGTGCCCGATGGCGGCGCAAATGGTATTAATCCTACCTTGTGCGCCAAAGGTCATGGGTTCAATCCCCACCCTGGACAAATATTTATATGATAAATTGTTGTGTTTGTTCTGTGTTTGGGTGTCAAATATATGTATCTGACGTCCGTAACACTTGCATCAAGCCTGTGTCCTATCGGGGTAGGCAGAGACTAAGGAACAAGTCCGTAACACAAGTGCTGCAAGCGACTTATCGCGGAGTCAGGTCAAGTATGAGATGTTATGTGAATATATTATAGATCATCGTAGTAGCGTCCTGCGGTTGCATTTTAGTTTCCGTTCCCGTGAGAATAATAAAGAATAAAATTAGCCTAAGTAACTCATAAGTAAGGAGTAATTAGGGCAGTGATCCTATCTTATGTGCCAGGGGTCGTGGGTTCGATCCTCACCCAGGAAACATATTTGTGTTTGTCCAGTGTCTGGGTGTTGGATGTATGTATTTAGGTACTATATTTGTGATTCCTCTGTTGTCTGATGTCCGTAACACAAGTGCTTTTAGCGACTTACAGCAGAGTCGGATCAACGTATGAGATGTTTTGTGAATATTATATTATTATAATAACTTCAACTATTTCCCTATGAAAGCCCCGTTTAATCGGCCGTCTCGGAGTTTACCTCAAACAAGACAGGCAGGCGGAAAGATGTTAATGTATCCCTATTTTAAAATGCTGTTATATTTATATGTATAAGTTTCTTTAAAACAATTAAAATTCTTTTGCGTTTTCGAACGAAATTACACAGCTCGATACAATGGCGATGTTATTAACTCTTTATCGGTGTAACGACCAAAGATACGGGCGATACGAAGTGCATTTTGTTTGGCGTAGCCGGCCCCTGTCAGTCGACGCAACCGCACACCGATATGGTCCGACTGCAAATGTCGATCTCCTTCGATATTGCACGTTTATATACATTTTATTGACTCATTGGCCTGTTTTAGGAACGATTTCAATCAATTTCGTTTTTTATCTTCAATTTTTGAAATCTGTCGATGCTTGTTATGAACACGGTTATATTGAGGTCTAATACGAGCTGTTGTGAAATCTTCCCAACGAAGTTTATCTTTACGATCCTTTATAGGAGAATGCACAGTTATACCATAAATGCGTGTGTCAGGATGTTCGCTTTTACAGCTTAACCAATTATAAAGAAATAGCGCCCTGCATTAAGTTGTAGTACTTTCATACTAACTTTGCAACCCATTTACCCTCCTTAAGGTATGATTTTTTAAAAAATATTTTACTTGTCTTGTGATTTTCAATTGAAGAACCTTTATACTATATTTCGTACGAATAAATTCAGAAACAGCAGTTTTATAATAACTTTGCATCCCCGTTTTATTCTACCCATAAAGAGATTGTTAAAAAAGTGTTCTTAGTGGTCCCCTACGTTACAAACGAAACTCCTGTTCAAAATTTCAAGTTTCTAACCCTTTTAGTGAAGGCCCTGCGTTAATGTCAGTCAGTCAGCTTCGTTATTTATATAAATAGATTAGCTGATGCCCGCTTTTTTCTCGCGTATCTATGCTATTGGAAAAGAAAATAGGTTATTTTCTTCTCCAATATATTATTAATATATTGTATATTTCAAAGCATAGATACGCTATCGCCAAGGTCCCATCAAGATTGATTATGCAGTTTAGTCTTGACGGCATAACAAATAAAATGCTAATGACCAATTTACAAATCCCGCACGGAATTGTACAAATTAGGCGTAACTCGATGAAAGTTTATATAAAGAAAAGACTTTGTTCCTGGGTTCATCACGACACGACAATAAGCAGATTTGCGGGTAGAAATTTGCAAATGTTAAGGGCGCAAACAACACTTCGTTATATTTTGGACAAATCTTTCGTACTATATTACTGTAAAGTTTCATGAAAATATACTCAGTAGTTTTTTTGTGGAAGAGTAACGAATATACGTCTACACACAAAAACTTTTGAATTTATAATATTAGTAAGAATTTTAGCAAAAGCTTAGTCTCTAATGAAACACAGGTAAACTAACTTGGATCTGTTTTTATGAAGTTTTGTATGTTGCCATCGAAATAATCGTTTGTATTTACGCAAGATAGAGTAGGAGACTAAATCATCGCCATATTAGCCCATGGGACGACCACTGCTGGACATAGGCTTTCCAAAGGGAGATTTTTGTTCATAATTGTCGCACTAGACATGCATGGTGCTCTTACCAATGCCCTCCCCGCTGCTTTTGAGCTATATAGTTTCGGGTTCACAAAATCAAATTTGCATCGCAAAATAGGCGCCAAGAAAGACATTGAGTTGCGGAAACCTGCCCAAAAACATGTTTACTATAGCTGCTCTAAGCTCAGTCGCCTCTGATGACCCCTGGTACGGAAGGAGGTACTATTCTACTCTGCTGGTATTTCCCAAGACCATTCTATTGTTTCTAGAAAAGTCTATAAGTCATAATGAGGTGAGGTCCTTAATGCTATTTGATTGTTGCTAGATACCTAATATTGTTAGTCATTATATAACACTGAGATCACATCTATGAACGTCACTCGTGACGTTAAGTCGTGAACAGCGTATGCTAATGCATTGCGATGTGATATCCGCTTATGTTTAAGGACGTTTGGAACTTTTGTCCAAATACCTTCCTGTAGATCACTTTAACCCAAACTTCATAAACAAGTTTTTGTAACCAGTGACAATTAATATATATGTACTAGAAAATAAAATTCAGATCATAATAAAACTTACTGTTTTAATGGCGTCCGAGATTTTGCTTAGTTTGCGGAAATGGTTCTCAAGAAAACGTTGAACAGACAATGTAAATAGTTAAGAATACCGCGTATAATGTAAACATATTAATCTTTAAAATATTAGGATTCATCATGGAAACAGTTCCTGCAATTAACTAAAATCTTAGTATCGGCTTATACTTTGTTTTATAGTCCACGAAACAAGATAATTTAATTTTACCTTAATAGTTCAACGTTACCCGAAATTATTGTAGGAGTTTAAAATTAAATAATAAAATGAACGTTTTGAACAATCACTTCATTGTAAGGTTGTCTTAGGTACACTTATGTCAAGTTTCCCTATTCCAGTGAATTAAACCCATGACTGTATGGCGCCGATTGTATACAAAATGAAATTAAAGCTACCTTTGACAAATAAGATACGCTACATATTTACTGCAATCACATGCTTTTTGTAGGAATTGAAACAATAATGGAAAGCGAAAGGGGAATTTAAATATTTATTTAACAAGTCTGGTTTCTTAAACAACGACTATTCAATCAAACATTAGATGTAATTCGTTAAACATTTATTTAATCAGTTGGAATTGTAACGTGCCTAACCGCAATTATAAATGACGCAAAATGTTACAACTATTGTTCACTATAAGATAATATTTGTTTGTAATCTATAGCGAAATATTGGTTTCAAACAAAGGCAAGGAGGAAGATAATCTAACAAACACTTTCATTGAGCTGGGGTATTCTTTTCACTTCTTCACTAGCGGTAGGAAAGATGACGATGAATCTAACAAACACCTATAACCTTTATCGAGCTGGGATAAACTTTTCACGTAGTGTAGCCTCGGGGATAGCGATAGCGGTGAGGTTCCCTTACGCACGGACAAGATCTCTGGACTGAACATGTCAAACATACTTTTCGTATTTGTGCAATGCAGGTGTAAACCGCCCATCCTCTTGAATTAAACTATTGACTCCAAATACAAATGATTTTGTTCCTTGTTTTCTTTACAAATTACAACACATTCCCTACAAAATACCCAATGTGTATGTTGCTTACAAAAATGCGACCGTTAGAACTTATCATTTCACTTGTTCGTGTAGTTTCCGTATATTACTCTGTTTAAATCAGCTGTCTAAACCATGAAACTATCGGACCTTTTTTGACAGCACTTTCACTAGCTGGCAGCTAAGCTAGCTTTTCAACCTAAATTATTAATTATACTAAGATCTATCTCTTTGCGAACTCTTAAGCGTTAATTTTGTTTTTTCTGTGATGCATCTCTTACGTTTCCCATTACCTTTTTTTAAAATAATGTGTTAAAAATTTGTCTATATGTTTGTAATTATTATTTGACAAATTTATATATAACATTATAGTATACCTAATAATTACTTACTATTATTTACAGGTGTGCGAAGTTTATAAGCTGCATAGAGAAACATTCCACCTCACAGTGGATTACGTCGACAGATTCTTAACAAACACAAAAGACACACAAAAATGTCGATTGCAGCTTATTGGTAAGCTATTGAATATGAGTTCTTTTTTTCAAAATTACCAAATGCTGGACTTTTCGACACCGGAGTGAATACAAGTAAAATTTTAAATATCGAACACCCACTAGTAGTCAGTTTGTTGTTTGAAGGACGGAAATAAATATTTCCTACTTTAACCGCAGTATACTTGTTATCAATCAACAAGGCGTGCTTTGTTCAATTATTATATGATTTTCTATTTAAATTCTTACGCGTTTACTACTAATAATAAATATATTTTTAGCGTCATAAAATTCCTGGTTTCCTCCGCGATTCCTGGATTTATTCAAAATTAAAACAAATTTTTCGTACCAGAGGTTCGATATTAGTAGTTTACAGGAATAAGGCCTACTTTACTGTCGCTGTTTAATTCACTGGTTAATAATAAAATTAGTTTGCGCTTGTAACTAGGTAAGTTAAGTATAAGTTTATCTATAATGACTAGCCTATATTTGTATTTCCATACAATTGTAGAAGGTGTTCTGAGCATAAAATTGTGCCACACATAACAATCACCATATGGTACTTTTTAATTATGTGTAGAAGTGTGTAATATGAACAGGATATTAAGGCTTTTTTGTCTTCAGACCGATTACTTTCGTTATTTAAATACTCATTTATCATAAATCATCATCATTTCGATAAAGAAGAAAGAAGCTTTAACGCTGAATAAAACTGATTATAAAAACATATTTTTACTGAGCAAATGTCTTTTGTATGTACTGTATTGTAGTGGTTTTATTGCGGGGGTAATATGATAGTAACGGTTAATTAGGGAAGAGTCGGGGAAGCCGATGAATTAGGAGTCATTTTTGTAATAGCGGGCGGGAATAGGTCAACGAACAACAATTTGTGCTTAGAGGCTTAAATATGTCAAATTTTTCGATACGAAGATAACTATCGCGAAAGTTTTTAATAACTATTACTACATATACTATGATGATGGTCTATTTGTTTAGATACAATTTTTCATGCTGCATTGAATAACTTAAGTCGTGAGCTACCGTAAGAGTAGTATAATAGTACCTTTTCCTTTACCAGGTGTCTTAAAAAGCGACTAAGGTACCAAAATCTACAGATGGCGGTATATCCATCCGTAACTGCGTCCGGGAAAACTGCGCTCTGCCATTGCTTAATTATACGCTAGCCCAGCGCGGCAATTACGGTTAAAATTCCCCCTTTGTTAGGGAGTCTTTCATAGGGAGACTTATGGACATAGGTCCAGCAGTGGACTTCTGATTGCTGGTATGATGATGATGATGAGCAACCCGACAGAACTTGGGGGATTGAACCCACGACAGCGCTTAAGATAGGGAATCTGCCTAATACACCAGTAGGCCTGCGTCGTATTTAAGTAAAGAGAAACCGATAAAATGAACGGCATTTTGATATCGTTAAAAAGTAGTATTCCGAGTAGTGATCGTGAGTGTAGAAAATATTCCAACTATTAGATTTCAACTGCGTAACAATAATAGCAGCAACATAAACCCTCGATTGGGTTACAGATACAAGCTAAGTTTATCAATACGCGCGTTTACAGCCTATTCATTAAATTATTCCTTTCCTTTTCCTACTGAAAGCATAGCCCTAGTTTTAGAGAGATTTGTTATCAGTGAGGTTTTCTTTATTTTATCCGTTGGTAATACTCCATTGAGGATCGTATCTTGTGCGCAGCAGGTCTTAGGTTCGATCCCTACCAAGACAAATTGTGAAAGATTATATTTGTGTATGTACTGTGACTGGGTGTTGAATATATGTATTTAAGTATTATAATTTTGTTTGTTCTGATGTCTGTAACCCTGTGCTTAAAGCGACATATCTCGGAGGCAGGTCAATGTATGAGATGTGTGAATTTATTATTATTTAACTGTACGTTAGAAAAATATTGCGTTGGACCATTGATCTTCTATACATAATTACTAATCAGGGTTCATATTATTATAAGTAGTTTTCGAATGGATCGCGACCTCTTAAGTCAGAAGTCAATTCAAACAAAAAGAGAAAATAAACAATAGAAATGTGTTGTTTATATTTCTTGATAATTTGACATTTCTTAGTTCCAATTATGAAATTCA
>JACJUM010000202.1:19233943-19248756 GCA_020976665.1 Heortia vitessoides
AAATAACACACAGTAATATTTTATTGCGTATATTACAATAAAACTATTCAAGACGCGTTTTTTGTTTTTTTGCATTTTACGTTCGACCTTTAGGTTACATAACCGCATCCGGAAATCTTAAAAATTTCGCCGCAAGGTAACTGAAACTCGGAAAATACTACGTAAAAGTTGTAGTAATTGTAACTTTCAAATCCTGACACAACGTCTTTTGTCAGTCTTGAGAACGGTTGCCGCAAGCCATCCTTAAAAAAAGTCAAATAAAAATTGTTAAAAGTCAAATAATCCGCGTTTTAAAGCAGTTAAAAAGTAGCTTTATTATTGTAGTAAGCCGTTAAAAAAGTAGTTTTGTTTCAGTTCCAACACATTTTTCTTACCTATAAATCTGTTCTTCATCAGGTATAACATGTTTATTCATCGCGGCGAAGGTGGAAGAGGTGTACCCACCCAAAATCGGCGAATTCGCGTATGTGACAGACGGCGCGTGCACGAGCATAGAGATTCTGGACCAGGAGCTGTACATCCTCAAGGTGCTGTCCTGGAGCCTCACGCCGATCACGATCAACAGCTGGCTCAACATATACATGCAGCTAGCGAGTGAAGGCCGAAGTGCAAAGCGTAGACTTCTCAGTGAGAGTGATATCGGTGCGAACGCTTTGCGCGGGTACACATTCGTTTTCCCGCAGTACTCGTCGCTCGAATTCGTGGTGTGTGGACAGTTGATAGACTTGGCGGTGTTGCATGTTGAAGTGAATAAGTTCTCGTATGGTGTAGTGGCAGCTGCAGCGATCGCGCACTCCTTCAACAAGGACCTGGCTATGAGGGTGTCAGGTAAATATTATTTTTTTCAATTATAATACTTATCTAGCTGTGTGGTGCCGGCAGAGTAGAATAGTACCTCCCCTTGTACCAACAAGTTGTCGTAAGAGGCGTCTGAGGTATGGGTTCGGATGGACTGAAGCATTCCCGTCGCGAAACTACGCTCTTTGTCTTCCTCATTTCTTGGGGAGGCCTATGTCCAGCTGTGGACGTTTTATGGCAGTTATGATGAATATTTATCTGCTTACATATAACTTCAATTAATCGAATACTCAATACATATACTCATTTGAATATAGCTTTTGACAGGTATCAATCAGTAGCGTACGATTATTGGCATTATAGCGTTTGGCGTCATAATTTGTTATTAATATTGTACGCAATACAAAGGTTTTTATTTTTTATATATAAATATTATATAAAAACAACCCAAAAACCATTAAAATATTTAAAAAACACATCAACAGCTGTAATTCTTATTAAGCTATTTTTAAAAACTATAGAGATAAACCTCCTCAATCCCCTTTGTCTACCGCCAAATTGAAGTGTTCCCCTTGTTGTATTCTGACTTGAAAGGTGAGAGGGGAAAACGCAGAAGTAGTGAAATTACTGTGTAGTGATATTTTTAAGTCACTACGACGGGATACAAGTGGTATCTTGCGATGACACCAGGTGGCAATAACTTGTTAACATACTTTGTTTAAAAAATAAAAGATAAAAGCTAAGTTAATGGCGACATCCGCTATAAATAAATTAATTCACACGACATCTCATACGTTGACCTGACTCTAAGATTAGTAACTTTAATCACTTGTGTTACGGATATCAGACAATAGAGTAATCACAAATATAATACTTAAATTCATATAAATAACACTCAGACACAAAACAAATACAAATGTTTATCTAATAAATATTTGCCCTGGTGGGGATCGAACAGACGACCTTGGCGAACGAGATTACTACTATCTGAGCCACCGGGCCTGTCTATGTATACGGGATATCAGTAGGATCATCTCGACTATTCTTTTCACAGTATCATTTTAATTCAAACCAATGTCGATTATTTGAATTTTAGATCCTGTTTTTTTGCCCGCCATGGAAAAGGTGAGATTATTCGCTATTGCAATCGAAATAGAGAACAAAGTGCTATAAACGATAAAATAGGCTATTGAACGACTAATATGCGTATGTAGTCGATCATCGACTAGACGCTTTCGTCGGAATCGTTAATATTATGAACTCGACATCCAATACCTGTCGCTGTAGGTATTCTGATATGACGGGCCAGATGGTGCAATCCGTAGTGGTATTTCATAATCCGGGGCAATCCCCGCACTGGACGAATATTTGTGATGATTATATGATGAATATTTGTATTTATTCTGTGTCTCTGTGTTAAAAATACACACATACATGCAGCACGCCAGTATCCCATCGGGGAAGGCAGAGACTATGAATCTCCACTTGCTAAGGTCTAAGCGTATTTTTCTCGCTTCTCAAACTCGCATTAGTAATTTTATACACGCTCATTTATCCTTGGTACTTCTGATCTGGCCTTTCTTCTACCTAGTCGAGGTATGTTTGCCTAGGTTGTCACGACATCATCTCTACACCACATTGATTTCTTATCACACTATTCTTTAATCTATCTCTCAAACTCACACCATACAAACTTAGAAGTGCTCTCATTTCAACGGCATTTGTTCTTAAGTATTCGTATTAAGTATTATTCTTGTCATTCCTATACGGTTTTATGTACAGAATAAGAGTGCTTTAAGCGACTTACCTCGGAGTCAGGTCAATTTACATTCATACAAACAATGCCAAGTGGCATTATCTACAAATGGCACCATCGGAAAAAACTAAAATGGACTAAACCGGTGTAAAGAATGAGATGCTGTGAATTCAATATTAATATTCATCATTGAACTGTCAAGAGCAGTTCTCCGACGTTTCCAGCTTAATCAAATGCGTATGTGCCGCAGGGTACAGCTGGGAGGGCCTGGAACCGTGCTACCGTTGGCTGGCGCCGTGCGTTCGCGCGGTGGCGGCGACGGGCGGCGTGCGCGTGGTCCGCGACGGGGACGGCGAGTTCGTGCAGCACGCGGCCGGCCTACGTCTCATCTGTCCCGACCTCAACCTGGACGAGAGCCACCGCATTCAGGCGCACAACGTCACCCTCGACATGTTTGTGAGTGTCGTCCGTGCCTCCTGCTTAGGGTTTATTTTCAGGGGTGCCTGGATCCTGACATTCCATGGCCGATGCGAAGACGCACTCAATCTTGCTGGACACTCAATCCTGGGGTGGTCAATGCAGGCAAGGGGCTGTTCCCTAATGGGAGAGTCAGGCAGCATTAGGTTTTTCCAAAAAAAGTCTATATTAGATTCCGATCGATTTTTGACCACACCAGAGCTGACTCTGGCTATATTAATAGGTTTCTTTATTGATATTATCATACCACTATAATTGTATAAAAATGCGCGGGTAAATATTATTGGCCACAATTCTACTGAATGCCATATCGCTTCATGGTACATAGGACAAGGAAAGTTTATTAGTAACGATGTTGATCTGATTGTACATAAAGAACACTTAAATAAGTTGTAATACGTATAAAAAAATGTAAACTAGAATCAGTCAAAGTTGACGACGACAACAACACAGCAGGTCACACAATCGACTATTATGGTATTACTTACTGCAGGATAAAGTATACCAAGAAATGATACAAGAGACGACGCCGCTGCCCGAGCCGGCTGCGGAGGCGTCCACGTCGCAGGCGGCGCACGTGTACCCGCCGACGCCGCCGCACTCCGACCACAAGAGCCCCAAGACCCCCACCACCAAGACCCCCTCCAGCCAGCACCTCCCGGCCGGCGCGCCGTACCCCGCCGCCGGCGCGCCGTACCCCGCCGCCGGCGCGCCGTACCCCGCCGCCGGCGCGCCGTGCCCCGCCGCCGGCGAATGACGCGCGCTGCCGGGGGCTTGCCGTCTCTTTTGCTGTTCTATTTGTTAGTCGGAAAAGACTCGGCCCTGCGTTGTGGATGTCGTCGTACGTGCGACGACTCGATTGTTAAATGTTGCATAATGGGTATATGTTATGCACTCACAAAATGTTTCGAAGTGTACTTGTACATCTTTTTCTAACGTTCAAATATGTATTGTTAAGGAATAATGTTCACTCTTAATGTTCACTTTGATATGCTGGCGAATGACGTGTCGCGTTTAATGTACGACCGTATCATATGGATGAAATAATGCGTGACCGATAGATTTAATGATTTATTAATGATTATTAATTTATTTTTCCCACAATTTTTTTCTACTTAAACTAGATTATTATATCTAATTGCTGAATTGTGTTATTGCAGCTTTTTAACACACTACACCGAAGCTAATTGCTTTTTTCAAGCATGTTTCTCATCTTAGTTTAATGTGGGTAAAATAAATACACTGCTCATTAATTGTTCTATAAATTTTTGTTTTACATATTTTAACGTAATTTCTTACCACTGACTAAATACTATCAAATATCTGATGTGTGCACATACATTTGTTCATTAAGAGTGGACATTGGTTTCTGTATATTCCTTATTATTCAATATGGATTTTTTCTAAGTAAAATGATACCAAGACTGAACACCGAATAATTACTAAAATGTATCTTATCTTTCTGAGAAAATAAGCTGTTCCTAAACGATATTATGTAGGAATTTATTTTGTTTAAAGTTATTAACGCTTGACTTGATTTTGGCGAAGATGCCAAAACAGCACAATTCAAACATTCCAAGCTAACTGTTGTACGTATTTTTAAGAAACTAATCATATTTGCGTACCTCGATAATATGTATTTGAAAAAAATAGAAATATTTCTCCATGTTTGATCATTACAATAAGTACTCTTTGTGCTTATGTTCTTGTAATTTCTTTTTTATGTTTCTTTTGTAAATATAAGAATGAATGCATTACAATCCAATCACATACAATCATCATTTATATTTCTATGTATGATAAGCACAAAATTATATACACATGTCATTATCACGCATCAAAAATGTTTATCATTTGCGTTTTTTCGGCCTAATCTAGTGCTCTTTCCGCACATTTTTGTAAAACAAAATACATCCTGTTTATATTATAATCTGGTGAGATTTAATAAAAAAAAAGCATGCAGTTTTTTTGTGCTAGTACATCGGATGTCAGGTTCATTCATCAAATCAAATGATTAACGTTAAGTTAGTGATGTATCAGAATTGATTTAAATTAACTTAACTTTTTTTTACTAATTATTTCATAATTTAAGTGTTGTAGGTTTTTCTTTCAATTTGTAAATATAAATTAATCTTCTCTTAAATTATAGCATGATACAATGAACAGTGTTCACGAGACTGATTATAAAACTTTTATGTCGAATTAAATTTTATATTTTTTTATACTAGAGGTTGAATATTTTTTTGCTGTTTGTCATTTTTAACCAAAGACATTTCCTACATTATTACCTATTAATTGTATGTAATTCAAATTTAGTAAAAACGATGCTTTAAAATTGTATATTTAAATGAACATACTAAAAATTAACGGGTAAAATAGACAAACATTTAAATTTTGCTACAATATTGTTAAAATAATTAAACTTATTTATTCAAGTATACCTTGTGAAAGGTTCACCCTCGCCTTCTTTATTCACTATAAATTTATTATACATTTCTTGTCTCTTACTTACCACTTAGTTTATATGTAAAGACGATGTTAATGTATGATAGATTTTGATCACTCATTCAATGCACATGGCACTGAAACTAAATCCGTATTTAAAAGATAGTGATTACCACGACCCGCGGACAGTTCTCGAGATATCACCAAACAATTTAACGCATTGAGCGTAGAATTCATTAAAGCCTTTCAATGTATATGAGGATAGCTTAAAGCCAGGAGCATTTTAGTGAATTATCGAAAATAGAGTTAAGGCCAACGAATACGCTTATACCTTAAGGCATACATTCGCCGTATAAATAAGACTTGTTACTTTATACTGAAAATAAATATATTCATTAATGGTAAACTAAGAACGCTTTTAGATGTAAGTAATTTTATATCAATTTATTTGAAACTAATATAAAACTTAATTGTAGTAGATCTTTTTTTCAATTGTATTCCCAGAATTGAGGTGTGTGCGATCTCATAGACTCAACAGCAAGCCATAAAACGACATGGTCGGATTTGTTTGTCAATTGTGCAATAATATGCATAGATCACATGTTTGTGCTAATTTCGATGTATGGATTCGAGGATATAGTATTAAATATGGTGTTGATTGTATCACGGTTTTTATTTTACTTATGAAAATAAATTAACGATTTATAAAACTTACACATTGAATTCACAATGAATAAAAAAATCTAATACATTCGGCGAAGTAGATGGTAACTTAAAAACATCGTAATATACTAACATATGTTCAAAGCCAATCGTATTAAAACATTAATTATAAAATAAATGAATCCACAGGATTCCTATGACTTAATTCTATGGTCGCGGATTGGCCATCCTGTAACAAAAAAACAATATATAGTACTAGTTTTTGCCCGCGGCTTTGTTCGCGTTTTTCGGGCTTTTCTGAGTTAGAACACGACAACTCCGAATATTATTTATATAAATATGTCTTTCCATTTAGGGATCATTCTACCTTTAAAGTCACAAAAAATCCTTCTTAAGGGATTAGGGACAGATTAAAAAAAAATTACATGTGATTCTTTTTGTTTAACTTTTTACCATGAACATACATTTATTTTGTACGAATACCGTTTCTAGCTGTTCCTATTTGCCTACTAACAATATGTCGTCATAGCAGAAAACAGTTAAGGCATCCTATCATCATAACAGAGCAGTCGAAAAGCATCAACTGGTGGAAATGACAGGGCTGGCCCAATAAAAGGGGGGTTTGCCGCGCTGGGCAAGCGTAGTTTCAATCGAATCTGTAAGGAAATGCTGCTGCCCATCCCCGCCCTGTCGTATTATGATTTGAGCTACACTGTTTCGGGAGGATATACCGCCATCTGTCGGTTCTAGTGTCTCACCACACGTTCTATACAATATTAACATCAGAATTAGTAGACACACATACCATGAAGATGAACCAAATCTACCCTGAAGGCTACTGGCTGGCTAACGAACTAAGTCGGCTGCTGCTTAGAGGCAAAGAGAACTCACAAGTGTATGCTGATCATGGGGCCGGCGGTGACGGTAGAGGCGTCCTGAGGCGTCAGGAACACGTACTGGCGGCTCGAGTTCTTCAGCGCGTGGTCAATCAGCAACTCCATCACGATCTTGCGGTTCACGTTATCCTGTTTATACATAGACATATGAACTATCACAAACGAAACGTGGGGTATGAGAAGCCGTAGGAATGTTATTAAATTAATTACTAGCGAACGTTAACCAATGGAGGGTGATCAGAGATACTTTTTAAAGATATTTGTAAAAAAAATCACATTTTAGGTAGGGGGAGAGGAGACATAGTTTTACCTCTAAACATCATATCAGCAATAGAAAATCTACAGCACACAGACCTGCCCAAGATAGGATTTTTGTCCATAATGACCGTGCTAGGCAGGTGTAGTGGCATCGCAGAGTACAGCTTTACGACGAGGATGCTGCTACCCATCCCCACCCTGTAGTAATTAAGCTGTTGGACGGGTTTACTGCTATCTGTCGGTTGCGGTACCTTAGTCGCCTCTTACGACACCTGGTACAAAGGGAGGTACTATTCTATTTCTCCGGGTTTGAATAGGAACAAAAAACGACAACGTTATTAATGAAAGGGCTCTAGATGGCTATAACTTAAAGTTATCGGTAGAACTGACCATAAAAACGTCGAACTCGTCCATGATGCAGAACGGCAACTCGACGCACTCCCACAGCGCCATGATGAAGGCCACGGTGGAGTAGGACCGCTCGCCGCCCGACAGCGATGACGTGGAGGCGGCCAGCCGCCGCGCCTCCGACCGCCCCGAGCACACGATCTCCAGCAACCCGCGCGCGTTGTCGATCTCCATGCGGCCCTGACCCACACACCCCGCTTTAATACCCCTGGAGGCTAAGCTCGCACTAAGACCTCAAACAAAAGTCGTGTGCATTGTACCTCACACTCGCAGCGATGTTTGCATTGCTGTGTCCCGGTTTGAAGAGAAAGAGGAGAGAAGAAGAGAAGAGAAAGAGTAATGTTACTAGATAGTGATAATATCTTCAAATCGCGAGTTAACATTGTTCTAGTGATATCTTTGTAAAAAATACAAGTGTCTACAGGTTGCGGTGACGGTTAACGGACCGTATGCTGGTTTTACGACTAAGTCTAATAAAAAAAACACCTATTCACTCTAAGAGCGAAAACCAATCAGCCACATCAACATGGACCATCCAGCTAATAATTAGGGCACGATATATCGGATCGCCGGGATTACTTCTGGAAGCGACCAGCATAAGGGATATGCTGCGCTTCCTAGAGCAACTGGATTGGAACAGTCTAAAACTACGCTAAAAAAGAGTCAAACTAACAAATTCAAGGACTGGCGTGTCGACAATTTTGTGACAAGTGTAATTCACTTTGTTGAGTAACTTCACTGCTTCTCTCACCTTCGAAACCCGAACGCAGCATGCTCTTTCTGCTGTTGGAAGGAATGGGTGCACCGTTGCAAGAAAGCCACCTTAGGTAACTTTCATTCTACGTACTGTCGCAGTTCACCGCTTAAACTAGAAGCTTTAGTACGCTGACCAGCCATAAATTAAAGCTTTGACAATTTAAGCTATTACAAAAGCAGCGCATATTGAAACTTTTTATGTATTTTAAACATGTGAATACCTTATACATGAATAACTATTTGGTGAATTCTAATAAGTCATTAATACGAAAAAGTGAAATGTCTACAACCATGTTAATAATGAAGAATATTTGATTTTTGAAAAATGTCTAAATCACCCATGCAAGACTTCTAATAACCACCTCATATTAATTTTAACTTCATAGAACACTGTACATTATCTTAGTACTTATATACTGTTATTGGTCTTAAGCGTAATCATTACGATTCTGATTAAAAAACGTCGGCTTCCTGTATGAAGAAAACATGAGCATTGATATACTTATGATACATACACACACGCGTGTATGTGAACTAAGGAACCATCCTAATATTTACAAAATAAAACAAAAACGTAAGATTTAGTAATAGTCCTAAAACAATTGTTGAACAAATTTGGAAGTTGGTACACAAATATGTTAAAAACTACAGCCCTTAAATTGTGCTCCCTGGGTCCTCACTATCAGGGAGGCTGTCTCGAAAAGTGTGTAAATTATTAATGTATTGTGAATACAGACATCTGGTAAAGAATCTGCAAAATATATTTACTAATAATTTGTGGTCTACAAAGCAAAAAAGATAATAAAATATAAAACGTAGTCGTTTTACTGCCATTAGAAGTCCACTGCTGGACATAGGCCTCCCTGAAAAAGGGGGAATTTTGCCTAAAATTGCCGCGCTGGCCAAACGTGTTCGCAATCGCAGAGCACAGCCCTCGCGATGGCGATGCTGCTGCCCACCCCCGTGTGCATTTTAGCTGCACTGTTTCAAATGGATATACCGCCATCTGTCGGTTCTGGTACCTTAGAGTGAGGTACTACTCTGCCGGTACCTCAGGTCATTAATCTGCTTTTATTTCCAAATCGGTATTAATTAGTGTCTATTCATAAAACAATCATTAATCCGTATTTATTTTCAACAAGAAATTAACACTTGTATCTCATCCGCTTCGTTGGATTTTTCTATTGCTGGGTTATATGACATGAAGATCGCTTATATAGATAGTATTGGAAATGTTACGAATGACTTGTTTTGTATAATTAGATGAAATAAACACCTTATCATAATATCAATTATACTCGCGTAAATTTCTGTGTAAATAAAATTAATGTGTTGGAACTGACAGACACTCATTTTGTTCTATCCGTAGTTCGCGTTACTGTAAGATTACTGCGATAAAAAATAACTTGTGTTTTATGGCAACAAAATGCTTGTTGTTTTTTTTTTTAAATGGTACGGTAGTTTTTGAATTTATTTGCTACAAACGTAAAATATTATTAGATTTTTTCTAAATAAAAATAATTTTTATATATATAGTTCTCGTGTTACAGTGTTAGTTACTATACTCCTCCGAAACGGCTTGTCCGATTCTTATGAAATTTTATATGCATATTCTGTAGATCTGAGAATCAGCTACTATCTATTTTTCACACACCTAAGTGATAAGAAGGGTTATCCACCCTAACATTTTTTTTTTAATTTTTGGACAATTTTATTTTCTTACTTTTTATAATGAGGCATTAAAAACACATACAACCCTAAATATTTCACCCTTTTATCACCAACCCCTGTTTTTTAATAGTTGTATTAGTAATTTAATCATTTGATAGAACAGCGTTTGCCGGGACAGCTATTTGTATATAAAATATATTGGTGGAAAACAATTTCTTTTCTAAAATAAAAGTACCCTGTTACTTCTAGTAACATCAGCTATCTACCGGTGTAAGTCGTGTAAAAACCAGTCCAGTTCTTTTTGAGATTAGCCGGAACAAACAGACAGGCAAAGATTAAAAAAACACAACAAAAAATATGTGAGTGCCATATACATTTACATATGCATTTTAGTGAAACACTTAATTTTGATTAGACTAACAGATATTTCAATTTTATGTTTATGTATAGATGCAGTACAACTTACCGAATATCCTCGTATTGTCAATATAGACTGAAAACAATACTGAACTCTTCGCGCTATGTACGTTTGTACGCTGTGACAAAAGTTCAAGTGCTTATCCGAAGTGCTTTTAATCTGAAATAAAAAATAAATAAAACTCTTGAATGAAACAATACTGTAATTTATATATAGTTATTAAATGAAAATAACATGCAATTAAAAGTCCGTCATAAATTTTTTTTATCAGCAACATTAAGTATCTTGGGTCTTCATAGAAGAAAGTCTGTTTTAATTTATTCTTTTTTTTAAATCCCATTGATATAAATGTTATGTGCGATATAATTTTTTTTCTAAAATAAAGTAGTATCAATGAGTCCTTAAAACATCTGCGGACTGCCAGTAAAATTACCTCAGAAAAAGCTATGTCTCGTAGAATAGTTGTAAATAGACATTTTTATATAATATATATTAAATACATGTATATACATTATTATCATAATAATATTAAATTCCAAGGTTTTTTTTAATACGACCTAACGCTTAACTTTTTTTATGTCAATTACCTATGAACCCCAAAATGCATGGGTTCACCGTCATCTGCATAATAACCGTAAATGTCCACTGCTGGACATACATTTCTTCAAGAAAGGGGGATTTTGCCTATAATAGCCGCGCTGGGCCGGCGTAGTAGCCATCGCAGAGCGTAGCTTCGCGACGAGAATTCTGCTACCAATTCCCGTCTTGTTACATTTGAGCTATGCTGTCGCTGGTACAAGGTGAGATACTACTCTACTCTGCAGCTACCCCACGTCGTGTGGTCAACATATCAGCCATCTAAGGTCTACTGTTGGACATAGAGATCTTCAAGATAGGGAGAATTTACCATAATTGCCGCACTGGGTGGTGACAACCGCAAAACACAACTTCGCGTCTGCTGCCGTTTCCCGCCTTGTAGTATTAAAGTCGGTTCCGATACCCTGGCTTCTTACAAGATCTGGTACACACCGAAGTACTATTCTACTTTGCGCGTACTTCCCGGCCCGCCGTGGGATGCAGTGTATATTTTACTGCGTTGTACTCAAGCCATACGTCATCTGCATCTGAGTTAGACGAGGTTCTGTGCGTTACCTCTTCGATGAGCAGCTTGAGTCTGTCCAGGGTCTGCTTGGTGCGGCGGTACTGTCTCTCTACGGCGAGCAGGCGCTCGGCCACCTGCGCCTTGGTGAGGCCGTCGCTGCGGATCGAACTCAGCTTCAGCTGGGTCTTCTTCAGCTCGTTCGTGACTATGGCGCGGTCTCTGCAAATGAATTATTTCTTGTATAACCCACACGTGTATTCGTATTATTATTATTTATGTATAAGATGCGAAACGATGCGCACGTTAATAGCGCAGACATATAGGACACCCAGCTTTACGTAGCACGCACTTAGAAAATACATTATTTACTTAATTAAATTCATCATATCAGCTATTGGATGTCCTCTGTTAGAATTAGACTTTCCCAAAAAAGGGGAAATTTTGCCCATAATTGACGCGCTGAGCAATAGCAGAGCGCAGTTTATACGATAGGGATGCTGCTGCCCATCTCCGCCCTGTGCATTTTAGCTACATTGATTTGGATGGATATACCGCCATTGGTCGCTTCTTACTACACCTGATACAAAGGGAGGTACGATTCGACTCTGCCAGTACCTCACGGTAGGCACATTAAAATTATCCTTAAATGACAGCAATGATATGCCCTTTTTATTTATATTTTTTACGTAACAATATCGAGCGCCATCGAAGGGATGGGTAAGGCCGCTCATGAATGAACGACCCGATTGTTCCCGCGCGCCCCGCGGTAGATCACGGGGTCGGAGCGGACCGACGGTGATCACTGAGGTCGCCTCTGAAGTCGGATATCGGCTTAAGTGTCCGTTATTGAGTCAATTCATTCAGGCAATTAGGAGAAAAAGGAAAGTATGCTGGCGGTATTCGCTCGAGAGGCAGGCACTGTACAGGTTCGCCGGTAATCGCCGTGTACTTACGAAAACAATACGTGTGCAGTTTGTGATTGAGGAGGAGTGACAGAAGTGACGCTATTAGGCGGTACCGTCTCAATTGACTACTACAGTTACAAGCTTTATCCCATAACCAACTACTTATAAAACATGGTTTTAGAGTTGACCGTTCCACACAAACTAACCTTGTACCCAACATTTATCGGAGGAAACAGAGTTTTTAACTGCGTTTGACAAACTCGATAGTCAAAATATTGCACGTAAGATATGTAATATTGGTGTGGAAAGTCTTCGTTTGAAAAGGTTTCAATCTTAAGCGTTATTTAAACTATACAACTCTGTGATTAGAGGCTTTGAATCAGTGATGTATTATCCTGGATTACGAGTTTCACAAGGATGTTATTTAAGCCTTATAAGAACTGTCTTATTCATAAATTTTTCAATGATATCAATATTTGAATAAAACACTACAGTAAATGATTATCTCAAATTTCTCTTTTTGTTGTCACATTGCTTTCTAAAGTTATTCTAATATTCCTGCATATAATTAAAGTAACTGTTATCAAATAACATATGTAAAAATAAAGAAACTGTGGATACTGCCTTCATCATTGTTGGCATAACTGTGGAATAAATTGAAATGATTTAGGATCTATTGACACGATCAGGTGTTCAAGGTTCCTGAAAAGAAATACTAAAAGAATCACCACGCTAAGATCGCCATAAAGAATTTTCGTACGATCTCACAGCCTGTATTGTACATCATGGAACCGTTACTGCGCTGTAAACTCGTAACAAACAGATTTATGATAAAAATGCTAATTATTGGTAATGCATTCTTTAATATCTTTAATCAATGCTTACCTTGGATTTTCGACACGCGGGCAAAGTGTGAGTGCCTCTTGCGTGAGCTTGTCGATGTTGGCTTGCTTCTCCTCCAGAATGGCGGCCACCTGGCCGAGCTTGGCCTGGTCCTCCTTCAGCTTTTGCTGGCATGTCTGCCGCTCCGTTATACCCTGCTCTAGCTTTAGCTGCTCTTGGTCTATTTCCTCCTAAATATGTGAAAATAATTTTCGGGTTGTCACCGTTAAGAAAGCTCACGTCATCAAAAAAACATGACATGCGCGACCGAAACTGATTATTATGTGACAGTACTCGGTAACGTCACTACCCACAATTATTTATTTATTTGGGATGTGATTCAAATAAAGAGCAAGGAGTTCAGAAATCATCAATCATCATGAATACAGTCTCGAAAGATCTTCAGCATGTAAGGGGAACCGAATTAAGGCATATTTTAAAGTAAATAGTTTATAAAATATTAACCCTAAATATTATTGAAATATTTTCCTACATTTGGTCTTTGACTCAATACTGGTTGGCATTTTTTGGCCACAAACAAGTAACTTAAAAAATTCTGACATAACATGTTAGCCACTTTTTGAAGTTCCTTAAAATGTGACTAAAAACCGTTAAAATTTTGTTTTATTATGACTAGTGAACATTGAGTTCAAAATTGACTGAAACTTTGACAGCCTTGCTCTTTATTTTTTTTTTATTAAGCTAAGTACACAAACAAGCATACAGTCCACGTGATAGTATGCGTCAGCGCAGCCTATAGACGCTCGTAATGTCACAAGGATATCAAGAGCGTTGCCAATCTTGTGACTTGAAGATTACATTACCACATTACCTACAATTTTACTGCCTCACTCACCCTTCTAACCGGAACATAGCAATGCGAACACTGCTATTTGGCGGTAGTAATAGGTGAGAGGTACCAATGCAGACGACCTTGTATGAGGTCTACCGCATGATGTTGTAGTATGAGTGTAGTAAAACTTACATTGAGGTCTCGGCAGGCGGTGGAGCATTGGATCAACTTGTTCTTGACCTTCCGCATATTGGCTTCCAGCTCGTCCACTTTACTTTTGAGCTGCTGCCCCTTGGCATTATGTTCTTCCACTTGGGAGTTGAGGGTCTGCACTTTCTCTTTAGATATGTTCAGTTCTTCCAGCTACGTTAAAAAATGGCCAACTGTTTATAATCTTTATTTTTGACAGTTGAAAAACGGAAGGCTAATAAATTGGAAGACAATCGTGTGAAAAAAATGTGAGTATGCAAATAGAAATATTTTATGACGTCGCTGTCAAAAGGCGTTCCCACTTCTATCTATATATCACCAGTACGGAGTGTTGCGGCGCGTGCTGCAGCTCGAGCACTCACCAGTACGGCGTGT
>JACJUM010000202.1:19258981-19333389 GCA_020976665.1 Heortia vitessoides
ATGCTTAAATAACTTGTATAATTATATAATAGAAATACATGCCTCCTGTTTTCTCGTCCATATTGCTGTAGCTTTATTACAATTTGAAAGAGCTCTCATATAGTTTGTCTCTGTTTGGTCCAAGTTTGTTGCCTTACGGAACAAAGAGTACTTCTTTTTGGCATCCGAGGCATGGAAGCTTCGGGCATCATCCTGATTAAGCACAGATATGGGGTTATCAACTTGAATATCATGTGCAGTAATTATAGCATTGACTTCTTCAAACTTTGTTGAAATGACTTCTCCTGTAATGTTTAGTATAATCAGTTATTTATTTATTTTCATTTTATTTTCTAAGGTTTTGAAAGTTTTGGTAGAACATATACACTTGTGTATGGTAAAATTTTTATGTAAAGAAGTTTGCCTCAAATAATATGAGAGAAAAATAATAGTCTCTGCTAAATCAAATAGTGTGAGTTTATGTATGTATTCATTATTTATTGATACATGGACTGAGTAGGAAACATTCACATGATTTTATTACTTTAAGCTATTATTACAGCATATTTCAAAAGGTAATATATACAAATTAACCAATTTTTCTCTAAAATTTGCTAATAAGATAAGATTTTTAAATATGTGTATCTTTCAAGGTATCTATGTATAATTTCCATAATATGTCAAATAGTAATAAATACAACATATTTGTAGCCTATAAATTCAGCTAATTAAATTGTTTTAAATCACTTACCTGTAGCAGACTTGACTTTGTAACTCGAACCTCCTGAAGCATTTATGTTTCTGACAATAGTAATGAAGTCACCATAGATATTATGTTTGAAGGCCTTTGGACTACTATTCTTAATCTTAATCTCAACTGTTGCAGAATTTGCTCCCTTTTTTATGAATGCTGGAATTGATAACAAACTGCTGGTTCAAAGCCGATATATAGGTAATGTACACCATTTATCTTATTCATTAATAATAAGAAACTCGATAAGATACTTACAATGCAAGTTGTTTCCCCTATTGGTAGCCGAAGCTCTACCACCTAAGCCGACTACAAGAGCGGTTAAAATCGCACTTTTACCACTACCGTTTCTTCCGACTATAAAGTTTACATTCTTATTTAAGTTAACTTCCAAATTTTCATGACAAAAGAAATTGCGGACATGTATACTATGGATAGACCCATCAATATCCTCTTCTATAATATCTTCTTCCATCATTTAAGCCAAAAGTTTATCTACAAAGTACACGGAGCAAATTATTTTGCGCCAAACGCTTCACATACGAATATTGTTTTGACAGTCACATTTTGACATTGACAATCGTTTCATCATTCCTAAGAAAGAAAACAACTAACACAAAAATCTAAATAATTTTAAATACTGCAGACAACAGCCGTGTCGATAAAACATGAAAAATAATGCTTATTATTTACCATAAGTTTAAAGCTGAAATATATTTTTTTAAGTTAAAAAAGATAAAAATACATCTCACCCTTATTAACGTTGGCAACATTTTACAAAACGCCATTTTACTGGAGAAAATCACGGAAATTTTTCGATTTGTTGTTGCCTTCTTATGTGCAATTTGTGAGCAATAAATATTTTATTTATTGTAAAGCGTTAACTACTCTACTTAAACGACATTATTGCAGAACTGATAAACCCCGTACATTTTTCAAGGTAAACAACTTTCAGCGTGTATGATTACAACTTAATGAATTATCTGTAATATCCAATAATTGCATTCTATTTTTGTAAACTTTTATTGTTTCTAACGGGTATGATCAAGTTTTGCTACTAATTTGTCTTATTCAAGGTTTCAATAATTTAGATCACAATATTGAAAATTTTGCGGGTAAACAAAACAATGCTTCTTTCTAATCGTTACAATTAAATTTTTGTAAACTCATTTCCTATTCTACTTGTTTTTTTTTCTATTTAGTTAGGTAACTGATAAAATGGAAACCTTGGGGTAGGAGTACTTATATGCGAGGGAATTATAAAACAGTAATGTGTTTATCTTATATCTTTAATTACTAACCTATACATGAGGAAAGCGCTGATGAGTTACAAGTAAATAAATACTGCATATAATAAGCTACTAATTAAAATTAGTCTTTCTTATAGCTACTACCCTTTGTTTTACTGTCCGATGTGTGATGTCAAGGATTAATAAATCTTAACATTTATACTAATTGTAAATATTTTCAAAGAAACCCTTTGATTACTTTAAGATTGTCTACAATATATCATATTAGCTAGTATCTAAACTAATATTAATTCACTGCTATCTTGCACACAGCTGTAAGATAAGTTATTAATATTGTTCTGTGTACTTCACAATCTCTAATGAATCAAATCTATTATGCAATTTGTAAAACTATTCCTTGATGTTTAATCTTATTTGTTCATACAAAGCAGATTATTCATTTTATGTTGTAAATTTCATCATATCAGCCATTACCTTACATGACATAGACCTCCTCAAGAAGGGGGAATTTTGCCCACAATTGCCATGCTGGGCAAGCATGTTGGCAATCACAGAGAAAATTGAGGATGGATATACTGCTATCTGTCAGTTCTGGTACCTTAGTCCCCTCTTACAACTCCTGGTACTGATGGAGGTACTATTTTAGCAAACATGGCAAATACTCTCATCAAACATCTCACTTTTATTAACATTTAATAAACTTAATATTCAATAATAAAAATAAATTAAGGTTTTCAATTCCTTGTAATTTTTTTTTTTAGATTAACATGAGTGATTCACCTGACCAGAATGATCCTCCAAGAGATGTAAGTATTTTCTAACATAAATCAAGCCTATTCCGCCAAAATGCTTTATGACCCAAAGGTGACTAAATCAATGTCTGTTATGAACTATTTTTATTTCAGCCTAAAGAATTGGAGAAGCTTGAAGAAGCCAAACTCAAAGCTAAGTTTCCAAATGCCATGTTAGGAAGAGGTCCTGGTGGTCACTCTGCTTTCTTACAAAAGCGCTTAGCTAAAGGGGTAAGTTCTTCATAATTCCTTAAGGCAATTAAAAAAATTATATAACATTCCCTTCATTTACACTTCTTTTGAAATATTTTCAGCAAAAATTTTTTGATTCTGGAGATTATCAAATGGCAAAGCAGCGACCAGGAAATCTTGCTGCACCCTTTAAAGCTCCTGCTGTGCCGCCTAAGTTGCCTACCGGTGATGCCATCCCCACTCCAGACACAGTGCCTGTGCGGAAGACATCCATCATTCAGCCCAAGTTCCAGGCACCAAGTCAGACCTCCTAGCCCTACCTTTCTACCATAGGCATCAGACCATGTCACTAACATGATTATTATTCCAAAACTTATTTTTGCTAATGCATCACACTAAGCATTGCTTTTTTTAATTTTATTACCTATATTAAACCACTTTAGTAGCATATTTTGTGTTAGATTAGGTTCTCATCACCTCCTTTGGCACTGTAAGTTGTTATAATGTGATGTGATTCCTTCGGTCATTTTTAGTGATGTATGTTGAAAATTAACAAACTTTTATAAGAACAACTGTTATTGTATAAAGAATAGGTATAGTTATTACATGTTCGGAATGTGTGTATTTTGTTATACTTGCAATGTTCAGTTATATGTAAAATTTTTGGCACTGGCTACCCTTACATATGAGGTTTGATGTTAGGGTATTAAATTTACTTGCCATACACAGCAGCGGTATAAATCCTAACTATATATTCAAGTGTTACTTTTCGCTGTATAGAGGCATGTGTTCCAAAAATAATATAACTACCATTGTATGCTAGCTAACATACATTTACCTATATATATTAAACTGTAAATAGCCTAGCATTGGAGCTGCCAAAATTAGGCACATATGATGATTCATACCCGAATGCCATGTACTTAGAGATAAAAAGTATAATTAAGAATTAAAACAATCTAATTGGTAGATTTTTAATCAGCTCTGTTTAAAAAATTATCACATTTATACATGTAGCATTGTCCATGTATATATTTATTATAAAATTATCATTGGAGTGTTATTTTTTGGTCTGCTCTCTAGTACACCATACTACGAAAATTAGTTCTAATGTTAGTATGTAAAGCGAGTTTTATTTTTTTATATAACGTAAATATAACTAATAAAAGACATGTCGTAATTAATTAACCTTTTTGAGTAAACAATTTTATCCCAAATAATTTTTTGCAATGTCCTTGTTTTCATTTAATATTATTTATGAAATGTACTTATAAAAAGTGAGTATGATATACCATCAAAATATGTTATTTTGTGGAGTTACAATATTTTTTCATATCTTGTTAAAATACCATGTTTCACTCGCTGCTGTGATTTTTCACTACTCAAGTAATTTTTACTCTTGAGAGGAAGTGAAAGGAAATCTCATTTTTAAAAAAATATGCGTATTGTCTACACATCGCGAGATTGTTCAAACCACAGAGTGTAAATGTTCACGCAGTGTGATATGTAAGGAGGATTAGGAATGTTGAAAAGTTAGCGATAATTAAATTAAATTCTTGATAAAAAAAAGGGTTAGTTGTTTTTATTTATACATCTTTTATACATTTACAGTTAATGCCTATCTGTCAGCTATTCGAGACACAAGCAACAAGTATGAGATTATTATTGTTATATAAATAATAAATGGCACTTAGTTAAACAAAAACTAAATATGTAACAACTGAGTTCTTGACCTCCTAATTCACAACATTCACTTGATCAAGTAATGTGTTCGTGGTATTTGGTATAGTCCCATCACATTCAAACTATCGTATGTTATATTTGACTGCTCTCTGAAAATAAATAAGCTATTGGTTATCATAAAATAAATAAGCTATAGGTTACCATAAAATAAATAAGCTGTTGGTTACAATAAAATACTATATTTTAATCAATATAATGGAAGGGATACATTGTATGTGTATAGATGTTACACTAATAATCAACTTCAGTATTTTAAGCCCATAAAATTATTATTTTATATTAAATCACTAGATAAATTTCAAAGAAATCATAGCTGCAGCTATTCCTTCTTCTGCATTATAAAAATATGCAGGTGCAATCATAAATACACAGCATTAAATTAAAATATAAAGCCATGCCATCATAGTAGAGATGTTTATATTTAATCATGTGCGACGCCACACAATGAGTAAAAGCAAACTACGTAAGATCCAAAAGCTATCTGTTTTTAAAATTTTTTCTTTTCAAATAATAAACGTCACAACGATTGTGGTTGCTGCAGTATATATTTAAAATTGCAATGTGCTTACCCGGGTTCCAATGCACATAGTCGGGTGTAGCTGCGGCCTGGTACTCCTGCACGAGGTCGTCAACCACGCTGCGCGATTCATCGAATTCCTCCAGAGATTCCTTGAACATGGGCTCCTTGCGGAACACCTCCAAGAAAGCTTCGCGCTTGCGCAGCTTATCATACTGTTGCAAGCATCTGTCGAATAGCTGTGTGAAGAAGTGTCATTAATTATTTTATAGAAGATATCTAATAACTAAAGCAGGAGGCAGTACTGACCGAGGAGATATTGGTGTGGTTGGCGAGTAGCAGGCCAGAGACCTTGTGAGAGGCGTGCACGTAGGGCGAGCGGCGGGACAGCGCTACCTGGATGGAAGCGGGCCCCCACGGGATGAATGACGCCAGCTTGCGTTCACGGATGCGTTGCAGCGACTTGTGCACCTGAGATGGGTCCACCTCCCCCTGTAACAGACATTTAAATTTTAATAAATATGTACATAGATTTCTCGAGGTAGGGGCTTGTGGAACCTGCAAGTTTAACAAATAGAAGTAATTCAATTATTTGCATAAACTAAACAATCTTTCGCTGCGTAGATTAGAAGCCAGGAGAGGTAAACCTGGGTGACCGATATTGTAATTATTTTAACCCGACTGGTAATATCGATAATCTAGACAGTGTTTCCGTAGAAGCCCTGTCCTCGTGCATGTCATGTAATACTTTATTTATTATCTTTATATGTCATAATTTCGTGCCACGGTGTTTGCCCGGGTTTAACTTTTAAACTACAGAACTGATATATATTTATATGTAACAAGTTTGATCAAACTTGAGAGATAGGATAATATAGGCACAATATTTTTTTATGTTAAACATAGTATAGTAAAGACAGGATAACATTAACAATTAATATATTTCCATACCTGTATAATATTTAATATTGATATGTAGCAATGTTGATTAGTCCTGTCAGGGCTTAAAGACACCATCATGTTCTTTGGTTGTAGTAACCTCTGCATTACATCGAGTACTGTAGTTTTCCGAATCTTAGGAGCCTATAAAAAATAATTGATTGATGGAAAATCACATAAGAAATTAATTCAGATGACAAATTTTTTCTTTGGTGTAGTCTGTTCACCAAAGCTGACTGTTGAACCGAGAAGAGAAAAATGTTGACATGATATATTAAAAAGAAAAGCCTATCTTTGTGCAGATATGTTTACCAACTCAAGCAGCACAGGTATAGAATACACAAATTTAAGCAGCACGTGAGGCTGCATAATGTCCATTCTCGCGTTTTTTACCACTATAATAAAAGCAGAAGTTGATTGTCTCACATGCATGTAAATGTAGCATAGCACAATTTACTAGAGAGCAGTCTACATACCAGTAACAAGTTCGCTCGATAAATATATGTACATACTATATTTTTTCTATCAGCGATAGCTCGTTCTTTTTTCTTCTATTACAGTAGAAAAATAAATGTTTCTATTCTTATCTTGCACAATAATTTGGTGTACTACAGGGGATACTTACTGTATTCAGTTCATGATCAGCTGTTAGTGGAGTATATCCTGTCATGAGAAAGTGTAATCGTGGTGTAGGGATCAACGGCGCCACCAAACTTATGAGGTCATTGTTCATGTAAGATGGGTACCTGAATAACAAATGTAAACCATATAAATATGAAATTTATGCTGTTTTGTTTATAAAAAGGCTATATACTATCTCTTAGGAAAAATCCAAAAATATATGCACCTTAGTGTTGCCGTACTGGCACTCATGATAGTGGAGACAAGTGTGTTAATCTGGGTGAAGGATGGATTTTGTATATGTAGACGATCACTGGCAATGCGATTGAGAGCTGTGTTATCTAATACCATCACACAATCTGCACTCTCTGTCAGCCGCTTCAATGTCAGCAAAGAGTTGTATGGTTGAACAACTACATCACTGAAATATTAATTATATTAATAAATAACATATATAAAATGTTCATTGATATTTTTATAACCATAATATGACTATTTTATTTGATAAAGTTATCACCTTATTTCATCTAGATTTGGGAAGACACTGTAAGTTTGTACTAATTTCTTCGGGAACCTGTCTGATAAGTGCTCCAAGATGTAAGATCCCATGCCTGACCCAGTCCCTCCTGCTATTGAATGGCAAAGTACAAATCCCTGCAAACAACATTCACATATAAGGTTAGATACAGTAAACCTACTAAACATTACTAATACTGCCCATTACTAGTGCTCATTGTGATGTTTATAAATTTTGCCCTGCTCATGCTATATGCAAGCAACCTAGTCGAATCATTGAATAACTGAGGGTGCATATAAGTTTGACTAGTCAGCTTTAGTAAAGATGGTAGCAAGACAATTTATATTTAGTGGAAAAAAGACTGTTTGTTGATAGTTCTTTATTGAATGAATAAGCTATTTGTGTTTCAAGTTTCCTGAACTCAAAGGAGTTTTATCTTTGGTCAAATACTCTTCTTCTTGAGCTTAGCTATAAAATGACCACATTACATGCCAGAGTATATCAGCAAAAAGTTGGTGATTTACCAGTACCTCTAAGTTGTCACTACCATCAGCTTCTCTGTTAATGATGTCAAACACTTCTTCATTTAGTTTCTCTCCCTGTGCATAACCTGAAGCCCAATTGTTTCCGGCTCCTCCTCCATGCTTTGACAAATACACATTTTCTGGGTTGTAGAGCTGAAAATAACATATCTGAATTTATACATTGGTTCAAAGTTGGTTCCAAATTCTCATTACACAAAGATAAAAAAATACATGTAGCCTAACAGAGCTTTACCTTGATCAATTAATGTTTTCAAGCTAACATACTAAATAATTATATAGCTAAAGAATAACTCTGATTATACGACCATTTAGGTGGAAGACATCACTAGTTAGATATTATTGCAGGTTTATTAAATATCAGATATCAGCCTATCATATAAAAACTAGTCAACAAATTATAAAACATTTTCAAACCTTGGCGTAAGGTGAGTTCATTATGGTATGGATAACACGAGGCTCCAAGTCCAGCAGGACAGCTCTAGGAATGTAATGATCATCGTCAGCTTGATAGAAAAATACATCTTTTCTATCTGAACCAGCAGAGGCAAACTCTTCTAATATACCCTCGGGAGATATACCATGTTCAATGCATAATTGTTTCCAAAATTCAAAACCAACTGTAATAAATTATTTTTATAGAATGAACCGCACCAAACATCGTTTTAACTTGTTGTTAGCAGACTTACTTTGATTGCCACATTGGCCAAGTTGCAATGTTATCATTTCACTCGGCATTTTAAGGTAGGATTGTGTGAACTATTGATTACTTTTTACTATATATATAAATTATTATATTATTCAATTCACAAACAAAACAACCGACTTCTTTCAGTTTTTTCAATTCTGTTACAATACAATTCGTTCTCTATCACATAACTGTCATTCTGTAATACTATTGGTTTAGCTGGTTATCAGCATTTTTAAACCAATCATACAAATTGTCATTTCTTGCACCCAATAGACTCTTGTAAATAATAATTTGGCTTTGCATATACAGCTTTTGCAAGGCCAAGTTTATATCATTTATTAATACAATATTAATTTCATATTTTATACATATTTATAACCATTTTTCATATTTAATATTTTTTCTAAATTTAGTAATCGTTACTGAAGAAATGTATCAAAAGCAAACAAATCTTTGAATAGAAAAAACAAAACGTCAAAAACTTTCAATAAGTGTAACTTCGCGACAATTTTTATTTTTATTTTTCTTTATTTTTAATATTTTTACGTTTACTCATACTGGTTGAATATGTTTTATTAAATCTTTAAGGTTTTATAAAGAAAATAGCATCAAAATCGTTGTTTATGTTATAAAACCTAAATACAAAGCCAGGTTTGTACATATGAAGTAACTTGGAGTTGATGGCCTTCGATTAACATATTTCTCAACTTTGTTGTCCACTTCTACCTACGTTATGCGAAGTTTTGAGGATAATGTCAATGTGGGTGTGACTTTCGTCAATGCAAGGTCCCAAATTCCCATAGGCTCATTATAATTAAAGATTAAAGTCTACCTTTAAAATGTTGAGACGCAAATCTTAAAAAAATTCGTGCTGGAAGTTAATTATATAATTTAATACATAAGCATAAATAAACACTGTCTAAGAACTTTCATAGGTGTTCACTCAATGTGATTAGTTCATTAATATTTTGCTTTACCTTTATGTAGTGTATCTACTTAATTGTTTGCAAGGTGAGTGACATCAGTGCGTGAACTCAGCAAAAATGCCGCGGAAATTGTTAAAGTTCCTGATAGTTTTTGATAACACATCACTGTTATATTTCCCTGGTCAATTTCTGTCAGGAAAAGTGTTGATGGAACTTCAAGACGATACTCCAGTATTAGGTAAATATTCCATGTAAATTTTACTTAGAATTATTTCTATGAAAATTAACTCCCATTGAAATATTATTATTAAAATTGTTATGTCTTATAGGTCTACATTTTCATGTAGTTGGTGAAGGAGTAGTTAGAGTAGGATCTGGGCGACATGAAAGACTATTTGACAAGGAAAACTATATTGATTTTAGGATGCGTTTACTAGGTGAACCAGGTATGTAAAAAAGACTAAATAATTTATTAAGCATTACTAATGTCCTTGCTTTTAAATTGAGAATCTCTAAACTAACATGTGCAAAAAATATAACATGAATCTACATTACAAAGTTATTACTCAATCATAAATAAATAAATTACACACTACATCTCATACCTGACGTAGAGATAATTATCTTAAAGCACTTGTGTTATGGCAGTCAGACAACAGAAGAATCATAAATATAATACTTAAGTATGTACTTTAAACCCACACAGAGAACAAACACAAATATTCAACTTATGAATGTATGTCCTGCGCACAACCCCTTGTGCACTAAATAGGACCATTACTAAGTGTTCCATCAGACCCTTTACATTAATGATGATGTTCACATATTAAATCAAAGTTTATTTTCCAGGTAATGGTACTTCTGTTTTGTCTCCCGGAATCCACAGTTTCCCATTCAAGTTGGGTTTGCCTATGGGCCTTCCATCCACATTTCTCGGCACCCATGGCTGGGTTCAGTATTACTGCAAAGCAGCATTAAGGGAGCCTAATGGCCTTACTCATAAGAACCAACAAGTTTTCATCGTAATGAATCCTATTGATTTAAATTTGGAGCCACCAGTGCTATCAGTAAGTTGGTTTACATTGTCCAATACAAATTTTAAACATTTATGGTTAAGTTGAAAATGTATACAATTAAAATAAATTTTCTGTGTATCCTATTATAAAAGTAGTGTAGATAAATATCAGAGTATTAAGACATAACAATTACAGTGTTAGCTGAGTAGTTGATGCTCAATCAACGATTACACAGTGCACTGAAGCTTGAAGACTGTTTTTGTATCTAATGACCATTGATTATAGCAGTAGATTCCTTTTTAAATATTGATTAAATTAACTGGACTTGGTTAAATCTGATAAATAAAGAGATTTTAATGTAATAAAAAGTAAAAATTTGTTTTTTTGTTTTCTTAAGTAGTGCTTGACGTTAATAATAATAAAAATAATAATAATGATAGTTGATATTGATTTATTAATAAGTTCCTGAAAAAGCCACCATTGGAAGTCTACGGCTAGACATAGGCCTTCCCATATAAGGAGTTTGCCTATAATTTCCGCGCTGGGCAAGCATGTTGGCAATCTCAGAGTGCATGCAGATTTCGCGATGGGGATACTGCTGCCCATCCCTGCCCTGTGCATTTGACACTACACTGCTACTACACTGTTTGGGAAGGATGTTTCGCTATCTGTCGGTTCTAGTACCTCAGTCCCCTCTTACGACACCTACTACTGGGGATTATTACCATTATGCTATTCTACTATACCAGTATGTACCTCACAGCACTGAATAAATTTATATAATTGAATATATAGATAATTTATTAAAGATGCACTTCACTTAAACTTTTTTGATTTAGAGATATTTAGGTTTTATTCTGCGATGCCTGGTGGCATTTTGTAGTTGCTGTTGCTGCATCAAAAAGTGATCCTAGAAATCCGATGTATCGCGCCCTATATGATGTCAGCTCGGGACAATCCATGATCATATGGCTCTTTATGCAGGCTCTGCATGGTTAGATGTTGGTGATACCTAGAATGCACAGGTGTCTATTTAGTCTGGCATGCACAGTGCAATCCCACAAGAAACCGCAGCTGTGACCACCTCAGCCTTCATAGTTGTGAAAAATTAGAGCTTATTGTGATTGGTATAAGCCGAAGAGGCGAACCTCTCTGGCTTATAATAATACCAGACCAGTGCAATTGGTGTTCCTCTGCCGTATATCGTACCAGTGTGTTCCGCAACCATGTATGCAAACCATCCCTTAAGGTTTAGGTCTAACAACTCTCATCCTCACGCCCTTTTTTTAGCTTATTGGCTGCCCACTGCCCTTGTACCGGCAGAATTGAATACTCCTTGTACCAGACGTCGTTAGATGCGACTTAGGTACCAGAACCGAAAGATATACCCCATATTCGTCCGAAACAGTGCATCTTAAAAGAACAGGGTGGGGATGGGTTGCAGCATCCCCGTCGCGAGAGCTGCGCTCTGCGATTGCTTACACGTTTGCCCAGTGCGGCAGTTATAAGCAAAATACTCCCATTCTTGGGAGACCTATGTCTAGCAGTGGACTTCTAATGGCTGAAATGGTGACATAGAACTGCCCCGACGTCCTGCTTGTGGATACGACTCACGGGTTGTGACCCTATATATATATATATCAAGAGTATGTTCCAGCAACAATTCGAATGCAACGTGGAGCACCGGTTCGGGGTGGGGTGCGTGGGCGGCGGCGCGGTGTCCTGCAGCGTAGCGCTAGACCGCGGTGCGTACGTGCCCGGCGACAGCATCGTGCTGGACGCGCAACTGCTCAACAACTCCAAGACCACCATCAAGGCCACCAGGGCTGCACTCACTGAGGTACTAACCTGAAGGCTAAATTGAACTTTATCCTTGATTTACAGCGTTCCAGTTTTACATGCGAAATTCCCATACCGCATGCCGTCGCAGAGTAGAATTGTATCTCTCTTTATACCACTGTACCAGGTGTCGTAAGAGGCGACCGAGGTGTTGAAACCGACAGATGGCGAAATATCCACCCGAAGCAGTGTAGCTCAAATGCACCAGGGCGAGGATGGGCAGCAGCATACCTGTCGCAAAGCTATGCTCTGCGGTTGCCACTACGCTTGCCTAACGCGGCAATTATGGGCAAATACCCCCTTTCTTCGGGAGGTTTGTGTCTAGCAGTGGACGTTTTACTGTTGCTGTGATGGTGATGATGAATATATAAAATTAAATCGTCCAAAATTTTGCAGACGATTCAGTATTCGGCACACGGGAAGGTAGCAGCGAAGGAGGTCCGAGAGTTAGCGTCCCGGACACACGGCAAGACGCGGCCGGGCGAGGTGGACGTGTGGCGACACGAGCTGCTGTACGTGCCGCCGCTGCCGCCCACCAACCTGCGCGGGTGTCACCTCATTAACGTGCAGTACGACGTGTTCGTAAGTACCCAGGATTCAGACATAACATCAGGATCTGGCCAGGGAAGACGCGGCCTCATCTAGCAAACTGCGCGGGTACCTCCTCATCGACGGGCGGAATATTTTGTTTGAACGTGATGCGTGCTGTCGGTCAAGTTTAATGGAACACGAAGTGACTGACTGATGACGCGAGCTGACGTTCATGTCGTCATTACTTTAGTCTCTTAAATAAGAATGTCAGCTATCAAATTAACGAGGCTATTTTAATGGTCTTTTTTTCTTAATTTTAGGTTAGTCTATACTAAATGTTATTAAGCTGAAGAGTTTGTTTGTTTATGTGAACGCGCTAATCTAAAAAACCACTGCCGATTTAAAAATTCTTCCATTGATCGAGGTAGCTTAAAGTTACTATTCCACGCGGACGAAGACGCAGGCATTTTAATCGTTAAATGTTTTGTTGGCTACCTGCCTACGTCTTGAATTTTCTAAGAAACATGTCTTCGGTTAAAGCTAAAGTCGAAGACGCTTGAACATTTTCATTTTTCACATTAGCAATTCGGGTTAGGTCTGTTACAACAGCGTGCATTAATAATAATTCTAGTTTTAAAATATCAACCAAATGCAACGTCGGTATTCAAAATAATCGATACGATAATGGGTCAATTGATACAGTGGTTAACGTACTTTCGACTGAGTGTAAAAAAGAAAAAATAAAACTCGAGCGAATGGTCAAAAAATGTACTTCAAATAGGTTACCAAAGAGTGTACCTACTCCTTCGACCTCTCAGGGACCCCCCGCAGGGAATCGAGAGCGGCAATGGTCTAACCAGCTTTGATCCCTTGCAGTTCATCATCGAGCCGAAGAGCATGGAGAAGGAGGTGAAGCTGCAGCTGCCGGTGCTGGTGGGCACGTACCCGCTGCGCGCCGACGGCGAGCGCGCGCCGCCGCACTACCCCAGCACGCTGCCCATGTTCCGCGCCTGGCTCACCGACAAGCAGCCCCAGTGACCGCCGCCCTTCGCTGGAGGGCGCGGGCCTACGTTCCACCTCGGTCGCACGTTATTATTGAAAAGATCACATTCGGAATGCCCCGGTAGGTAAAGTTATGACGTCGTTGAGGATTAAGTCGCCGCGTCGACCTCGTTTCGGTCGAAATATGTTTTTAAAAAGTATTTATTGCTCAGGTCAATTCCTTGTCAATTAGTGAGGAGGGCGCGGCGTCTCGCCGTACAACGGGAGTGCTATACATTTTATAGGGATACGAAATTAAGGAACACGATTACGTGATCATGTCTCAACATTCCATCGGCACAGCCCAACCATGTTTCGATACGTCTAGTGATTAGAATAATCAAATACTTTTAATTTGTGCTCGCTTTAATTTTTAGAGTTTCCTGAATGTTATATTTTTGTATACGATGTTGCTGGCTGTATGACAGACTCTTTAGTTGAGAAACAAATGTCGAAATGCCATAAACTGGTTATTGTTATTCTATTCACATATCCTAATACCATATCACTATTATATAAAGATAATAAATACATTAACAATAGACTACTTTAAACGTTAGAGGTAGTGCCATTTACAAACATCTATAAACTTTATAAAAAACAATACTCTTCATAGTTATGATAAATCTATTTTTAATTCAATCGAATGTAATTAACAGTATATACTAACCTGTGATACACAAACAAATCCGTCCAATTTTTACTGTATCTTGATACTGTGTATTTTTATTTTACATTAAGAAATTATTGTAATCCTAATAAAAGAATAATTATATTACAAATGCGTTTATTTTGCAAACGATTGCACAGGGTATATCATTTTACAATTCATAAGTGGGCGTGATAGATCGAATTTCACAATATAAAAGAATATCAAATGTTTGCATTTTTTATCTTATTATTATTTAACTGATTATAGTAGTTAGACAATTAATTTCAAAAGATGGATGTACGATAAATTAAAATCAAGGGATACATTTTTGTATGCAAGTAAAAGGACAACATCCACATTTGAAAAACATAACTTGTAGTGATTGTGAAATGTAGGGAATCTCGGCAAAGCTTCAATCCTATAACTTACTTATCGTGTATCACCTGTACCACCGGCGATAAAACACTGGGATATCGGCCCACCGCACCAGTCACAGCAGTCCGCCTTAAGTCTCACATTCCCAAACGCGACCCTTCGATTTCGAAACACACTCCTCAAACTCTATTTTCTAATTTCACGTTTTTTAAATAGAAACCAAAGTACAAAAATAAATCTTAAAAATGTTAATAGATGGCGTATAAATTTATTCAATATATATAAAACTACACCGTTACGAATATTCCGCTTCAAAATTTAATCAAAAAGAAATTAGAAAATAGGTCGTCGAACGGTTTCGCGTCGACGTCGGGGGGAGGGTCGATTTCGATCATTCGAAAACACCGATAAAAATCGTCACAGAATCCGAACACCGGGAATCCGAACGCCGAGGTCGCACGGGAGATCTATTCCGGGGCGACTCTCCTTCCTCGGCGCGAGGGCCGACGCGGCTTCGGGGCGACGGTCGACGATTCTCCGACACGGAGGGAGCCGAAGGGCGGCTCGGGGCGGCGGGCGGCGGCGGCGGGGGCGGGGGCGGGGCGGCCTAGGCCATCTTGTTGGCCAGCGCCAGGTGCAGGCACGCGAGCTGCGCGGTCCACTTGTCGAGCGCGCCGTAGCGCGCCGCGCCGCGCGCGCCGCTCTGCAGCTCCAGCACGGAGTTCACCTGGTCGATGCGCCCGCTGATGGTGCTGCGACAGCCGCACGTCCGAGTTACCGATTCCCCCGACGTCTCGTAACGTCTCGTTACGGACGTCTGACGACGGAGGAATCGCAAATATAATAAATACGATACATATTTAACACGCGCTCACCCCCAGAACGGACACGATTCTCGTCGTGTGAATGTTCATTGCGGGTGGGGATCGGACCCGCGACCCTCGGGGTACTAGATAGGATCGATGTCGTCCGAGCCGTTGGTCGCGCCGAAATTATTTGAATAGATAAATTGTCTCCATATATTCTTTATTTGAGCTTTATTTGACCCATTCCGAGCACGATGCAATCGTCAAAAAAAGCTAATCAGTCCTATTTTTAAGTTTAAACTAGACTAGATATTTTTACAAGTAATACCGATGATCCCGCCGAGTGTGGCCCTTTGTTTTTATGTAATATAAATAAAATTGTTAGGAAACACAAATTAACCCGTGTATTTTAACTATAATTAATAGTTATAAATTGAAATAATTATTTTGTCCCTACTTAAAAAAATATATATAATTAATTATTTTTAAATATTTACTTACTTGTCTAAAATACATGTAACCAGAAGATTTTCCACTTCCTTCTCATCAATATTCAGCTCCTTAGAAATGAATGGTATATGAATCCTAGTGTATGGACCAATCAATTTTATCAAAACTTGTGTGCGAATATTCCTTAGCAAATCTTCTATATGCTCTCTGATAAACGGGTCGTCCATAATATTGTTCCTATTATGTTTCAGGATGAACTCGAATTCATTGATATCATTGTTTTGATAGGCCATCACTAGGTTAGTCATAGCTAAAATCTCTGGATCATTCTTGTAAGGTTTTGCTTCTTGAGAATCGAATGGATTAATACCAGATTTCATGAGCCTGAAAATATACATGGAAATTGAAAGGAAAAACACAATAAAGCCCTTATTAAATAGGACTAAACAACAGCACAAATACTGCATGCAGTGCAGGCATTTGCAGTTGTAAGATTTAGGAAGCATAAATTAATAATAATAATAATGAAAAATCATCATAATCTAATATATACTCACATGTTAGCAAGCACAAGATACTTGAGGCATGTTGTTCTTCTTGGACTGCCAGACTCGTCATAGTTCTTGAAGGCCTCGAAAAAATCTGTATGAGCTTTTTCAAATTCACCTTCCCTGAGATGCATCTTTCCTCCACATTCTGGTAAAACATAATACATTTAATGTAACCGAAATAAATGTCAGGATATAGACAGACAGATGGTTTTCGCACTAAAAGGAACATTAAAAAGAGTGTCTAATATATAATATAAAACACAGGTAATATTTTTCCATCCACCTGTCTTTGTCCACTTGACTTATAAACAACATATCTTTGGTGCAGTCTTCTCTACTAATTAGGACTTTTTTTGAGGAGATGTCTTACAAGACATACCATACCATTACAAATAAAAATTGGGATTTAATTTAAAGGGATATTTTTCTCATAACTATGAAATAAAGAGTATATAATATACCTTAAAAATACCCATCATTACCATTTTTTACAATTGTGTTAGCGAGTAATACTTGTGAGTTTTATCCAAAATATGGCTCTTATCCAACTACCTTATCCTTATATAAGTTGGTCTAATTATATATGTTGATTGTTTAATGTAGTAGACATTTTCTCTTTACTGTATTTATGTTTTGGAATATATTATAAGATTTTGAATTTGCGAAGAGTGTGGAGGCGTGCCTATAAATATCATCTCGTTTGAAAAGCCACTTTACATTTTGTATACATAAAGATCCTTACATAAACAGATATAGATTTTTGTCCACAACACCATATTTTTATATATATTACAGCCAAAGTAATAAAAACGGATATTGTATATACTATCCAACCATCATTTATAATGTCTGTTCAATTTAGACAAAGTGGTATGATACAGAATTCATCACAATGCCAAAACATTATTAACATAATAATATGTGTAGGATCAGCTGAAACTAAATGGTCTTATGAAAAGTTCGTCAAATGATTCATTATTCATATGTTGTTTGTAAAATGATCTTTTGTGACACAGAATTAATCACATTAACTAGCAATTTTATATAATATAGTGATAAGTTTATCACACTGTCTAAACAACCTTGTCTCGACAATAATGACCAGTTATTATGTGTAATTGCTATTTAATCACAATGCCTGTAACATATACATACATTGCCCCTATGAAAATCTGGGGTAGCAATACATGCTAAAAATATTGCTTTAACTTTTTAAATTTTATATTTCATATTATGCGGTTTTACCTCTGATCACGCCCATGATGAGTGGATGGGGTATCGCAGATTTAATGTGCAGTGATTGTTCGTAGAGGGCTTTTAGTTTTTTATTGTTCTTCTGTGCTGTATACATCTGGATCTCCAGTGCATATATTTCCAGTAACTGTGTGCCTTTCTTTAGATCATCTTCACCTTCATCAGTCTATAAATTTATAAATAGCAAGCTAGTAATTAAATCATTTGATATTTTCAAGATTACATATAATTAACTAATCCCTTTATACACCTAAAGCACTTGTGTTATGGACATCAGGCAATGGAGATATCACAATTATAATTCTACAATACATATTTAATATCCAGCCACACGAACACAAATATTTATCAAATAAATGTGTGTCCTGGGTGGGGATCAAATGCACAACCCTATGCGCACAAAATAGGAACACTCCCACCTGAGCTATCAAAAATTATTATTAATTACAAAACAGGCAAAAAGGTTGAAGTACATTCACAACATACACATTATTTAAACACAGCACAGTTAAGCCTACAGATAATAGAGGATATAAACAGTAGAATAAAAATTTTAAGTTAAAAAGGATTACCTGGCAACTCTGATGAAGTTGTTTTAATATCTTAGCTAATTTATTGAAGTCTCCTCGGTCATAATAAAGCTTTCCTAATTTTGTGTTAGTTTTAAACCATAACCTGTCATTCTTAGCATCTTTTAAAGCTTCTAAAGTGGTTTCATAAAAATCTTGCAATAGCTCCATCTGTAATAAAAAGATGTTAAAAATTGTAACATTAATTCAAAAATATTTATGACTTACAAAATAAAACCTTTGATAATGGTGATCATCATAGCAGAAGTAAAATGTCCACTGCTAAACATAGGCCTCCCCAAGAAGAAAAGGGGAATTTGCCCATAATTGATAACACTCCTGACAGTTCCTCTACCTCAGTCTCCTCTTGCAACACCTTGTACAGCGGTAGGTACAATTCCGCCTATGCCAGTACTCTACAGCTGATAATGGTATGAATTAAGAATACTTACATTTCTTGAGGTAGAAATGTAGTCTAAGATTGAATTAATAGATTTCTCAGAATGGTTCCTTGTGACTGCGCTTTTGATGTATGTTAGAAGTTGTTTGTATCTCACCATCATTTCTGTAAAGTTACTCTAAAATGCAATAAAAAAATTAACAACCAACAAAAACTTTCAACACTGACTATGGAAACATATAAACAGGTTTGAACTATGCAACATATATTTGAAATTAGATATCACAAGCCTTTTAGCAGTAAGGGGTTGACATGAGTTAATGCACCATAAGAGTCTATGCTATATTTTTTCTCTTATTCTCAATATAGACAGATATCCCAACTATTATAATATTAAAATAAAAGTTTGTGAGTATGCATGTATGCATATTACTTTTTCATGCCAGAACAGCTGAACAATGTCTATGAAAAATAATTATTGTTAGTCTGGAGTAACAGACTTCTTATCCTGAAAAAATGTTCTTTTAGGATATTCCTCAGGATTTTAAATTTTTATTATGGAAATATGTTTTCTTGCAATAATGCAAGTTCCTTAATGATGCGATTAAGTTTTTGCAGAAAATGTCACAGGCAGAAAGCTAGTAATACAATGATAGTCACATGTGCACTTACAAGTTTAAAATTAATTTTAATCATCTGCTTAAGAGCTTTAAACCCCCATTCTCCTTTATCTCCCCCTTCAAGTTCCAAAACTTTCTGGAAGCTTAGCAACGCAGCATGTGGTTCATCTTCTTTAAGTGCTTTGCTGTTGTAGTATTGATTCTCTAAATCCACATCTGGTTCAGAGTTACTATCTTCTGAATATTCCTGTTACACAATTTACAACATACTTCACAAATATTCAACAAATAAGGATTACTTAGTTTTGAAGGTAGTGTCTCTTATTTTCATTTAGAGTCAACAATCACTTTCGAGTACTAAGCTTATCAGGTTATTAGGATAATACAGATGGAAAACTAGTAAAATGTACGTTCAAAATAAGATAAATTTGTAAACTACGACGGCGAGAACATTTATTCATACAATTTTCTGAGGATCAAACAATCGGAATGCTTTCAGCTGCCTGTAGATGTGAATATAATTCCAACAATTCGCTTTAAAACATACCAAGCCATAGTCCTCCTCTTCCTCGCACATATTATAATCATCGTCGTTATCAGACATTGTGTTCAATTCAGCAGAAAATGTAGATATAAAAATATGCGCTGATTGAAACGACGGCAAAATTAAGCATAATTTTTGACATTGACAGTTAGATGAACAGACAATTTACCTTCTTTGCATTCAAAAACGCAAGAATTTTTTTTAAAATGTTACCATATCAATACGTGGTACTTGTATCGGGTTTAACAATATAAAAGATAACTTTAATTTTGTGTTCAAGATCTCATACACAGATTATATATTTATTACATAAAAAATCACTGGATATTTTGGATGTTATATCCAGTCGAGGATTTTTTAATAGCGGAGCCTAATAGATAAATAACTGGTAGTTCACCAGAGTACTAGCGCAATCTATATCAATGGTTCCTAATCGATGGTCGGCGGACTATCAGTGGTCCCCAAGAATCGGAATAGTGGTCCGCGATAAAATTAAAGATGGCAATTTGATCTATATGCCATAATTTATGACTTAAGATTGCTGACTGAAATAAGAATAATTTAAAATCTCTCTGTTACCTTTGTATAAAAAGGGCATGTTTTTAATTATTATATATATTATTTTTGGATTGGGGTCTCTGTTGACAGAAAAAGGTTGGAAACTATTACTATTACTACTAACAGCAACATATAGCTCTAATAGCCCACTCTCGACGACTAATGAAGGCAAGCAAGCCGTAAAGTCAAGCCAAAAGAGAATAGATTTTGCTCATAATGGTCCCTAAGTTTGAACGCTCCGAAGATCAGCGCTCCGAAGGAAAAAATGGTTCTGAAATCGCACAATGGTCGACCGCCATCTATCGAGGTGATGGAGATGGTGTGACTATTATTTTATATAATAGACTCATGGACCCGACAGTAGTTGTCCTAAAACCGATTGCTACCTGCTGGGCTGATTTGAGAATTTAAATCATCCATGGCCCCCAGTCAAATGCATTCACAAAAATCCATTCAAGTAGACAGAGAGATTTAGTTGCAGTATAGATAAAGAAACTAGATACCAACTGCAGCGCTATCTGCCGGGCTGATGTGTTAATTTTAATTCTATACCATCCAGGGCGCCACCCAAACGCATACAAAAGTCAAATTTGTCCAGCCGTTTAGGAGTTCAGTGTCATACACACGTATTCATCATAAATATCCAAAGATAAACGCAAATTACATATGACTACGTGAGGTAAACTGCCGAGGCAGCATCAATATCGAACATCGAACCACCAATTGGGTCAATGCTGACACATGAGGTGCAACGCTGCAGTATCGACTTCTTTCTTTATTAATTAAGTATAATAGTTGATCATTCTAATATCCACAACGGTTAGATCACTAGGCTAATTGGGCACGTAAGAACTATTTAGTAATTCATTGTTTTTTTCTTAAAATAAACAAAATTAATTAATAGTATTTTTTTAAAGCCCTCCAGCTGCCGCTAACGTAATTCGCAGATCCGTTATCATCATCATAGTAGCCGTAGAACGTCTATTGCTTACTGCTGGACATAGGCGTCACAAGAAAGAAAGACTTTTAATAATAATGCCGCGCTGGGCAAACATACATAGGTAGTGGTTATTGCAGGGCGAAGCTTTGCGATGGCAATTCTTATCCCCATACCTGCTCTGTTGTGTTTGAGCGATTCTGTTTCAGGCTGTCATATTGCTTTTAGTACTGGAACTTCAATCGCTTCTTAGTATTAAATAAATATGGTTTAATACAAATAGGATATAATCAGATGACTAATCCATTCTCTTTAACTTTTAATGCACAACATATTTAAATTTTTCCCTCCGAACTCGTTACATTTACTAATTCACCAGTAGCTTATCTAAACATAAACTGTTTAACTTACACAAATAATTTATTTATCACATAATATTTATATAGTTCATAGGAAAAATATATTCTCTACTAGGTTTCGAATGCGATGAATGCGAGCGCATTGTATTCGGTTTAAAATTCGTTTGATGTTAACAAAATTAACATTATGATTATTCAATATTAATTTAGAAGTGTTATATTTTTAATAAATTAGATATATATAATTATTAGCTCTATCTTTTTAGGGGCTATATTAGGGGCTGGGGGAAGATTTCCATTGTTACTTTTTTGTTAGTCTGCATATGTCTGCATATAGTCTGCATGTTTATTTTTTCTACTTTTGTTGTTTAAGAAATGCTCCATACAACCCCCTACCACTCATTTTAGGAAAGTGGGAGATTACAAAAATACAAAAAGTAGTCACTTTTCTAGTATCTTTACTCAAAAAATCACATCTGTCGCTCTGTTTTCATTCATTTCATTTTACATCAAACAATAAACAATGCTAATTATTTTTAAGCAAATTGTAACTTTTTGAGTACAAAAATAAGATAAGTAAATACATGTATTCTAATGTTAAATAATTAGGCATAAAAATACACCCACAACATCTCAACCGTGTTTTGACACCGAGATAAGTAGCTGACAGCATTTATGTTACGGAATTCAAACCACAGGGGAATGAAAGATATTGTATTTTAATATATGTAGGTATTTCTTACACAGACAAAACTAATATTAATGTTCATCGCGTAAATGTTTGACCTCGTTGGCGATTGAACCCTCGATCCAAGGGTCAAGGCGTAAATTGCGCCTTATGGTCAGTCAATAAAACCAAAATTTCAGGCTAATTACGAAGAAACTGGTAGATCTCAATTTATTGGCTCCGTTGTATGGCGGCGCCTGATAATATCCATAATTATTCTATGACGATGTAAACAATGCCATATACCTTACCAGCATGTTTCTTAGTAAAAAAAGAAATACTTTCTTATTATTCAATACCAAATTTTATCTGTAACATATAAATGATTTGTCACCTTGCATTTTAGTTTGTATGTGTTATGCGTGCAATTTTATCATGCCCCTGATCTTTCCATCGTCAACAGGTGCCACACAATTGTGTCATGACGATATGCAGAGCTGGTCGCCCATTTGGCACACCCCGTGATCTTGAAAATGACGAACTGTTGTTTTTTCAAAACTTTTTTTGTGCTAAATTATCGAATCGGCCATTGGATGGCCACTGTTGGAAATCGGCCGTCCTAAGAAAGGGCGAAATTTATCCAAGTATGTTGGCAATCGCAGAGCGTAGCTTTCACGACGTGAAATGACCTCTATGTTTCGGATGAATATACCACCATCGCTCGGTTCTGGTACTTTAGTCTCCCTTTGCGACACCTGGCACTGGGGGAAGTACTATTCTACTCTGCCGGTACCACACGGCCTGTGTGCGAAATAAATAATTTGATTAGTAGCATCATTAAAACAAATTTTAAACAATCACGGTGTAGGTTGTACCTAGGTATAACATTTGATAACTATCTGCATCGTGATCCTTTTATATATGTCTTATCAATCTCACTAATAGAATATATTGAGTTTGTCAACTCTTAATACAGTGGAATAGTAATTAATAATACTTCTTAATAATTCGTCAACAGACAGACGTGGAAACAGCTAGTTCAGTTAGTTTTAGTTACTTCCCAAGTATTTGGTATAGTTGTATTTTACTGTGTAGTGAAATTTCTATAATATTTGTTCTCAAGAAAAAGGCTATTGGTATGGTTTTCTTACTCTTTCAGTCTCAGAACTACAAATATACACCTATCTTTATCTGTAATAAAATCCTAACCAGTAAATAAATTTAAATATACATTGAGAGTAAGTGAAGATTGCTTTGAAAATTAAATTAATAATAAACATTGAATGGAATTACTAAGACAATGGTCTGTTAGCACCGTGGTAGGAACTCTATGAACACCAACCCCTAGGCGATAATACAACCTTTATTACCATCTATTTTTCTTACAGGAACTTTTCTGTTAACTCGCGTAATTATTACGAGTTTTCGCGTAGTTATTACGAGTTTTAAGACCGAGGATAATAGTCTGGTATCGTCAGTACCTACATTTACATCGTTGGTTCCCAACCTTTAAAGTAGCCTCTTTATATAAAGCTTATCCGGAGGCCCTTCTTTATATATTAATACATTTTGTAATGTCCTAATTTTCAATTATTTTTGCAAATAAAAAGTCTAAACAATTTTTACGCATTTTATGAATCAGACGTAAGCCAAGAATAATGCTTGATTATTTAGTAAAGTTGATTTATCATTTACCAATTGAATTGAAAACTTTGATGTCTCTAAATAATCACATAATGATAGTTCAACGTATTTTATTAGAATATTTCTGGCACTGTATTATTAATGAAAGGATTTTTTGAATTATAACTGATGACGTCATAAGATGAGGTACAGTTTTGGTTATCTCTTTGACTGCCAGCATAATTATTTCCACAACAATTGTATGTGGTTTTCCCGCTTTTGCAGTTAATATTATTTGAAGCTCGAAGTCAATCAATTTGATTTATGAACACGATGGAAAGGAAAGTATAAATTTAACGCTTTGTAAAGGATATTATTAGCCATTCTACACATACACCCTGTGCGTCTATCTGACCCACAGGCTGTGGGTCAGATAGGTTGTATGTGTAATGTGTAAGTGTAATAAATTCTTTCTTACACCAGGCATAGTACATATAAATAAAAACAATAATTGTGAAAACACTAGAGTTATAACCAACACTCACTATCATACATCAATAAAAACCAGATATTCATTCCACGCTTCTGGAGAAATACCTTGTCTAAGCAAGCTTAGCTTAATCCCCTGAGCTTCCTGTTGCTTAAGAGATCTTGAGCAAAATTTAAGCAAATTCATTGGCTATTTACCACCAAATTTCCAAAAGCGAAATTTACGCAGGTTAGATTGATGTCTCATAGTCTATAAAATCCAGTAAAGTTTATGTTTGTACAAACTGTAAATGCATTTACGAATCGCATTATTCTTTGCGATGGAGCAATAAATAAACGATTTTCGGTTTTTGTGCTTTAAGAACTTCCTACGTATAAAAATGGATACCTTTCCTATAAAAATGGATACTATATTATTTAAGTCATTAAATTTTTATTATTTAATAAGCCGCTGTACCAGATGTCAGTATATCCGAATAGCGTAGCTCAAACGTTAGTGGATAAGATTGGGGAGCAGCATTTTCGTCGCAAAGCTACGGACTGTTGACTGGTGAGTGCTACGAAACCTGCTCAACGCAAAAAACTCCCTCTCTCCTAGGGAATCCCGTAGGACACATTGAAATGATGATCGTTAATTATATTCAAATTTAAAAGCGTCAGTTACTTTCCAGGCTTTTGAATTACAATATGGTCGGAAATAATCTCCTGTATGTTTTTAAATATATTATAATCTACTTTGTATAAGGATACCAACAACTTGATAAGTTTTGTATGTATAATGCACTAAGCTAAGCTTGTTGCCACAATAGGATCCACATTTCAAATTCTGGCAACATTTATTACGCCTTAGATAACTCTAATACGATTGGTTAAACTGAATAACCAATAACCAACAGTTTAACTGTGGCGGGAAACATCATTATACTTTAATTTATTAATATTATAGTTAAAATAAAAGTAATAATTATCACTGACCTTAAACAGGTTTTTCTTGAGAAGGTTCATTATGCAGTCAGTCTGTTAATCCTGAATAAATAACAGGACTTCATTCCCGCAAATTTTACTAAACGAATAGCGAATGGTTCATTGACAGTCATGGTAATATCAAATTCTTGTCCGACTCATGTTTAACCAAGTTCATTATAATGTAGTAACTATTGTTATAAATATTACTCTTGTCATTTTTAAATAGAATAATGCTTTAGCTTTATTTTTTTGTAATATATTTTTTACTGCAGTTGAAATTTTACTTTAAACTGTTATAAATAGGGTTTATAAAATCGTACTTGGTGATACTAAAGTATTATACTGACTGACCATTTCCCGCCCGATTACTAAAAGCACCGGTATGAAAGAGGTCATTGCGTTTCAGTTGTATATATTCAGGGACCAGTGCCATTTCGTTTAAACTCGATTGTTCCTTGTGTTAGTGCAACTGCATTACTCTATTATATTCGCCATACTTTTTATTTACATTTATCAAGATGTCTGTGCTAAAGGATAAAGAAAATTTAAGCAATGGAATCAACAATGTGCACATCAAGGTTTGTCAGTTTACCTAGTTTATTTGGAAATTATGTTTTAGTCCCTTTTATATACTTATTAGGCTGCTCTATTTATATTTAACATTAATAATATCACTGTTAGTAATATAATTAATTCGTATCGTATACTAACCTATTGGCGTATGTCATCTTTTTTTAAGTACTTAATAGTATAAATAATTGTTATATTTATATATATTACAGTCTCCAGTTAAGAACAACGTATTAACTGCGCGCAACGGTAATGTTGATGATAAAATGGAAGTAGAGAAAGAGGTCAAAGTAACAGAGTTCGATCCACAGCTGGAGCCCCTGTTAAGAGAGAATCCCCGTCGATTCGTGATATTTCCCATACAGTACCAGGATATTTGGAATATGTACAAAAAAGCTGAGGCTTCTTTTTGGACCGTTGAGGAAGTTGACTTATCCAAGGTAAGATAACCGTAATTTACTGGAATCTCGTGTTTGTAATCTCAATAAAGTACTCCATTTAAAAGCGTCTCAATAGAATGTATGGGAAGATACTTAAACATTTTCTAAGATTATATAACGATTCTAGAAATGTTATTGAATTGTATCTTTTTTTAGGATTTATCGGATTGGGAAAACCTCAAGGACTGTGAAAGACACTTTATTAAGCATGTACTGGCATTCTTTGCTGCATCAGATGGCATTGTGAATGAAAATCTAGTGGAGCGCTTTTCACAGGAAGTACAAGTGACCGAAGCTAGATGTTTCTATGGATTCCAAATTGCCATGGAAAATGTTCATTCTGAAATGTATTCTCTGCTTATTGACACATACATCAGAGACCCAAAAGAAAGGTGAGTTCTAAAATTTTTAAAGATTTTATCAAAATCCTCTTGTAGCACTGTTTAAATAAATTATCTTTTAAGCTTCTATTTGCTTTACTTGTATGCATTTATCACTTAACACTCATAGCTATCTTGATTGTTGAGACACTTGAGTGTCGCATATTATACATACACTTAGTACCTATATTTACTATAATATTTTATCAGGGATTTCCTGTTCAATGCTATTGAAACACTACCTTGTGTTAAGAAGAAAGCTGACTGGGCCCTCCAATGGATTGGAAGCAAGACTGCCACTTTTGGTGAACGCATAGTTGCATTTGCTGCAGTAGAAGGCATTTTCTTCTCTGGAAGCTTTGCATCTATTTTCTGGCTGAAGAAAAGAGGTTTAATGCCTGGCTTAACTTTCAGTAATGAACTTATATCTAGAGATGAGGTAACTTATTAGTTGGTTGTTTTTTTCAAACCCTAAGTTATATGAAAGTAGTTTCTAAAGTTTTAACCTTTATCAAAACTATATTAATCTGACCTAATTTGCTTGTTTTGTAACTTGATTAAACATATATATTCCATAAGGAAATATTAATAGATTTAGAAAATAAGCATTCCTCTTAAATGGAATAATATTTTCAATATATTTTGTTGAGAAATATACCAATATATTAAATCAGAGTAGCAAGTCCTTTGATTTGTTTAGTCATTCCTAATGATCAGTAATTAAATGAGATTTATTTAAGTGATAAATTAAAACTATATTTACTTAACAGGGTCTCCACACAGACTTCGCTTGCCTTATGTTCAAGCACTTGGTCCAAAAGCCGAGCAAGCAGCATGTCCTTCAGATAATCAAGGATGCAGTGGTAATAGAGCAGGAGTTCCTTACAGACGCATTGCCTGTAAGGCTGCTGGGTATGAACTGTGACTTGATGTCAGATTACATTGAATTTGTAGCGGATAGGCTACTTGTTGATCTGATTGGTGAAAAGGTAAACAAATAAAAATATTTACCATTTAAGTCTTTCTAAGATCTTATTTGAATGTACCTTTTTAAACTATTACTAGCATGTGTTAACTTAGTTATTTTTTTTGTAGCACTACAACACAAAGAACCCATTTGACTTCATGAACCTTATCTCCTTGGAGGGTAAAACAAACTTTTTCGAGAAGAAAGTTGGAGAATATCAGAAGTGGGGAGTAATGTCTAACCCTATGGACAATGTGTTCACATTGGATGCTGAATTTTAAACAATCTAAAGATAACTTTCTGTGACTGCAGTATTATGAAAGCAAATTCCAAAATCCAGTGACTTAATAGAATATAAGTAATTCACTACTTTATCGGTTGAACCGAAATAAGTGTAAGCCCTATAAATGGAATAGCTAGTTATTTACGCCAAATCAACTGATCTTAATTAATGTTGCTAATGTTTATGAGAATCTGTTGTGATGGTTATAAATGGTGTCCAATCGCGAAAATAACAAACCTGTAGAATAATTTAAAAATATTGTAATTTAGTTGACTCACTGCTTTCTAACATTACGTGTACATCATTGGTAGCCTCTGTATTCGTTGCGATTTTGTATGAATTTGACTGAGTTCACAATTAAAAATGTAAGTACCTGTATGCAGGGACTGCAATGTCGATGTAAACTTTCGGCTTGCTAAATTATAGATTAACCTTATCATATTTTGATACCTGTATCTTCTGAGTATTGTTATCAATTGTAGTATGCATTGTTGCTAATCGAACAATTTGGCAATTTCGCATTGCAATCTTTTTTTATCAATACGGCATATTGATAAGGATTGACTAGATATTCCATTGTTATGTTTAGTGGGTTAATCTCTGGTAACGATATACAGTCCCTGTTCGTAAACTGTAAGTGACCTTAAAAAGTTTAATTATGATAAAATTATAATTAATTTTAGTTAAAAAATTTTTCTCTTTCCAAATGCATTAAGACGATCATTGCACAAATGATTGGTGTGTGTGATAGTAATATAATAAATAGTGTATGGACATTTATAATAAATTAACAATATTATGTTTCGCGTTTTTATTTCGAAATTCATTACTGTATCTATTTATTTTATTTAAATAGATCATCTATATTAGTCATTTATCATAACAATTGTTTATAACTAAATATTAAGTCTACATGTACAATACTTTGGCAACAGTCCGAAGTGCGGCACTACACACTCGTTCAACTTTGCGATGAGCTCATTCGCTATAAGGCCCCGACAGTCTGTGCACGTTTGTAATGAACGCTTAAGTAGCACTTGAACACATGACATTTATCATTGGGCTCCCAAATAATGGTCTGCACTTGCAGAATTTCCAGGAACAACATAATTTGCTCCTGTGACCACTGAATATTTATTTTATAAATTTTATTAATAAATTCATTACATAATGTGCCGATAAATATGATGTACTTATTTTTTTACGATTTCCATAGTTCTGTATGTGATCAGCAAGAAAAGGATCAAATCCACTAATCAGCTCTAAGCACCCCAATATTACCATTATTTTGCGATACTAATGTCTCATTATCACCACGAAAAGCAAGTTCTCTTGAAGCCAAAAATTTCACTACTGCAGCAATCCTCCTAAGCACATTGTTCCAATAGGTTTTTTCTGTATTATATTGGGATAGCAACTCGGTATCCATCCGTACAGTACTTTTTATTCTTGCAACATATTTCATCATAAAATCCATGTGAACTGTTCTCATGCTCGATAGAGCATAGCTTATTATATAAGTTACTTATATGCTTCCAATCTTTATATCCATAAGGTGAACTTAAATTATACTTATCCAGTACCAGTAGTGGTATTAAATGGACGGCAGCTATAAAAGTCTACCGATTTCTTTGCTGGTGAATAAAGGAGCCATCTTCTTTCTAAAGACACACCATTCGTCAATTTACGAAAACATATTTTTAGTCAAGTATCTAGTTTTCATGTTACCTTTGGAATCTGCAAAACTTTAAGAAGTTTTGGAAAAATCACTATTTATATTTTGGAAAAACTAGCCCTTTTCGAGTTTTTCTTTTTCAGACTTCTGCTAAAATGTCGTCACAGTAAGTACCAGGGTCAGGAGACACAGATACATTCTCTAAGCTTGCAGTTATTAATTTATAGTAGCTTGAAATCGATGGTTCAGGATCTAATGTGTGTTTGTCATTTTCATCACACATAACCTCTTTTTCCTGGTGATATTCAGAGGCACTTTTGTCTTGCGGTGATGAGGATGAATAATCGATCTGCTTATTTGTTTTTTCAACCGTAAAAAATTAAGTGAGCTTTAGAAGTTTTTCCGTTACTTCTTTTTGAGCTATAACTTTTTTTCATTAACTAAAATATGCTATTTTCGACATAATGAAATAATGTTTAAGCGAACCAATCAAAATTCTGTTTATCTTAATCAATTTTAAATACTTAACAAACCAACAAAATATTCAACTCATTCTTATCAGACTGAAATTTCTTAATTAGTACAGTAGGAAACGTCGTTGAAAGAAATTGTGCATCCTTCGGAGCCCCCAGAGAATGAGGATCCTGGGCACGGGTCCCGTGTGCCCTTATGGTGAAGACGATATTGGCTGCACCGTAATAACTTTACTATTGTAATCAAGGTCAAATAACATTGCGTTTCTGGAAGTAACAGCACGAATGATATTTAAAAACAAAATTACACTTAAAGTTTCTTCGAAAAGTATTTAATGATTGGGTGGCTAGTATATTCATATTCAAGGGACTAAAAGTACAAACACATGTAAAATCCCACAAAACGCAACGAACCCTCTCCCACGGTATCAAAGACAGGCCGTTGGTTTGCATTGGTACGACTAAGTTCCGGTGGCTCAAGAATATCAGTTCGAATGATATCATTCACAGAGTGGTGCCTAGACAGTCGACCCGCACTTCAAACATAATGAAAGCCATGTTGACCCATGGCATCCACCTCAGCTCCACACATGCAACAATGCGGCTCGCATATCCTGCAGCCAAGACACAATGCCACTGCCATGGGTATCGTTATCTAGAAGCGACCCCAAATTTGGCGAAGCAACAGCTTGAAGATACATAACTGATTCGGATGCTGCACGTAATCGAGTCATTTCTACTCCAGTCAAGTTGAAGAGTTTCTCCAAAGAAATACCACGTAAAGAGTCTTCATCCCAGCCTCGCTGAAACATTTATTGTTCTGGAGGATTTCTACCCACGCATTGAGCGCGCAAAAGCTGCAGAGCCAGGTATAAGGAATGTAAAGCTCATTACAATTCCATGACAAAATACGAGAAACGAGCTCTAGCCCTCTAAACGACGAAGGCGTGTTCTTCAGGCGACGAATACCCAGACCACCGAGTCTAATAGGCAGTCAAGCTTGGCTCCATTAAACTGAGAACATTTCTATATTGACGATTGTTTCCACCGATCCCTTTAAATTGGTGTCAAATTTGTTGATGCCTTCGCCACATAAACAAACTGGTGTGGTGCGGACAAAATAACACAAACACGGCATAGACAGGCAACTCCCAAAATCGATAAGGCAACGTGAGCAGATATCTTGGTATAAAGCGCCTTTGATATACCGTTTTACCTCCCGCCTCCTCCCCCGATAGTGTTGTTGTTGAAATACCAGACATTCTATTGGGACTACAAAGATGAAACAACCTTAATATAGCCAAACTAAAAAGAAGAGGCCCCAAAGGGTCCCTCTGCTTAACTCCGACCTGGGATTGACACATTCAATCCCAGGTCGCGCTTCTTCGCCAAAATAAAGATGACTAGGTTGTAAGTAGCATTGATATAGGAACGGGTACAAACTAGGGGCATGACCCTTAATTCTGGTCAAAATTAAGTCTCGCTCAATCAAGTCAAAGGCGTTTTGGACGTAATTTTTTACAATTGCATTGTTTGTGTCACTCTTATTTATTACATACCGTCGTGTCGCATGTTTTTTAGTTGATGTGGCTGTGAAAAGGAAGGCAACTCATCTTACCGAACAGCAAAAGACCCACGGCATTTGGTCGAAAATCTCTATCCTTCTTTTCTAATGCACAAAGAGATTTTCCGTACAAAAATTGATATAGGTACAACTGCATTGACCTGCCCTTTCCACATGAAGTTGGCTAAATCACACAACAAATTCAAGAGAATAACATTATTATCACCGGCCGCGGCTGAAGTCAACTCTTTTTTGTAAGTATTTTGTGTGATTCCACCATGAGAGTAACTGCTCAAATCAGGTTCTAGAGGAAAATCCAAGTTCCAGCCAGGAGGGGGGGATGTTTAACCTTGAGTACATTTAGTGTCCTTATTTCTCTGTACAAGGGAACAGTCAGAAAGTAAGGCACGAGCCGCACTACTTTGGTATCCATCGTGGACTTTAGACTCGACGATTTTACTTAGAGATCGACGCCATGACAAACCACGTTAATAGTCTGGTAAAATGTCTGATGATAAAAATTCTTCCCAATTTTTTTCATAATTAATATTTTACCTCAGCTGTCAAATAACGATTCCTGTCCCCCGAAGGTATTCTAAGGCGTTTGTATGAAAATGTTAATATCGCAAACCAATCCTCGTCAGTTACTTTTAATGCATTTGTCAATTATCTGGGATAATTTAGCCGCCGCTAGACTTCTTGCGGCTTAAGGAAAAATGACGGACTGAAGGACCCCCGTGTATACGATTAATATGAATATTTAGGCCACGGGGGACTATAAATTGCTTGGGGGAACCGGGTACCACGGTCTACTTTCTGCAGACATTACACTACAACAATAATATAATAATTATTTCCATGGCATACACATTAAAGTATATCGTAGTAATAAAAATGTGAATGGTAAGTACCTTAAATGTATTTCAAAGTACAGATGTGAACATAAAAGAAATAAAAAGTTAGTACATCATGTCAATACTCAGTATAAAAAAAAATCAATAGCTTTTATATAGTATTTAAAAATGTCAAAGAGAAAATAATAATAATAATTCTGCATTGTAAGCTTAAATACGCTGATTTGAACACAGGATCTCTCGATGAAGGAACAAGCTCGATGTCTTCTGTAGTGGGATAGTGGAACGTTATAAGAAAAACCATTATGTATTGGACCATGAAAAGTCAATGGATGCCTTCAATAAAAAAAATATCACTTATCACAAATCGCTTTTGGGGATAATTTGGAATGCTTTTTTCTGTGGTAGCTTTTCACTGCTTTCCATATTAGATATCATAAATAATATATGTTTATTTTTCAATGGTTTGCCGCACTTCTGGTGAAAAGATTGATTTATTCAACAAAGATTAATACTTCTTATTTGAGAACTCCGAAAATATTCCGTATATTGGAACAGTTAAATAAGAACTAAACCATTTTTAATTAAACTTTGACACAGAGCCTTTGTTTGGCTGTGGCGCCATCTTTCTTGCCAAATGTATATGATGACAGGAAAACGTTGATTGGGTTCACTGGTATTCATTACAATAAAACAACATAGTAAACAAACCACTTGGTATTTTATTCAAATAGAATATATGTCGTTCTCTCGCTCACAAGATGTACAAAAACAAGAGACATAGATCCTTAGCAACACTTTCATACTAAATCAATCAGTACTATCACTCACATCTCTTAAATAGTTATATTGCTAAGATTTGCTTACAATAAATAAGGGAGTAGACACTGCGTTGAAACATTTTTGGTCTGGAAATTTTGTGACCTAGTATATTTCTGTTAGTTATTCAGAGCCATAAATGAAGTGATTTTTTGCATTGAATTCGTTCGAAATCGATTGCAGAGAAATCGAGCAAGTCGTAAGTGGGTGTTAGAGTGTGTATCATCGCTTAACACTTGATAGTGGTGTACATTTCTACAGACGACGGCTGAATATTAGACCACACTCTTTTTTTAAATTTTTGGTACAGAGTAGGGCAGCAGTGCTAGTACAAAAGTTTAACAAATAAATGTAAGTAAACTACTGTTTTGTGTTGAGATAGTCGCGTACAGCGGTGAAGTTTAGACTAGGGCCGACTGTTGGTAAAATCACATACAGCTAAGCTGTTGTATACGATTGTACCAAAAAGAACAGACGAGTGCTGAATGTCGTTGCGGCCTCGGGTCAATCGTCCGGATAGTCGCGAACAGCACGGTAAGATGAAACTAGGATCGACTGTAGGTATCATCGTGCACAGCAATGGAGGTACAGACGAGCGCTCAACGTTTGGACAGACAGTCGAGTGTCGGGATAAACAAGTACAACGGTTACGTATAAACGATAGCTGAATGCAATTACAGACTAGTGTAGAGCGTCGGGAGGGTCGGACAAATGTGGGCAGACAAGTGTCCAGTGTCGACCGTTAATTTATTCGTGTCTAGCTGTGTAGGTTGAATGTTTGGGACTAGGGTCTAACGCCAGTGCTCGGTGTCGGCTCCCGGAGCGCGGGGTGCGGGGGCGCGGGTGCGGGGGCGCGGGTGCGGGGGCGCGGGGGCGCGGGCGGGCGGCTAGCGCGCCTGCTTGTCGCGCACGAGGCGGCGCAGCAGGCGGTGGCCGGACAGGAACGTGAGCGCGCCCAGCGGGAGCAGGTAGCGCATGGTGTCGAACATCGACAGCTTCAGCCATAGCATGCCGTAGAGGGCCAGCGAACCTGCACAGTAAAGTTTTACGTCAATATAAATATTTAATAAATTTTTCTCAATTTTATCCTACATATATTTATTTGTTGAAGAGTTACACGACAGCAAACCACGTCACAATACGAATGATACAAGTTCCAATTATAGGTGTACCCGAACTATCGTTGAAACATCGCAGATTAATACTATAAAGTAGATTAACGAAGAATACGAAACACGGAAAGTCTATTGAGAGTTAGATAAATATTAATAAGTTCGTTATATATAAATACTGAAATAATTTAAGTAATTTAGTTTAGAATTACATTGAGAAATGAAAATGACAATAATTTAAATTATAATCTATCGTTGTAAAGATTAATGTCATCCTAATAATTCATCAAATAAATCTCATACACACACTGTCCAGACTTCGTGATCGAAACCTTAAACACTTGCGTTTCGAATATCTACCAGAACAATTACAGATGCTACTCAAATATATTTGTTACACCAGATGTTTGTTCTATACAAACACAAATATTCATCATATAAGAAATATTCATTCATGATTGTCTTGGAAGGAATCGAACCCACGATCTCTGGCGCATAAGAAACGGAAACAGCCGAAAGGTTCATCGGGCCCGTCACATTAAATCTCCACCGAGACAGTTATTCAATTCAAATAAATAAATACTCCGTAGGTTTCGAGAGTCACCTCCGAGCGACAGGTGGAACAGCAGCGGGCTGAGCGACAGCGGCATGAGCGCCAGGTTGACGCGCAGGCGCGCCCACAGCAGCAGCAGCAGCAGCAGCGGCGCCGCGCACGCCGCCGCGAACACGTCCGACACCAGCCGCACCGGCCGCGCCTCGGGCGCGCGGAACACGTGCGTGATCTCGGGCAGCGGCCCGCGGACCGCCCGACCGCCTTTCGCGTCTGCTCGCACACGGGACGAGGTTACACCTCACACAAAGGTCGTCTAAATCGGTACTTCATTCTCACCCATTTCTACCGCCGAGCGGTACGTGTTGGGACAGTCGCGTACAGCATAGTAGTTCAGACCAATCGTATACAGCTACACTTCTGTATACGATTGTACCAAGAAAGTACAGGCGAGTGCTGAATGTCGTTGCGGACTCGGGTCGATTACGATTGTCGGGGCAGTCACGGCCGGCACAGTGAGATCAAATTAGGGTCGACCGAAGGTATAATCGTGCACAGAACTGGAGGTACAGACGGGCGCTCAACGTTTGGACAAGTACAACACAGTAAGACAATAGCTGGCTGCGCAAGCGCGATCTCGGCTAGTGGCCCATGACCGCCGCCGCGCCCGCTCGTCACAGGAGACGAGGTTACCTACAGGAACGTCGTCTGCACTGGTATCTCACTTTCACCAATTTATGCTACATTACGAGGTAATATGACGTAATATAATCAAGTCGGCAACGCGTTAGTGACATCCTATTCGACGATACGGACGTGTAGGCCGTTAGGTGAACTTAGTCGTGTTGATCAATCCACCCCTAATATTTTGGTTAAGAACTGTAGACACCTAAGCTATATTATTGAGAGAGAGCTATAGTATTGAGAATTAAAGATCTTCCGCGGAGATATTGACGAGTTGTTATTTACGATTACGGCCTATAATAGGGCGGACAGTATTAGGGGTTGGAGTGAATTTCAGTTTGACCGATTGGCGCGCGTCCTTGTGTTCTGCTGGTCACATCTAACCGTCGACATAATAATCATCAATTGAACGGTGACATGATTCCTATCGCTTTTGTTCATTGAGGCGGCATCGGGTCCGTGACATAATAAATAGAGCAGTTCACTGACCGACAGCGTTGGCGTCCTTGCCGAAGTTGAAGGTGATGTCGCCGAGGTGCCAGGCGATGGGGTTGGCCATGGCGCTGTCGCCCAGGAACACGCTGAGCGAGTGCGCGCCGCCGCCGGCGCCGCCCACGTGCGCGCCCAGCGCGCCCACGTTCTGCGCGGACACATCACATGACGTCATCGACCTTTCTTATCACAGCAACATCACGTGTGAACCTTCGCCCAATGGGGTATTTTTTACATTTTGTTTTAGTAATCACTAAAGCCGCTAGGCACCGGCAGTAGATAGTACCGCTTCCTGCACCAGGTGTCGTAAGAGGCGACTAAGGGACCTCAACAGAGTAGCTGGAATGCATAGCGCAGGGCAGCAGGGAATGGGCAGCTGCATCCCCGACGCATAGCTACGCTCTGCTATTGCCAACACGCTTGCCCAGCGCGGCAATTATGGCCAAAATTGCCCCTTTCTTGAGGAGGTCTAATATAATGAAAAATAGTAAAAACCAAGTTATTGTTGAAAGCTGAAAATATTAATAAATAAATAAAAATTGCTTTACACCCATTGACAAATATTAATGTAATTATTTGCGTATTAGAGATCGACCGATAATCAGAGGCACTGAACGTGTCCATTTTAACCAGGCTCTTCCACACATGAAGTCGCACGCAACGACTAGATTATATTAAGCAAGGCTGCTAGAATAAAACAGGTGAGATTTGTATACTGACCAGGTCAACTTTGTAGGCCTTGGTGTTGTCTGGTTCGGCCACGAAGATAGTCTCATGGTCTGGCGCGCCGACGCGCACGAAGGCCTGCGCCACGGAAACCGGCTTGTTGTACTTGTCGCGCACCGAGAACTTCAGCGTCACCCTGCACCGGCGCATGCGCAATATGTTAGTATACTAAGGATTCTAACGATAGCTATGTTGAACCAACCACGCTATATACTGGCACTGGGACACTCGATGGACGCACATATAGCATTTCCCAGTTTTTATTCCGCCTGGCCTCCACGAAACAAAAATGATATTTTCATCAATTCAAAATAAGAAATGTTATTTCTCAATCGGCATTTCGCAATTCTCAACACATAATTTAGAAAATTCTCTACCCCTTTAGCAGTCCTAGGTTACAGTGACATCCCTAATCTACCATTTATCGATGTGTCGGTGCGCTGCCTTTAGCGAAAATAATTAATATGAATACATGACTATGTGTTAATATTCATTATTTTCAATATGTAAAGAAAAGGTAAAAGAGTACAGATATTACGAGAACTTATAATCCGTGCGCAATATATATATCACAATCCTAAATCAAACCTTTTCAACTCAAAATAATACAATTCTCACAATATTTTTCCCTTGATTTGATTTTGATCCAATCTGCTCAATGGCTGGCAAACTGTTCGAAGAACAATAAGCCACTGGTTTGACCGATAAGACCACACTTCCTACAATTCAAGAAACATCGCAATTTATTCGCGAATTTAAACAACATGTCGAATACATTCAGTAAGATTACAACTGTCAACATGTCAGTGAATCATGGCCCTTTTGAATTTACGTTAAATTTTAAAGGTCATTATCGTCATATACACTGCTGTTTGTTTGCATTGTTGCAGTTAACGTTTAGAAATGATATATTCTACATAAGAAATTATTAAAATTAACTGAGATATCAATTATTTACTTTTACAGAGAACATTCTTATTGAGACTGTATTTATTATATGTATTTTATTATATGTTAAGATTCAACGAGATCATCATTAATGTACACGAGAGATAAAAAGTATTGTTCTAAATATCTGACTAAATAGTTTTGGTCGGATATAATAGACATTCATTATAGAAGACAGAAAAAAGAGATTTAAAAGCAAGAAACATAAGACAGGCAAGACAGTCTAATTTTACCAAATCAAGAGATCACAACCCACCTCTGCAGATGATCAGCTTGCAGTTTCTCAGTGAGCTTGTTAGGGTAAGTTACGGTGGTGACCTTCGGGCTGGTAGTTCCGTCGACATCACCGATGCCGACCTCGACGCTGGCCACCTGGATCTCCCCCAGCACGGCCACGTTGACGCTGATGGCCGTGCTCCCCGCGCTCAGCGCGATCTTGTACACGCCATACTGAGCCTTGATCTTGCTGAGGTTCAGGACGTACACGGCCGGCTCGTTAGGCTTCTGTGTGAGGGTTTGTTTGGAGAGTACGACCACGTCGTCCGCCAATCTGGTCCCGGACTGGGCCACCACCTCCTCGGGTCGGAGGCCGCGGACCGGCCGTCCTATCAGGTCTGTGATCGAGAATTCGATGTTGTCCGATTCTGACGTGATGTACTTCTTGCCTTTGACTACCATGCTGATGGGTGTGGGCTAGAACATATTACTTATATCTTGATACAGGTTAGGTGGAACCACAAAACATGGTTTAGGATTCTATTATTTTGCTATGGTTATAATCATTCAGATTAAATTTTAAGCTTAGTCTAAACACCAGTACTAAAAGAATAAATAGATAGAATACTACTGTTCATAAATACAGACTCATAAATTTTAGTTAAATAATTTACTTGTAAGTAGCATTTAGTCATAAATATAGCAGCATTTAGTCACTTTTAAGCAAACGACAAATTCAGTACGACTACCAAACTGTCACTAAATGGACGGCGAACGGGATAATGTTTGTAATCGAGGAAGATTCTAGAACCTCTCAAATCCAGAGACATCTGTAATGAGAATAAGTCTGTCTGCACAAATGACACGGATCTCCTAAAGGATCTATCGTCCGATATGGAAAGAAAGAGTGCAGCGCGCGTACGTCGTCGTCGGCCAGCGCGGCGGCGGCGCGCAGCAGCAGCGCGGCGCCGCGCGGCGACGTGACGGAGCGGCGCCACAGCAGGTACTCGCCGAACTTGTAGCGCTGCTCCACGCTCAGCGCCGACGCCTTCTTCTGGGCCTTGGCGTTCCTGCACACGAGGGCCATTTCAATATCCACAGCTTACTCGATATGAATACTAGTAGAGGATATTTAACTTTTCACATTGCTTTGCCTGAACTGAATTCGGTATGAATTTCTTGAACCGTGATGCATTCGTGATTTGGACAAGTATTAAAATATAGAATTATATATTTAATACTTGAGTAATAAATATTCCTACAGACTGTTTTATATAATAAAAATAAAAAGTTTGTTGAGGAGTACTCTTAAAAAAATGAATAATTTCAGGATTTCAAGCAAATATTATGTAATCTTTTGTAAAAAAAGAATTAATTAAGGCTAATAAAAGAACTTTGATAAGCAGTCATTGGTTTTAACAATAGTCAAAGAATAATAACCTGATAATGGTGGAGAGCAACATAGATGTGACTGGCAATCCTCCATCAAAGCTGAGTGCTTTTGAGTCAGTCTCATCTGCAGTCAACAACACTCCCTCAACTTGACTGGATGTGAATGCACCGCAGCCCATGTGTTCACAGAGAGCGAAGATGTAACCATAGCTGTTGAGATGAAAGTTAATAAAGTCATAGAACTTAAACCAACTTTAATTACATTAATGAGATCAGGTTACCTTTTAAATTGCCTCATAAAAAGTAAAAGAACAGTTCAATAAATTACATATTAACAACAGTATTTTCTAAGAGTATTTTCCAAGGTTAACACCATATTATACACAATTCTTGAGACAGCAAGCACTACTTACTTGGCTGGAGAATCATCTTTTTTCAGCAACTGAATGAGGTTCTTAAGTCCATCTTCCTTATCATACACTGTTCCTTTTCCTAATGCTTTAAGTGAGAACACTGCATAGTACAACTCAGCTAAAGTAACATCCTTCTTGTCCAAAGTCTGAGTAGGAGTCTTCAAGACTTCTGGAGATAGAACATTCTGACAGCCCGTGAGAGCAGCTGCATTTGTTAGGTAGAACACTTGTTCAACACTCTTAATATCATATTTTGCATTTTTTATGTCCTGAAAATTAAGTAAAATATTACAAATATTATATATATACATAAATAGATAAAACACAGTTTCTTCATAAAGAATAAATTATTCGAATTTTCATGTAGGTTTTTAAGTGTTTATACCTCACAAAGGTCTGGAATTTCAACTTTGAGATCCTTTAAGCCACTGATAGCAAAGTAAATGGAACTAATATCTTTACTTTTGAGGCCTTCTTGTAGTATTGATTGGAGACGATTTATGTCTATATTGCCTTGTAGAACATTAGCACTACACAGGCTTACTGCACACAGCACTAATATGACAAATACTGAAAACAAAATTTTACAGATATGAGTCCGTCTGTTAAAAAAATACAAAATCTTGGCATTACACACAACTTATTAATGAGGAACGATAAGCTGGTATATGCAGATAGTTTATTATAAATTATGTTTGCTATCAATAACCTTACCGGCGGCGACGCGTCAGATCAATAGAACTGACGTGTCCTAAAATTGGGTATAATAGATTTGAATGCATTTTTCTCTTATTATAAAATATAAGCCAACGGGAAGGTTGATTAAAATGCGAAAGCATCTTAAAATTTAATAATTTATTTCTTAAAAAAGTATATACATTTTAGTCATTACCACGCTAGATAGTATATTCTTTGATTGTATCACAAGCTGAACTTACCTTTTAAATGCATTTCTACAACTTATTTAATCAGAGTAAACTCTGATCTAATATTTGGGATAATCTTGTTTATTCACAAATGTTTAATGTAATATTTGTTGGGAAAACATTGAAAATTATTATCGGCAGTATGCAGCCGGTTCCGTATTTGACAGAACTGATCGACGTAGCAATGAGCAAATCAGTGTTGCAACCAAAAGAGTCGGGTTTTCAAACAAAATCTCAAGTTTATAAGAATGTTGTCATTTATTAAATTACATGTTATTAACAAATAGAATTACAATATCTGATAACACTTGATCAGATGTAATTATCAGATTTGATTTCAATTACATATAAAATTATATGACATTTTATCTTATAGACAAAATAGAGTTCAATAAAATAATTTTCAAAAAGACATATACAGATGGATTTATATTACTTAGATTTGTACTTAATGTCCATGTATTAGAATTTTTTTTTGATTATCAAAATCATATTTTTTCTGTATACAAATTTGACATTGACAGTTTATTTGACTTCCATCATTTGAACCAAATTTTATTTCATTCCGAAATCGAAAAATAAGGAATTGAAGTAACAATTCCAGCTATTCACCTGTTTTAATTAAAATATCGAAATGGCTGCAATCGCTAAAGTGCCATCTTTAATTAATTGTACGTATATTTAAACTATTATTTGATTTTGTTACGATGGGGTTCCTCTGGATTATGTAATGCCGAGTTTTTTAATTCTAACCTTGACAATACTCCATTAAAAAAGTATAGTAATATATTAATTAACTCACAAATAAAACTAAAAAAAATATTTTATTATTTGATAACTGCGTGTTCATAAATAATATGTATTTTAGGTTAATTAAAATATTTGTCTTCATTTTTCAGCGGCGTTGGCACAAGCCCGCCCTAAATTCAGCATCTTCATGAAGTATGCACGAATTGAACTTGCGCCCCCAAAAATGAGCGAACTCCCACAAATTAAAGCTGGAATTGGCAAACTTCTTTCAAGCGCCAAGACTGGTGCCTGGAAGCAACAAACTATCAAGCAGGCGACCTTGAACACCCTAGTCGGCGCTGAAGTGCTTTTCTGGTTTTACGTCGGTGAATGTATTGGCAAACGTCACATTGTGGGCTACAATGTCTAAAACTATATGTTAAGTGCAACTGCGTAGATATTAATGTTCAGTAAAATAAATTATTAAATGAAAGATTTTCAATTTTTACTTTAATTTCTTTCTACAAACCTTATTATATTTTTCACTAGAATACTAGTTGTATTCTAGTGTATTCTGTAGTTTTGTTTTTAATTAAAGATCTAAATATCATACAATACTTATGTATTATTCAAAAAAGGGATCAAATAATAAGTCTAATATATGCTATATATTTTATTACTACTATATTAGATAATATTATCTTAAAATTAATTTACAATGGAGCACATTGTTCCATAAATCTATATGGGTTATAAGCACTGGTGTATTTGAGTTCTGTCTCAATTTCAGGATGTCCTCTAAGCCACAGCCTGTCTCTGTAGTAACTGGCACATGACATGAATTCCTTTTCGTTGTATCTACCTACTTCAACAGGTACGAAAGGATCTAAGTGTTCAAAACCCTGAAAATAAATAAAATAGTGAATAATGGATATACAGAAAAGTATACAGTACAATACTATAATGTCTTCCATAGAATGCTTTCTGTTACTGCATCTGCTTGGACTTATTTATATTGCATCCCACTTAACTTTCTATGAAGAGAATCATTTTTATCATTAAAATTAATTGTAACATTGTTATAAAATATATTAATTCAATTTTATCATACCTTTTTATGCAACAAATATCTAGGAAAGAAGCTTTCTTGGTGTTCATCAGGTAAAGCCAATTCATCAGCACTCAGCAAGATAACTCCATTTGTCTGCGCAGTTAGATATTTAATATAAATCATGTTTCTATAAGTAGCATAATTATAAAGACTTCATTTCTTGCAGGAAATTTAAATAATTACCTACAAATGATTATAAGTAATATTTCTAACATTCTCATTCAACATCTTGTAACATTTATACAGATAAATGTGTTTGTGAAAGAAACTGCAGAAGGTTGCTGTTTATATTTTGTACTTTTTAGATTTTTTTTTTAGATTAGGTCTACAAAACATTACACAATAATAATTCTCAAAGTATTAAAATATATCTCAAATATAAAATAACACAGAATCTAGCATTGGTAACTACCGAAAATTAAATCAATATTTATTTTATCTCAATTTATTGGAGTTATTGTAATCTGTAGCAGTTACAGAGCAGGACAGCAACAGATCAACTCACATAAGCTACACAACTTACATCAGAATTAATATCTACATATACCAAAATTGACTCTGAAATTTTGATTTGAAATGTTGATCTGTTGCTTTGTGTACAAGGTTATCGAATGTTCTAATAATTAAAAGTATTTAAAAACTTCTTGTTCTTACCCAGTCATTTTTTGTCATTGACAAAAAGGATGTAGTAAGAGATACTTCCTCTGGTTTAACAGTTCTTTTAGTTGGGGTTCTGAGTCTTGTTAAATCACAGAAGAAACCATTGAAACCATCTACAGCTACAAAAGTCTTACACCTGAAATGAAAATAATTTTCTAACTAAATTAATCATAAAATCATGAATGAATTATTTTTAAGCTTTATTGCTTACTGTTTGTTACTGGACAGTGCCTTGATTTCATGAACAAGTGCATCAATCACATCACAGGCATACTTGACTCTATTGATCCCATGCTCTACAAGTTGCGATAATGGTGCACCAGCTTCTGTTTTTTCTCTTTTACTCCAGACATATTCATTGGCTATTTTTAGCTGAAATGTACCATTCTTAATATATTAGAGATTGAGAAATATTTTTTTGGATTCTATATTAGAGTTAAGACTTATAATTAAAGTACTTATTATTTAAATAGGCTCACTAAGTATGTTTGAATAATAAAAAAACAATATTTTTCAGAAATCTTGTTATACTCATAATACTGATGACCCTGCAAGATCATAAGAGTCATCTAAAATAAAATATCTTACCTCTCCATTCTTCAATATTTCTTGATTTTGTGTCTTGAAATGGAGAAGCCAAGCAGCAGCATCAAGAGGCAAGTCTACAAATCCCTCTCTAGACTGTGAGTTGGACATCTCTTTGTGACGAGGTACACGTCTCAACCATTCTGAGACTGAAACAAGATTTATATTTGCACCTATGTTGGAATTACTTTTAAAGATATATATACATACTATTTACCCCAAGGTACATGAATTATAAGGTAGCCTTCTTCATGAGCATAGTGGAGCATGTGAGCCATGGTGATTGATTTGCCAACACCTTTCTCACCATCTAAAATTGAGTTCAGGAGTGCATTATTGTCATTTGTTATTGCATAAGACTATTAGATATATACAAAGAATAAATCATAGATTTTATAAAGACTAGTTAGTTCAAATACAGGTTAAATATTAATGGTTTTAAAAGGATACAGAGTACATAACGAATAGCTGGTTTATCAAAATTTGTAGACTTCATGCAATTGATGATATCAAGTGCTGGCTGACGGATCATAATTGCTGTCTCTGTAAAGGTCTTTGTCTGGTTCATGAAACTCTTTGGGAGTCCTCCATGGGCAAACAATTGTTTGCATACTTCTGGGTTCATAGTATAAAAAAGTCCAATCTGTTTATCATTTTGCTGAGCCTGTAAAACAAAAACTACTTTATCCGGATTGTAGTAATTATCTTATATTTTATAAATCTTATATTACTTATTCATGACTGAGAAATAGAAGATCTACTTAAATTATCGCTAAAGGAGTGAATAAACTTTTAAGAAACACTATACTTGCCGGAGCAGCTTCAGTAGTTCTAAATGTAAGTGCTTGCGAATAGCGCCGACAAAGTACTTTCAAATTTCGAGATAACATATTATATTAACAATTAAATAAGTATTAACTATTTAATAATATTGTAAACAATTTAAATTTATACCCAGCAGCTTATAACCTCAAATACTAAACTGACATTGACATTTCTTATAGATAGATTTGCCTACGGTTTCTCTATTTTCTGCCACTGATTTAAAGCTCTCGTTTGTTTATAATTTTGATTTCTGTGTCGGTAGGGGTTTTTCTTTGGATGAGCTAATAAACCATTCTTCCATTTTATTTTATATGGACACGGAAAAAATCTTTTTCAGGCATTAACTCCAGAATCTTTCATGCTAATTGCAACTTGGTATTAAACTACACAAAATAAAACAAAATTTTGATTATTTATAAACGATATATTTACTATGATTTATTTTGCATTCTCTTTTTCTTGAATAAGCTTGTTGGTCTTTTTTCAGAGCTGTCCATTATATTATGATTAGAAACTTGCCTTTCAACAACATCTTTTACAACAATTGATCTATTATTTAAGTTACGTTCTTCTATTATAGATGTAACTTCTTCCAACATGTCATCAATACTTTTATTTTCTATAGGTGTATGTGGTATCTTATTACACTCATATTTTGTATTTTTTAATATTGAAGTTGTTCTACTATTCAAGAGACTTGAATATACATCGTAGACATCACTGGGTTTTTGTATTCCTGCTGCTGAATTATAAGACTCAGTTGATGGCAATACATCACTATGCTCAAATGTGATCTCAAGAGTTTCACTGTCGTCTTCATCGGCAAATAAAACACTTCGTTTGATTTTCAATGCTGTGGTTTTTTCAATTTCTTCTTCATATTTCACATCTTCATTATCAATAATGTCATCTAATCTAAACATTTAAATGTTACAAATATTTAAATTCATTAATTTAAATTAAAAATAAAGCTAAAATATAACACATAACATACCTGTCTATTTCATCTTCAAGTTCATCAAGTTGCTCCATTTCATCAAGCCTGGCTATCAATTCGCTTTCAGTTCTACTAACTCCTTTCTCTTTGTCCTTCAGTTCTTGTAATTTTACTTGCAACTCATTTTGTTTGTAAAGTACTTTTTGTAACAAATCGACTTTAGAATTTTCAGCTGCAAATTCTAAGTTGACATCATTCGCCTGTTTCATTTCTGTTGTATTAACATTTCTTAATACAGTGTTTTGTGGTGATAACATGGGAACAATATTGTTTTTTGAAATAATTGATTCATACTTATCCTTTTCACTTGCATCTACATTTTCAACATATTGCAACTCATTTTCTAGTTCTTCTTGCAACTCAAGTTCTTCTAACCTGTTCCACAGTTCTTCATCAGTAATATCTCCCTGCTTTTGCTGTTCATTTCTACACTGCATTTTAAATTTTTTGACATTTTCTTTATGTTTTTTTCTCCATGCTTTGTCTTCTTCTTCACTGTAGTCTTCAATTATTTCTTCACCAGTGTTATCAAATATATTGTGTTTACTAAAAGACATTTGATTTTCAAAGTACTCTCTCTCTTTTTGATACATTTTAATTTTTTCTTGGGCATCTAAAAAAGAATTATATAATATATAGGGGGGTATTTAAATACAATATTAAATTATGAAACAAAATATATTGGTTATGATTATATAGAAATGTATTATATTCATAACTATGCTTTTATATTGCATATAAATATATTACCTTTTATTCTATGTTCCCTTATCACATTCGCTTGTTTCAAAGAACATTTGGCAAAGTAATCAGCACCAAGTGAAACTGTAACTTCATTTGTGTGTTTCAGTTCTCCTCTGAACAGAATTTTTTTGCCTATAGGTACTAGCACAGGAACAGTTAATTTATCAGAATACACACTAAAGTCCATAGAACCTAGATTTTTATGATAATCTTCCCAGAATTTTAAATTTTTATCATTTTCAGCAACACTCTGAAAATAAAATGTCTTGAATACAAAAAATAATTAAAGTATAATTTTATACGAATAATACTTACCTTATAATACACATTTTCTAAAAAATTCATTATTACTAAGATACAATTAGTAAACTTTCTGTTATTATTACAATTATGCTACACTACCCATATATAAAATGTATTGTTGTCAATAAAATATTATACATAACCTATTTGACATTGACGGTTACATTAGTCAACATTAAACGTGTAAAGCATCCCTATTTGCCTTATGCAAGTATTCATTCTAATATATTTAGTAGTTATGATTTATAACAAGTCACAATATTAAAAAAATATACATTATGAATGGCTGTATATTTTTTAATTATACTTGTAAACTATAAATTTATAAAATACTGAACGAAATAATGATGTGTAATGTCAATGTCAAAAACCGACTGATCGATTTTTCGAACTAAATATTACTGTGCACAAGCCAAATATTTTGCAATTCCAATTGCTCACATTATTGTTTCACTTAAATTTGATTCTATTAAAACAAGATGGAAGAAAATAAATCCATCCTGCATGAGTTATACGTTTTTTCTGAGTGGAAACCGGAACCAGAATATTTGGTAAGTAAAATAGATGAGATTAAGCAAAGAATAGTAACTTATAGTCCTAGTATAACACTGTCGTTCGATATTTACTGCTGGTAAGGTAAAACATTATTTTTCTTTATTTATAAAAATATGTGTGTTTATCCGGGATACTTCTAAACCGATTCCATAATTTTTGCAATATTGCAATTTTAGGTCGCAATATTGCTTTCATGACAAACACAATGTAGTTTAGGTAGACCATCATCTAGTCAAGTCTATATGATAACTAGAGATAGTTATATGATAGTTTTCTCTAAAGGATATTAATATTATTATCAAATTTTCAGCAAAAGTCAGATAGTATTTTGCCAGAAAATATATCAGCGCTATGGCGTTGGCTGAAGTTTTTTGGGCCCAAGAAAAGTTTAATTGACAGTGTGACAGCGTAAGATGATTTGAGTTTTTATTTTATTAGTTAAGTTTGCAATATATTAATAACTGGTAAATCTACTTAATTTCAAACTATCTATGACTGTTATTATAGAATGCTTAGTATATCTTTATATGTGTCCTGAGTAACAATTACAAACGAAACATTACTTATTTTAGTCATAAAGAGCGACAGCAGAAATGGCGTATAGCACTTGGAGATGAAGGCAAAGTGATAGCAGTTCTGACCGATAATATTCTGGAGATCAGAACTAAGAGATCAGAATATGCAACCATTGCAGCTCGTACTACAGGTTTGTACTAGAGTTAAAGTTGTTTATTTATTTTGTTGCTCTAATATTTTAACTTTATTACCTGTGTTTCCCAGTGAGTCGTGATGCATATCCCCAGTGGAGAAAATTAGTTTGGAGTCCTGATTGCTCCTTTGTAGTAGTTGCTTATGGGAATGGAATTGTAAGCTTCTTCGATCTAACAGCATCAAATCTCTTTAACATTCCAGCAGTGAGTACATAAAACAATTATACATTTTCTATAAATCACGCAATAATGTTGACTTTGCTTGAAACATAATTTTTTTTCATAATTTAGGATTGCTCAAGGCCTGGTGGTTTAGAATGCACTGACAACACTCATGCAGTTGCAGAAATAATATTTATGCCTCTAAGAGTAAAGGATACTAAATGGTAAGTTTTCTGACTAGACCATAAACTCACAAAACAATTATATAACCTGTTTTTCTATATTTGTAATAACATTAACTTTTTTTTATTGATATTACTTACTAGAACTATTGTATGTAATTAATTGAGTGCAATTGGAATATTTAGTTTTAAATAATTATTTTTTCCTAATGTTAAGAAATGCCCATTAAATCAAATACACAGGCTGTAACTATATTTAAACATTTTATTTAAGTGAAAAATTATTGTTTGTTTTGAACAGAATATATTAATCATAATCTTTTATCTATCTAAATGTAACAATGCAAAATACTAAAACCAAAGTGAAAATTAGGACCACCTGGTGTTAACTTAATATTTTGACTCCCTGATTATAAGTTATAGGTTTAATTAAGCTTTTTTTAGGGATGCACACCTTAAAAACAGAGCCCTCATAGGTAAAAAGATGAGTGCAAGAAAAACCACATTTTAATCATGGCAACCTTAAAAACGTCCACTGCTGAACATAGGCCTCCCACTAAAAGAGGAATTGCCTGTAATTGCCGCGCTGGGCAAACATGAGAAAGTAGCTTTGCGACGGGAATGCTACTACCCATCCCAGACCTGTTATAAAAAACGATATACTCCAATCTATAATAAATATAATATTCTAAATGAATCTGAAAAAAAGATACGAACGTTTATGCTGCAAAAACGAATGTATCGATATTCGAGGTTAAGCAACCATACGCACGATTATAATTTGGATGGATGAGCCTCCCACCCGATAGTACAACCGCGAAAATCGCAGTCCTTTCTCGCCCTCTCACTGGCACAACACGATCACTGACACTCCACATGCACTCGTACAACAGAGTAGTACACCGAGTTCGCCGGCGAACGCGTGAAGTCCCTGCCCCTACGAACGATAACCGACAGCCCTAGGGCTGTCGGGCTCAATCTGTCCGTCCTCTTTTGTTTTAATTTAATTCATTCATAGTAAATTCAACCCCAACGACGGCGGCCGAGCCTAGGTCGAGCCTCTTGAGGCGCCCTCGGCCACACCGTCGGTCCCGCTTAAATCTCGCGAGCCATTGCGGGCGCAACCGCGCTAACGCGCGGTCGCGGCCGCGGGGCACGCAAGATTGTTACGGGCATCGGACCTCTCACCTATGAGAGGCCCCGCCCTCTTTTTCGGTGGCGCTGGAATTGACGTCTGAGTAGTCCAGCACTAGGTTCGTCCGAAAAAAAAAAAAAGGATGGATGAGTCTTGAGTTTGGTTGGTCTACGGGAGCAGAGTCCAGATCGCACTTCTCCGGCTTTTTTGTTATCAAACATTGCGAGAACGTACTAGTATAGGTGATTTATTTAACCAGGAACTGGGAAGTGCTTGTGGTGACATACGACGGAAAACTGAGAGGATATCTGGTATCTCAAACAGAAGGGTTCAAGCTGCACCACTCTTTCCGTTTTCCCGGCGGCGTTGGCGCCGCCTCATACTGTAGCGCGCACTCCACGCTCTACATCGCCGGTCTGCCACGGGGTATGGCTAAGGTAAATTATATTGTTTTTATAACACACACGCATCAGCATCGTCATCGCAAAGTTGCCACGCATGCCTAGCGCAGCAATTATTGGCAAAATTCCCCGTTTCTTGGGGAGGTCTATGTCCTACAGTGGACTTCCAATGGCATAATGATGATGAAATTTGTCATGCACATTGCTTAAACCTAAAGAAAAGACATAGACCACTTTTGAGCCTGAAAAGTTTCTCACAGGACGCGATATCAAGTGAAGTCGCGTGTTGCGGGGCTGTAAGCTAGCTAATTACTAAAACAGATGTGTCGTGTTTTCAGGACCCAACATCGCCTCTGAGTGCCGGCATAACTGCCTGGCGTATATTGAACGATGACCCTTTTTACAAACTCAGCGTGGTCTCCGACCAGCTTGAAGCTCAGCTGGGCAACGAGAGGTTTCAAATTTACATGCCATTCGTCTCTTCAAAGAATTTAGTAAGCAAACTTCAACTTGAATGCTACTTAATTTTATTCGTTCCCATCTAATTTAATTATAAATGTTTGTGAGTAGGGATTTATGTATGTGTGGATTAATCTTCGGTACGTCTTTCACGCCGAAACAGCAGTTCCCGTGGGTTAGATCTGGCTCACGTCCGACATCGTAGACCGCGTCACATTTTAGACGATCCGCCCTCTCACTAGCACAACACAATTATCGAAACTGCACATGCATTCATATAACAGAGCAGTATACCGCGTTCGCCGGCGACCGCGTGCAGTCCCTGCCCCAACGAGCGATAACCGGCAGCCCTAGGCTGTCGAGCTCACTCTGTCCGTCATCTTTTGCTGAATTTTCATAATAAAATTCACCCCAACAATGGCAGCCCGAGCCTAGGTCGAGCCTCTAAAGGCGCCCTCGGGCGATCGCTGTCGGTCCCGCTCCGATCTCGCGAGCTTTGCCGGGTACGCATGATGAGAACGGGCATCGGTCCTCTCATCTATGAGAGGCCCCGCCCTCTTTTTTCGGTGGCACTGGAATTGACGTCTAAGTAGTCCAGCAATAGGTTCGTCCGAAAAACAAAAAGATCTGGCTTTTTGTTATTCTTTATGGAATCGGTACGTTTGTTTGCTCGATTTAGCAGTCAGATAAAGACATAGAATTCTTTTTGGAATAACAAGAGTTCCCCAGGGATGCGATAGAGGCGTAAAACTATTTTTTTGATCAAGTTACACACAATTTTGTTTGATAACGTTTAAGTAATATTGCGAATATTAGTAAGTAAATCCTCACAACATCTCATACATAGATCTGATTCCATAAAAGTCGATAAAAGCGCTTGTGTTACGTATAAATATTATTTATTCGTGATTCCTTATGTTGTCTGAACATAAAGAATCACGAATATAATACTTAAGTACATAATTATATTAACATTAACACACAAATATTCATCTTATACATGTTTGTACCGGGTTGGGATCGAACCCACGACCCTTGGCTCACAAGACAGGATTTGAATGAAACCAAAGTAAAAGTGGAAACACAAATATAATACTGACGTGCAAAATGCGCTGAATAGCATGGGGATCAAGTAGAGATTTTCACGTCACTCTCTCTGTGTAGGCTTTTATAGTTCAAATGGAACTATCCCCCGATGGTTCGAAGCTCGTGTGTCTCCATTGTAACGGGGACATCTCGATTTGGCGGCTGCCACTGCTGAGGATGCTGTTCCGCCACCCTCTAGTGGTGCAGCCCGAGCATGATCTGAGGAACCCGCTTGTGAATGAACAGAAGCAGCTAAAGTATGAGGTGGCGAGCTTCTACGCCGCCGATGTCAACTGGTGGACTAACGAGGTCAGTGGTCAAAAGATTCATAGTCCACAAATTATAGCTTGATTTGATCAGTCGTATCCAATTTGCCGCACTGGCAAGCGAGTTGGCAATCGCGCATCTTTTGCGATGGGGATGCTGTTGCTTATCCCCACCCTGTGCAATTGAGTTAAATTGTTTTGGATGGATACTGCCATCTGTCGGTTCTGGTACCTTAGGCCTCTTACGATACCTACGTACGATACAGAGTGAAGTACTATTCTACTCTGCCGGTACTACTTTGACGACTTGTAATAAATAAATGAAAAAGTTATGCACATTCCCAATTAGGACTGAATTAGTGGTATGTAATCATTCTTTGGAAGTAGTACGTTAAACTTACATATTTTCATTGCCTTTACTACGTTTACCAATCTTATCATGCATATGCACTAGTGTCGGTTCAAAAGAACTTTACCTAGACTCACTAGAGTTAGACCTCGTACAAAGGTTGTCTGCATTAGTGCCTCATTCTTATTTATTTTTACCGCCAAATAGCAGTGTTGGCATTGCTGTGTTCCGGTTTGAAGGGTGAGAGAGGTAATGATATCCTTGTGATATAACGAGCGATAAGCTATTGTTTGTTAACTTCATAAATAAAAAATAAAAATTAGACATGTACATCAAAACCGACAACTCATTGTCAACCTTAAAACAAATGAATGTGAGAATATATTCGATTGTACATTTTCAGGAAATAATATTGTCTCGGTTCAGCGGTGCCGTATCAATCTGCAGTATTGCAGACATGGCCAATTTACTGGGGAAAAAGCCCGAGTTCTTCCAAGGGACACCTCAAGTATGTATTCCAATATTTACTTACAAGCGTGAGATGTTTCATGCGAGGTGAGTTCACGCGGTGTTGTGTTCCAGGTGACTTGTGCCCACGAGGGCGCGTTCATGGCTCTTGAGTGCGAGTCTAACGTCCTTCCAACTAAAAAGTCCAGGAGCGATGATAGTGTAAGTTGATTCTTACTTCCATATGTCTTAAATAGCTTTCATGGTATGAGCCTGTCCAAATCACTGATGATGGAAATAAATTTGTGGATATAGTATTATTACTAAACTATTATGTCTGTCCGATATTCAGATATAATATTCCATTGCTCCAGTAAATAAAAATGATTTTAAAACTATGTAGTTGTGTACACATATCTTTATTGTATTAAATTGTTAATGTTAATATTAGATACTAGTAGCGCTCGCGGTTCCAACCGCGTAGTTCTCGTCCCCATGAGAATAATAAAAGTAGCAGAAGTTACTCCCTTTAACAGCAGCTGTCTGCCAGTGAAAGTTACATTTAAATTGTAACAGCTGTTTTGGAGATTAGCCTCGATAAACAGACAGATAAAAAGAAATTGAATTGAAAAATCTGGTCATTGAATGCATATGAAAGTACCGTATGTACTTTCATATGCATTCAATGAACGGCTGTTTGAATAGATTTGCCGAGTCCACTTCTACTGCGTGTTTTCTATACTAATATTATAAAGAAGAACGATGTGATTGTTAGTTTGTTTGTTTGTTACCGTTTAACTCAAAACTAATAGAACAATTTGAAAATCTTTGCACCATTAAGAGAGTTACTTCTTAAACAAGAAACATGCAAAGTTAAAAAAATAAATTTAAGAATCAGACTGTTACATAAATAGAACTTAATAAACAAGATATGCATTTTAGTACGTTTGTAACAAATAAACTCAGAAATTACTGAACTGATTCCAAAAACTCTTATTAATAGAAAATTACTTATCAGCAAATGACATAGGAAAGGGAAATTACCTGAGTAAAACCGCGTAAGCTCTGTTGGTGGTTGGTGGTTTATAATAAATAAAATAACTTTACTCTTTATATATTACAAATTTAATTTGCAAAATCTATTCCGTCTATGTTTAATTGTAAAATACAGCCGGAGGCGGCGGCGAGCCCGGAGGAGGGCGAGGGCGCGGGCCCGGCGTCGCTGGCGGCTGCGGGCCGCGAGTTGCTGTACTGGGCGCTGTACGCGCTCACGGACATGGAGACGTTCCAGCCGCGCCCGCGCCGCCTCACCGTCGTGGCGCGCGTCTACCGCCTGCTCGGCGTCAAGAGTACCACGCCCAACGACCTCTTCTCCAGGAAGGTGAGTCGGTTTCTTCCGAGGAAGTTATATCTTGTCGATGAAGTCATATGTATATGTATTTTCTTACATTTACGCGTTCGCTACTCGAAATTACGTTGGTAAGGCACAGTTACCGGCACAGTAGAATAGTACCGCTCACTGTACCAGGTGTCGAAAGAGGCGACAAGGTGGGTGGGTACAGAGGCTGGGGGTGTGCAGCAGTATCGCAATCCCGTCGCGAAAGCTGCGGTCTGCGATTGCGAACACGTTTGCCCAGCGTGGTAATTATGGGCAAAATTCCCCCTTTCTTGGAGAGGCCATGTCCAGCCGTGGACTTCAAATGGCTGGTATGATGATGAATAACGTTGATTGGATGTACCGATTTCCATTACGATTGCGAGTTGATTAAAACAATAAATGGTATATGAGTCAGGTTTTATAACCGTTTAGTTTAGTTTTATTATGAAAAGATTTGATGAGATTTGTAATAAAACATTCTAAATGCTTTTAAAAGCTATCTAGTGCAGATACGTAAGTATGTACATATACTCAATAATAAGTACTTTGTTGAGTACAGCAACTTTAATTTCACTGTGACAAGGTATTAAGTATGTGATGAATAAATAAATTTATAACCGCCCGTTTTTTTTGCAAATGAGTGTATATGGATTTAAAACATTGACTGTACTATTTATTATTACTAGTTTATGGAATTATTTATTAGCAACTATAAGTGCAAACCAGACAGTTTGATTTTCATACGTTAAATAATCTCATAATTAAGTTTGGTAATAATCTGAATATTATCTGTATATATATAAAAGGAGAAGCTAATTTATTAAGCGAATTGTGTTTGTTCTGTGTTTGGGTGTTAAATATATGTATTTAAATAGTGTATTAGTGATTCCTCTGTTGTCTGACGTCCGTAACACAAGTGCTTTAAGCGACTTTTCATGGAATTAGGTCAATGTATGAGATGTTGTGGGAAATTTTATTTATTTATAATGAGAAATTTGAAAGGATTATATATTTAATATTTTAAAACGCACACTTCATACACATTTCCGTCATAAAGCAGTACACCGTGTTCGCCGGCGAATGCGTGAAGTCTCTGCCTCTAAACAACTTAACTATCTTCTACGAGGTCCATCTGATCCATCCTAGATAGAGCTACAGAGGCGTCGTTGGGATGTCGCCATCGGTACCGCCGGTATTCAGGTAAATTTGGGAATAAGACCGCTGGACGGTCAATAAACGATCCCGCCCCTTCTCTTTGATCATCTGAATTGATGTCATAGAACCCCAGCCCAGGTTTTCCAAAAAAACAAAAACAATTTAATTTAATACATTTCCACAACATCTCATACATTGACCTGATACCGAGATAAGTCGCTTAAAGCATTCGTGTTACAGACATCAAATTACAGAAGAATCACAAACTACTTAAATACATATATTTAATACCCAGACACAGAACAAACATAAATACTTGTTACATGTCACAAACAAATATTGATCACTGCGAATCGACAGTCATAAAAAGAATGGACATCCGGGTAGTTCTGAATAATGTTAGTCCAAACACAGCCTGTGACGCTACACGTATAGTGATATGTTTGTAGATCGAAAGCGGGCACTACAAGGAGGCGCTCACGTTGGCCGACACGTTCAATCTGGACAGCGACCTGGTCTATCAGCAGCAATGGAGGAAGAACCCGGTGTCCACCGACGCTATTGAGAAGTATTTGGTAAATATACCTAGACTAATACATATTATTAAAAAAAGCTTATAACCTTGAAAGATTTGATTGTTTGTTTGTAACAATTTAAATACGGAATCTACTGATATGAGTTAAAAAATTAGCATAGGCTATAATATATATATTTAACAAATTAGAGACCCCTCTATAATGAACAAAGGGGGCAAGATTTGTAAGTTCGAACCGAATTAATTCAAGAACTTAAATGATAGGCTCAGAAACACTGTGTCCACGAAGGCGAAGTCGCCGGCATCGGTTAGTCGATTATATAGTCAAGTGTGAAGGGCACTAACCACTAGTTTGCTCCTCTTCCAGAGCAAAGTATCTAAAAAGGTTTGGGCCGTACATCAGTGTGTGGATCGGCTGCCGGAAACCCTGCCCGCAGCGAAAGAACTTCTGCAGTTCGGCCTCCAGCTCACTAATGAGAGAATACTTCACGGTGAGTTTGCATCAAAGGCCTTATGAAGGCCAAATAGAGAATCGAATGAGAGTAAAGGAAGAACATTATGCAAAATTGATAAGTATATTTATTAGGAAATACTCCTCTCATCTCAGGTATCGGGGGAGACTCGTTTATTAATTTGACTACCTACATTACACCTGTTTACGGATAAGGTGCTTAAAAACACTTGTGTTACGGAGATCAGACAACAGCAGAATTACAAATATAATACTTAAATACATATATATAACACCCAGACACAGAACAAACACAAATATCATCATAAAAATATTTGTCCTGAGTGGGGATCGAACCCACGACCTTTGGCGTACCTCGTACCATCTGCGCCATTGAGCCCCTTTTATTTAGATAATATAAATGTATTCCATCAGTCTAGAATTGCTGTTGAAGCTAGTGAGTCATCGACATCGTCCGTTTCCAACTCCTTCTATTCTTTTCTATTTAGCGCTGTTCTTGTCCATGCCTTTCTTCGGTATCGTTTTCTGCATTTTCTTTTGGGGTTACTTGGATGGTCTTATAATACTTAAAATAAATAAATTCACACCACATCTCATACATTTACGTGAATACTGTGTTACGGACACCAGGTAACAGAGGAATCAGAAATATTATACTTGAAAGACATTTTTTAAACAATAAAATTTTCATCATTTAAACATTTATCCTGGGTAGGGGTTGAACCCAGTACCTTAGGCTCACAAGGTAGGATCTCTAGCATCTGCGCCAATCTATCTGTCTGTTTACTAAGTTTTCACGGGAAAACTTTGTAGGCATGTAAACTAGCTGGTTCCGAGATATCAAGTAACATTCACTCGGACTGAGTCGCGGACAAATTTTACATTCAAGTGTAAAGAGCATTAGGAAATTTGTCTTATTAATATTTCGCTAGCATAATTGGTGGGACGTTTTGTCGGAATGGAAGAGGTGCGGGTTCGAGACCATCTGCAACTGCTTTGGATATTATTTTCGAAGTTCTATAAAAATATTGTAGTAATACACTAAATGAATACCATCGCTTTTCTGAAACATTTTTCATTGTTCCCTTAGTCTTAGCTACGTATTTAGGATAATACAAACAACTTTATGACGTCTTTAAAATGTGGTTTATTAAACGTTTTCACCTTTGTTAACGCATTTTGCGTGCTCTTGAACAACCTTTTGAAAGACCCTCGCCGTGTTTAAGACCCTTAAATTGTAGTTTTATTATGAATAGTGGACGCATAAATGCTGTAAAATATAATACATATCGCTTCCCTAGATAAAATTTATATCATCTCAAAATTATGCAGTTGTAACATTGCGATATATTCGCACATATAAAGGGAATGTTCTGAAAAGTTTTCCATAAACCATGAACCAGGGACCCGAATGCTATAGTTTCCGTTAGTTTTTTTTATTAGACCAGATCGACAAACAGGCCGACAAACAGGCCGCGTGATAGTTAGCGTTACTGCAGCGTATAGACTACTTGAGGATAGTATGCTACATTACCCAATAAATTCACTGCCTCTCTTACCCTTCAGACCGGAACACAGCAATGCGAACACTATATGGCGGTAGAAATAGGTGATATTGGGGAGAAATGCATACGACCTTTTGTATGAAGTCTACCTTATGTAAAATGTAATTCCGAAAGGTGTACATAAAATAACGATATATAGTTTACCTAATTGAGGATGTATATGATGTATTAATAGAGATCAACAAGGATCGTGACGAGAACAACGCTAAAGACCCAGACGATATAACACTCGAGGATCTGAATGCGTACACGAGCGAGCTTCTGCGATGTCGGCACGTCATGCTGTTCTACAAGGAGAGACTTAGGCTATACGAGGTCAGTACTCCGTAATTATTATAATTAATTCATAAATTCACACAACATCTTATACATTACTACATAGGAATCATAAATAATTTAATAAATATTTAACATTCAGACACAACAAACACAAATATTCATAATATAAATGGTGGGGATCGAACCCACAATCTTTAGCGCACAAGATAATCAAGGCATTCAAAATATGTTGCTGTGTTCCTCACGCTGATTCATGAGGAACAAGGCAAATGTGTGCTTTTATGGTCTACCTATCCCAAACCTTCGTCTTACAGATTTGTAGTTTACATTCGTAATTCTACTTCTACCCGCGCCTCTCAACCTGACGCACAACTAATTAACCTCAGGATAATGTAATGACGATATAAAAATAAAAAATAATTAGGATTAGTACTTCCCCCTGTACCAGGTGTCGTAAGAGGCGACTGAGGTACCAGAACCGACATAAATAAAATTATAGGTAAATATTTTTTTTCTTTTATGATCATTACATAATAGAAAAAAATTATAAACCCGCAAATATATTAAAACTATGAAAATTCTATTTATAATTATTATTTAAATTAATTATCATGCAATCAATTATCATCACTTCCCAGATTCATGCTTGTATTTATGAAAATTCTGGTTTCGATCTAAGTTACTATTAATCTTCGAAATTGAATTTTTTATAATCATTTGCAGTCGATACTAAAATGCGAGAAGTCAACATACGTGAAGGACGAGTACGACCGCCTGCGGAGCAACACCATCGTGTACAGTTCCATAGAGACGGCCAAAGAAGGTCGCATCCAGGCGCTCACCTGCCTGTGGCCCAACATCAAGACCACCGCCATGCAGCTCGCCGTGCTGGACAACTTGCCGGAGACCATGAACCCGCTGGACTACCAACACCTGCTGCCGACCAAGCATCCCTTCGAAATGTGGTTCGAGAAGACGTCGCCGATAAAGATTAAGCCATCCGTCTACGAGCACGATTGGTGCAGGAAGGAGATTTTTAGGTATGTGAACGACATTTGTTTGTAATTTCCATCCGTAAGGTGGACGATCTGAGTAAAGCTGTTGCAGAGACCTAGAGAAGGTGGTGAGTATAAGTACCTCACTCTCGCCAAACAGCGATGTTCGCATTGCTGTTCCGGTTTGCAGGGTGAGAGAGATTATTAAATGACTAGGTAAATATGACATTGTATCTTCAGTTCACCAGGTTGGCAAAACGCTAGATCTTTGTGATGCCACGAGCGTCTAAAGGCTGCGATCACGTTTATAATCAGGCGGACCGTTTGCTTATACGCTGACTTTATAATATAAAAAAAAACTGTCGGATCATATTGGATGCAAGCCGCAGGCAGCTAATTCTATTGGAAATAATTTCGGGAGAAAAGGAAGATTTTCAAGTTTGGCTGTTGTTCCTTAATATTTTTTTATTCATTTAATATTTCATGACGCTTTGTGTGCCTTTTGGCTGTTCATTATTCTAATGTTCGTTTGTTATGCCTTTATAAGGTATATTTATTTGCAAAGTGTTTTTTCTGGAAACTATAATTCATTTTCAAACGCTCTTATTCATCATCATCTTACCAGCCTTTGAAAGTCCACTGCTGGACATAGGCCTCTCAAAGAAAGAAGGTATTATGCCAATAATCGCCGCGCTAGGCAATCGCAGAGCGCAGCGACGGGGATCCTGCTGCCCACCAATACCACCTATGTACTAGTTGGCGCTGATAAAACCTCCATCGGCGGCAGCTTCCAAAACATTGTCTTAAAGCTAGTGGTCAAAGTAGTCGTTCTCAAGCAGTTTTATCGTTGACATAATCTTTAACGCAATAGTAAGCTTTAAGGATAAGATAATTTTTAACATATTTCTTGAATTGATTCAGTGGCAGGGTTAGGCCATCTTTGGGATCTCGGCAAGATTTGACTCCACAAGGGTGTATGCACAGCAAAGTGAGCTTAACTAGCAAACGCTTAACTTAAAAATCTATGAAGATAAACATAATTCGCCGCATAAGTTCTAACACCGCGCATGTCAAAGTTGGCAACTTAATAATTAAGCCCAATGATAACACGATATTACATTTCTAACGCTGCAGTAAACGTTTTATACCGTATATTATTTAAACGAAATCTATTTTGTTCCAACTAAATGCACAGGCAATTAGTTTTAAAATGATTTTATGAAACGTGAGCAAGCAATGTTTTCCCAATTGTACAAAGTGTCAAAATTATGACTTACGCTGTGTTAGAACTTACGACGATATATAGTAAGACAAGGCAACATCAGACACATAGCCAACAAACACTCATATGAGTAAGACAGCGTACATATGCGGCGGCCGTCACCGTAACATCTCCATCGACTCGCCCCACAGATCGATCTGGAGCTCGAACTGGTCCGAAGACACCACCCCCGAGACGGAGACGGCATCGGAACTGGCAACCGCTACGGACGAGGACATCGCCAAGTGGTACGACGCGCGCGCGCGACACATCGAGTCGCGCAGCGGGCTCGCCTCGCACGCGCTCACGCTTGTCACGCTGGCCACCGTGGGCGGCGGCGTGCCGCGCCTCGACGGCCTCATGTTCCACCTGCTCACCCTCGACACGCTCATCTACGACATCAACGTGGAGGGCGTCACGCTCGCCGAGATGGAGAACTGGTCCATTTTGGAGACGTGCACCAATCTCATGAAGATGGTGAGTCGGTTGGGTGCTTCCGATAATTCGGAACCATATCTGCTTCATGTAATCATCATATCAGCTATTGGAAGTCCACTGCTGGACATAGGCCTCTCCAAGAAAGGGAGAATTTTACCCATAATTGCCGGCAAGCGTGTTGGCATTCGCAGAGCGCAGCTTTCGCGACGGGGATGCTGCTGCCTATCCCCGCCCTATGCAATTAAGCTACACTGTTTCAGATGGATATACCGCCACCTGTCAGTTCTGGTACCCCAGTCGCCTCTTACGACACCTGGTACAGGAGCAGACTCACGGCCGGCTTTATGTAGTAAATTATTATAAATAATTCCCACAACATTCCTATTGAGCAGACTCCGAGATGAGTCGATCGTATTGCGGACGTCAGAAAACAGAAGAATTATGAATTAACATTTTCATTATTTTAAACATAAAGTGCGTTTTTACTACATTGAGACTAATTCAACATAAAAACATAAAGAAAACTAACCCAGACATATTGGTCCTTTGAGCCGGATGGTTCATATCCATACAAAAGGCCGTTCATATACACTAAACTAAAAATACACTCGACTAGCACTCGCCTTATGACGCGAGCGGATTGTAAGGCGGAATTTTATAAAATTATTTGTGAGGTAATTACAAAATTTTCTTACACAGTCCGTGCCAGCAACCTTCGTGTCGGATTTGAAACAGTTCGTGATTCCATTCCTGAAGCGGTACGAGAACCTGACGAAGCGTGACGACGCTTGCCTCACTGGCCTCACCGACTACCTCGAGAGCATCAGCATCGATGACCTATCCTCTATTCTGTTGGTGAGTTTTCTTATGCTAGAACTTTCGTCTCCTTTCGTCATCATATCAGGCATTGGACGTCGAAATTTTCACACAGGCTTCCCCAGAAAAGAAAGAATTTTCTCGTAATTGCCTCGTGGTGGCAATCGCAGAGCATAGCTAGCATAGCGACGGAAACGCTGCTGCTCATTTCTGTCCTGTCGCATTTAAGCTACTACTTCGAATGGATATACCGCCATCTGTGGGTTCCGGTACCTCAGTCGCTTCTTACGAGACCTAATACAGGGGGAGGTACTATTTACTTTGCCAGTAGCACACTGCACTGCCGGTACCATACGGCACATCCTTGAAACTTTTGTGGTAACTGAATCATTGAATGTATATGAAAGTTAAATAAACAGAGTTTATGATAAAATTTACTATTTGTTGTTTTTCCTGAGTATATACTGTCGTGTTATATCCGCAGGTGTTACAATCCCCAAGCGAGTTTGAGTTAGACGTCCGCACGCACCTGGAGCTGGTGGAGCGATGCCTGTTCGCTCACAAGGGCACTGACCAGCTGGATATGGCCCGCGATCTGCTCGACACCATAGTCAAAGAGAGGTGAGTATCATTCTACACGTTGCATATACACGGGCCCGATGGCGTAGCGTAGATGGTAGTGATCCTATATATTGCGCCAGGGTTCGTGGGTTGGATTCCACCCAGAAGAAATATTTACATGATGATATAAACACAAATATCCTGTGTCTGGGTGTTAAAAATATGTAATTAAATATTATAATAGTGATTCCTCTGTTGTCTGATATCTGTAACACAAGTGCTTTAAGCGACTTAGCACAGAGTCAGGTCAATGTATGAGATGTTGTGTGAATACTTTTAAAAAGTATGTTATATAAAGTCAATCTTTAATCAAGAAGAAAAAACCATTGTAATAATTTAAAACCACGTTCGACTGACCAAAGTAGTATATTACAATTAGATGACCCGGCAGACGTCGTCCTGTCTTACCTAACTTCGTATGTTTAGCACGAATAGATTCATTGCGGCTACAATTTGAGATATTAACTCGCCTATATCACGAGTAGGATCGAACTGTTCACAGGGAGAAAATCGATTCCAGTAGCTTGGACGTTCATGCCGGACAGAAAATTTTCGGGAAAAAAGATATCCGTTCAATACAAACACAGTTGCCGACGATCACTCCTTACACTATCGCATTTTATATTCATATGAATCGGTCGTGTCCGCGCTTTACGAAATAAATATTATAATGGTCGTCCCAAAGAGTAGGGTGAGTCAGTAGCACGATTAAAGCGAGCCGCGCGTGCGCAGCGACGGCAGCATCTCGGGCAGCGAGCTGGCGCGGCGCGTGGCGGAGCTGCGGCGGCTGGCGGCGGCCAGCGCGCGCGCGGCGGCGCGCGGCCTGCCGCTGCCGCTGCGCGAGCTGCGCGACCTGCACGCCGACCAGCAGCGCGCGCGCGGCCTGCTCTACAAGCTGGCCCGCAGCCCCGGCAAGAGGTACCCTTTCACCAGGCCGGGCAGCACGCGTTGAACGGGACCTCGTCGTGTACCGGGTGTCGCGAGACGCCCGTGAGGCACCGGAACCATCTGAATAAGTGTAGCTCGAATGCGAAAGGGCGGAGGTGAGCAGCAGCGTTTTCGTCGTGATGCCCGTACCTGCCCAGCCCCATTTTTTGAGGACGCTGGCCATCATCGTGATCATCGTTTGTTTTTAACGTCGACTGCTCTTTGTCCGGCAGTGGACCTTGAGATGCAATGATGATGAAGATGATCGAAGTCTTGAGGTCTCCTGTAAAATGCCCTACATGCATGCATAAACTCATGTCTATCTCCCCCCGGAGTATGTTAATTGATGTCTTCGTACACGACCAACGGTTCATTGAAAATTGCAGCAAACCGTTTCTGAAATCTTCTTGAATTTTATCTACGTATGTCTTGCTAATTCTACTTATACCGACAGATCCTATGGCCTGGGCCTTATAAAAAACTTTAAATCGTTTGTCATCCATCCGCTAATCTTAATGTTGAGATAATCACCGACGATCCCACGACCCACGGCGTATAAGCAGTCAAGATTATTTATCTATTATTATTTTATTGCTATTGTATATTATTTCACAAGCCATGCCTCAGTTCTAAATTTAATTATCAAACAAAGAAAATATATATATATATATATATATTTTACATAACTGCTTACTCCTTATTAACCCTCTTTGAATAAAATACCTTAACGTTAAATAACGGTCACTTAGAGTTGCAAGACAATCCCAAACAATGGCCTCGATCGGGTTGTCGACGCGCAGCCGCTAGGCTGCGCGGAGGCGACCACAGCGCTTAGCGCCCTTGTCGCGGTATCCAACGCCAGCAATAAATATCGGTGGGTCATAGGGTTGCGGTGAAAAGCATTTTTCGCAATGGCCTCTTTGGAATTATTTCTATCTTCATCTATCTGACAGGCCTGATGGCGTGATAGTAGTGATCATGTCTTATGCGCCCGAGATTGAGGGTTCAGTCCCCACCTATAATAAATATTAATATGATGATATTTATGTTTGTTCTGTGTCTGGGTGTTCAATATATGTGTTAAAGTATATTGATGATGTATGTGATTCCTCTGGTGTCCGTAACACAAATGCTTCAAACGACTTATCAAGGAATCAGGGCAATGAGATGTTGTGGGAATTTATTTTATTTAATAAATTTATTAATTTAAAACGAACCTTCTATCATTTCTTCATTTGAAAAATATAACATTGAAGTCGTAAAGCAAAAAGCATTTTTTTTTTCAGTGACGTTAAGCCTACGCCACAAGAGTGGAATGAACTATTAAAAGACATACTCGAGTTGCAAGCTTCTCTGTTCCCCTGCCTCACAAAGGACGAATGTTATGAGGTGAGTAGACGGGTCCGATGGCGCAGATGGTAGTGATCCATCTTGTACGCCAAAGGTCGTGGGTTCGATTCCTACCCCGAGCAAACATTTATCCGCCATTGAATCACGTGATGCCCTGTGAGGCGCGCCCTATCGAATTCCATTACATAGAAAAAAGAAACAATGTGACGTGGTGTGTGATAGATCTATGCGTCCGCGCTGCTGATGTCGGGCGACCCGAGCAGCATCCGGCTGGCGGGCGAGGTGCTGACGACGGCGGAGCAGGCGGCGCCGGCGCCGGCGCCGGCGGCGCGCGGCGCGCCCCAGGTGGAGTACGCGCGCAGCGTGCAGCTCGTCATCTCGGTCGCGCGCGACTACTTCAACTCCGCCTCCTCGCTGCGGGACCCGGTGCTAGAGGTCGCCAAGTACGTCCCCGCCGCTCGTCTACTTTGCGTTCTATAGTACTATACTAGCAGTGTCCCGCGAATTCGCCCGCGTTTAGCTGTAGAACGTTCATACTACCTTCGGCCCCCTCTTTTACTCCTTTAATGTTCCGTTTTATGACTTTCATTGAAGAACTTTTATACTGAATTTTATCCTAACATCTTCAAGAATAGCAAAGTTTCATATTAACTTTCCATTTTATCCTTTTACGGGGCGAATTTTTGAAAATCCTTGTAGTAAAATCTATAAAGTTCATGACGAAACGATTTCTTTCCCCAATTCTGTGTAAAAGACAATTAATGTAACTAATACTGCGTTTCATATTATAGTCACGACACCGCTCATATTCAATTTGACAGGTGCTGCTTGACATTGATAAAATATGGCAACCGCGAGATACAAGAAGAGTTGGATCTCATCGCTGCGCTCCAATTACTGAGTTTTTTTGAACTCACACTATACCCTTTACAAGGTACTTCACGCGTATTCATTCATGTTTATACGTTACCATTTGTTATGAAACGAATCAATTGATTGTACAGTATTATGATCTCTTAGTTCGCATGTGTGATGATCGGATGACTCTGATTGAGGAGTGTCTAAAGGCGAACCCGAACGCGTTCCAATCGAGCTACAAGTTGCTGAAACTGGCCAAGTTGCTCAGGGTCGCGGGCGACGACGAGCGCGCTAGGTGAGTTGCATGTTAAGTTTACTATTGTGTTTTATGGGTATGATGCCGCCACTTACAAAACTACATATCTCAATGAATATTTAGAATTTCGTAAAAAGAACAATTATCTTTGCTTTTCTTTATCTTGGCTATCGGATGGTGGTGTGTTTCTGTTTATTGACATTCCCCGTTAAGATAGCTATTTGACATAGGAGGGCCTATTTGACGTGTTGAACGACCGTCTCCTTCACTTTCTTACAGGCACAGAATAAAGAGACGGTCACAACGTGTATTTATCTATTAGATTTGTCAAGAAATTCACAAATTTCCAACGTCGTCCACTATATCGGACAAACAGAAAATAATCGTTTCAGAAAAAGGCATTCTTTAATCCGATCTAACTGGGCATACGTTGACGAGGCATCGCTACGCTTCCAGGGAAGCGGGCGTGCTTCTGCTGATAGGCAACGCCGCGATCCAGCACGGCGCGGGCGGCTGGAGCGTGGCGGCCGAGGCGGCCGGGCGGCTGGCGAGCTTGCACTACGCCGACGCGGCGCCGCTGCTGGCGCAAGTGGCGCAGCACGCGCACTCCTGCACCGACACGCACGCGCGCCGCCGCCTGCTCGCCGCCGCCGCCGCGCACGACGTGCCGCAGCGCCTGGAGCACGTAGTGCGCGCCAGGTGCGTCGCCCAGCCTGCCCCGGTCGGCCCCCCCCCCGGGCCGCCCCCCCCCCCCCCCCCCCCCCCCCCCTTCCGCCACTCCTACACCGACACGCACGCGCGCTGCCCTTGAATCGTTGATTTGTTAAATACCGAACCGGCCTGTTGTCGCCCGCAGGCTAGCCATCGAGGTGGACAGCATGCAGCAGCTGGGCGCGACGATGCGCGACTACCGGCGGCTCACCGAACGCTGGCCCTCTACCGATGACGAGTTCGACGACGCTATCACCACAGTAAGCTTTAATCACTTGCTATAGACCGTTTTGCTAGGACGATTAGGCTGTTATTCACTTAGTACATTTACGATGGCCGGTTCACTTAACACTGGGTTCAATGCGCGGGATACCATTTAAGGCTGACTGAAAATAAGTTTGTGTCGAGTTTGTCCATGGTGAGTGGGAAATCAAAGACGTCAAAATAGGTACCAAACGTGATGCCGTGAGTTGCCTAGATCAAGGGAAATAAGGATCATTTTTATTTATCTCACACTACCCCGACAGACGTTACCCTGTAGTAATTATACATAGGTATATGTTTACCATGAAAATAATATTACAACTATAAATTGAAATATAAACTATCCTATCTCTCAAGTTAGATCAAACTGTACACGGTGAGCAAACATTGATTACAATCGGCTCAGTAGTTCATCTCGGGCAAACACCGGACTCGAACATTATCCTTACTTAATATTATAAATGTGAAAGTAACTCTGTCCGTCTGTCTGTCTGTTACGCTTTTTCGCTTAAACCTCTCAACCAATTTTGATGAAATTTAGCACAGGCAATCTTTAGACCCTGAGAAAGGTCATAGCCTATTTTCAATTCGAAGTAAGAGTTGTAAGGGGTCGAAAAGGGGGATGAATAGTTGTATGGAAGTATCGATATTTTTAGAGCTAGAAACTTGAAACTTATTTTCAGGCCATTCATTTGATATAAATAAACATGACATACAAAGTTTATTTTAGTTGAGGTACTAAAAAAAACTATTCCAAGCGAATGAAGTCGCGGGCACAGCTAGTATATGTATAAATACGTATTAGTCACTAGCCGTGCCCGCGACTTCGCCCGTGTAAATATGTAGTGCTTTTGGAAGATTTAGTAGCCTTCCTCGATAAATGCTCAATCTAAAAATGACAGCAAATCTGACCAGCGATTCCTGAGATTAGCGTGTTCAAAGAAACAAACAACTCTTCAGCTTTATAATATTAGTATAGATAAGCCGTGTGGTACCGGCGGAGTAAAATAGTACCGCACTCGGTAACAGGTGTCGTAAAAGGCGACTAAGGTACCAGAACCGATAGACGGCGGTATATCCATCCGGGACAATGAAGCTGAAATGCACAGGTTGGGGATGGGTAGCAGCATCCCCGTGGCGAAAGCTGCGCTCTGCGGTTAATAACACGCTTGCCCAACGCGGCAATTATAGGCAAATGTCCCCTTTTCTTTGGGAGACCTATGCCTCTGCATTGGACTTTCAATGGCTGGTTTGATGATAATGAAGTTGGCAATAGTTAGTGTTTGGCTGTGCTCACAATCATGTTATGGAGATTCAGCTTTACCTCTGTCCATAGCCCGTCATAGAGAGGAAGGATCTCATAGCGCCCAGCTCCGAGAGGATGCCGCTCTTCCGTTACATACTCGACACTGTTCACAACAAGTTCGCCTCGAGGTAACTTGCATTTTTGTACTATAGCAACACTCGGAAAGCATTCGGTATTGTCACTTAACACTTTCAAGTTCATTTGTAATATTTATATCAGTTTGCATTGACTTAGATGCTAGTGTTGCCTGTATTTCCTTTTTTTATTTATTTATTGAACTTTATTGCACAAAATATTACAAAATGTACAAATGGCGGACTTAATGCCAGTTGGCATTATCTCCCAGTCAACCATTACACGAAACAGAAATATATATATAGTGGTGCAGACAATATATATACAAAATAGATAAACGTTACATACATATTTGTATAAATAAACGCAATAAACACATATGATATAAAAAAAAATATAAAATAACGTACATCAGAAATAGGGTTATAAAGTTAGAGAAGCAGCATCAGTAAATAAAGTAAGTATGGAGAAAGCGTTTCAGGATAAATTTGTTTGAAGATTGCTTAATATTCTTTTTGCGTTCGACGTACCAGGATTTGTGCTGTGTGAGCGACGGTTGCGGTATAACTACTCGATGCCACGTGCTAATATGCCTGACATGACTTATTATGTTATAATTATGGTTAGAAAATTCTAATATATCATATATCAGTTGATTTTCATGTAGTTGTTGTCTATTATGAAAAGAACTTATATTTTCTAATGTTCATTCAATTATCACTTATAAAATAAAAAATGATTATAAATAAAATTCGTATAAGTAGTAATTGTAACTTTAAAAAATTCTAACACATGTTTTGTCACTCTTGAAAACGGTTGACGCAACTAACGCGAAACGTCACACAAACGATATAAAAAGTTAAAAGTTTAAAAAAAGAGTAGTTTTATTTTTAAATTTCAAATAGTAACAGTCAAATAAATAAATTTACACAATGTCTCATACGTTCAGATTTAGATTCAGGGATAAAGGCACTTGCGTTACGCATGTCAGACAACGAACACAAATGTTTGTTCTAGATGGAAATCATATCCACGACCCTTCATGAATAGGAAGGCTACCGTGTGAGAAATCAGGCAACGCCAAATTAAAATATTGGTTTTAATTAAATTTTGTTTTATACAGTGTGATGTTGTAGTTACTTAACTGTCATGTATAGTAATGAAATTGTAGCTCGATCAGCTAAAGGATCAGATCATTAGTTGCGTAGACTTTTTTATATAAAACACAAGGTTCTGTGCATTCCCACTATTCTCGAATGAATTGTGTATTGAACAACGGTGTCTGACTGAAATCGTGAACTTGAAACAAGGTCTTTCTGCCATGAAACGCAGTTTCGAAAGCTTTTCGCATAATATGGTAAATATTTATCGAGCCAAAAGGCACATCGTTTCGCGGTCCATCGCCCACCTAGCACAACGATGTCGTAGTGGCAAATAGCAATTAATTTTGCTAGTGAGCTTTATATTTAACGCGGCCAAATGAAGCATCATAAACACCGTCACAAACCGTCCGCACGTCGCGGCAGGAACAAGAGCGCCGAGCTGGAGCCGGAAGAGCGGACGGTGCACTGCCAGGAGTTCTACCGGTCGCTGTACGGCTGCCACGGGTCGTCGGGCGCGCACTACGCGTACGACCGGTTCACGGTGCCGGACGTGCCGGTGGAGCCGTCCGCGCAGATGCTGCTCAACTGGTACTACACGCAGAACTGCCTCGACGACGGCAGCACCGGCGAGCTGGAGGCTGATGGTCAGTTTGTTTTATTATCGTTGTCATCGTCATCGTAGCAGCTGTACGCCATCCACTGCGGGACTTAATACTTCTTTACGGACATATATCTTGCTAAACTACTTAGAGGGCATTGTGAGTGGCTATCGTGAGTGCGCACCGCAAACTTGTCGGTTTGGCGAGGGATCGACGGCTATCAGTCTAGAGCGCCTCTAAGAACAGACCTCGGCTCGAGTAGCCGTTGTCGATATAATTACCGCGCTAGGCGGTATCGGCCGATCGTGCCGGCTGTCGGGTCCATTTACTACAACTGGTCCATGTGGAGGTATTATTCTATTTTGCCACACGGCTCAGTTGCACGTTATTTCAATGTTTATCATCATCATCATGCCAGCCATTACAAGTCCACTGTTGGACATAGGCCTCCCCAAAAAAGGGGGTATGTAAGGGGATATGCCGCGCTAGATAAGCGTGTTGGCAATCGCAGAGCGCAGCTTTCGCGGGGAAGATGCTGCCCATCCCCGCCCTGTACATTTGAGCTGACTTTTTTGCATGGATATACCTCCATCTGTCAGTTCTGTTATGTTAGCCCTGAGGTATCGGCAGAGTAGAATAGTACCTAGTAGGTACCAGAACAATGTTTATACCAAATATTAAAACATGTGTAGTATATTAAGATCAATATATTATTTTTTTACATTTCTGATTTTCTTCTTGGACGACTTAGTCACCCTGTGGCAAGCGTTCTCAGCGTGTTCTGATATGATCCTGATGTTTAAATATTTCTTAAGTCGGAGAACTAGTCGATGACATGTTCTTTTGTGTCGGCAGTGGTCCAAAAATGCGCTGATGAGATCATATACAAGGACACGCCGCTGAGCGTGGCGTGCATGCTGCGGTCGACGCAGGAGCCGGCCGCCACCAAGCAGCTGCTGGACGCGCACGCGTCGGAGACCGCCGTCTGCGGCGCGCTCTACGCCACGCTCATGAAGTGCAACGCGCCCGACCTCCGCGACAACGTGTACCTGACGCCGGCCAGCGAGGTGACTGTACGCCGCGCTTGCGTCACGTGCACGTTACAGATACGTCGCGTACACGTGACGTGACGCCGGCCTTCGTAGCGGCTTATATTCAATTTATAAATCTCCACATTTACTGCAGGACATATACCTCATACGAAAGGGGATATTTAGCTATAATCTGCGGTGTGCGGTGGCAATTGCTGGCCGTAGCGAACGCTACAGTTTATCCCCGATCTGTTGCATTTAAGCTACGTTGTTTCGGTAACTTAGTCGCCTCTTACAACACCTGTGTACAGGTAGAGATACTGCTGTACTTTGCCTTCACACCACGGCATCGGACAATGGATTACTCAAATAATACCTTCATACATATATACATCACGCCTGTGTCCCATTGGGGTAGGCAGGGACTATCTTCATTTGTTACGATCTTGGCATACGTCTATCGCTTCCCTTACTCGCAATAGTCCTCATACACACTCGTTTATTCTTGCTACTTCTGACCTGGCCCTTCTTTAATACCTCTTCTACCTGGTTAAGATATGTTCGCCTAGGTCGTCCTATGATCTTCACTTACCAATTAACATTTTTGCAGATGGCCCGAACGACATTGAAGCATAAAAACGCATCAGAGGACCAGCTGGAGATAATCCGCGAGTGCATCGAACGGCTGACGGGCCTGGGCGAGGTGGACAAGCTGCGCCGGTGCAACTTAAATGTCAACGGCCTGCTGTTCAACGCCGACGCGGACTACCGCGCCGAGATCATATACCGTCTGGCCAGGTAAGAATATATCCACAAAGTACGTCTCACAATGTTCTGATTTGAAATGTGACGTCACGAAACATGAAACGCCTCCCACCCCTTGTCACACTTCATCGACCTCCCCTTTACGTGTGACTTCCTTTGTGTAGTTAGTCTACCCGATGCCATCACAGCTTCTCTTTTTCAAATGCACTTTCTGGAGTGCAGCACAATCCCACACCTGTCCTACGGGCCGCGATTCATCTTCTGTTTCCATCCCTCTCAAACACTGGTCAGTCAAGGCGAGGTCCGTACCTCAGATGCGGTCTTGAATGATTGCGTGTTGTTAAGGAACCTCATGAGCCTTGCTGGGCCTCCAAGCTTATCCTGGATATCTCCATTGGCGATGATAAGTGTTTGCAGATAAAGTCGGTTAACAATTGAGCGGCCTGACCTCTTTCCCTCCGTGACAAACTGTTTGAGTAGTGCTGCATTGGGTTCCTCGAAAATAAGATCTCTTATATTAGAGCAGCTGAGTCGTCAAGCGACTAAATTACAAACATGCAGGTCCAACTTGCAAAGGTACCAATGAAATGAAATCTATTCAAAATTTCTGTATAAAAAACGTGTGTAAAGAAGGCTTTATATTCTAAGGATAATTTAAACAATTTTATTTTAATAGTTTCACAAAAAAAACATAGTAAGAAAGAATAAATAAATACTGACAAGTTATGATACAATGTGCGACTTTATCGCTCAGGGCGATCTCTTCCAGGCAACCATTGGATGGACATAGTCGAAGAAAACATATTAGATGTGTAATACTTTTTTATTTATAAAAAGAAAATAAAATAAATTATATAATAATACTATATAAATGTCTATACATATAACAATGTGCTTACGTACAAATAAATACATAAATAAAAATACAACTTAAAATAATACAAAATAAACACATATATTAAAATAATGAATACTGTAGTAATCTGTTAAATCAGTCGTTACAGCGGCAGGAAATGCTTCCTCATCATCCGCTTAGATGTCGTTTTACAAACGTATAGCCTTAACAGTGTAGGAGTTACCGTAAAAACCAGAGGAATGCACAGACATGTTAAATTATCTGATGATCTCAAGGATCTGTTGTGATTATCACCATAAAATACAAAACGTTTTTGAAGAAAAGGTGGGGAAGGTGGATAGAAAAGTACCTTACAGAGAAGGGGAAGGCTATGAAAATTCCGGCGAAAGCGGATTGGCAGCCATTCTAATTTAGCACGAAATTCTGATAATTTCAAGTAAAACAATAAGCAATGTAATAAGTGTGCCAAAGTGGTTCTGTGGTTTAAGCGGAAAATGGCAGCAGAGCTAGTTAATTAGTTAGCTATTAGAACATGTTTTATATTCGCATTTTAAATATTAGTCTTGTAATGGATGTGGTATAATTATAAAATTTAATATAGAATTAAAATATTTCTTCGTAGAGTTATTAAAAATTAAGCAGGTGATTAAATTCATAGAAACTTGTTAATTGCCTTGAAAATGTTTGGTTTTATTAACTGCTATAAATAAAATTAAAAAAAAATAAATATTTAATTTGTTTGTAAATTATAATTATAAAGGTATTATATTTCATCCCGTTTTAAATAAAAAAGAAAAAATAAACTCATTGCCGAAACCCGGGATTGAACCGGGGACCTTTAGATCTTCAGTCTAACGCTCTCCCAACTGAGCTATTTCGGCTGTGGTAGAATACTCGAAATTAATAAGCTAGTTATCCACATATACAAATAAACGTATAAAGACATACAAAAATAACATAAATGTCGATGTATCTTATGAGATGAAGATAAATAGTATTTTTGTACTTTTACCTTTCTTGCTAATACTCTTAGTTTCACTATCCTTCATCATTTTCATAACTCATCGCTTTTTCATGAATAAACAAAAAATATTGCATCGTCTATTATCTAAAGATATTTTTTAATAATATATTTATTTTGTTTGCTTAGGACGGTAATAAATAATATGCATAAGAATAAAGAATACTTCCCGTGATCAACTTTGTTTTTAGTATTATGAGAATAACGTTCACTAATACGTAGTTAGTTGAAGCGTGGCAAATCATACATATACATATAATACATATTTAACACCCAGACACAGAACAAATATCGTCATATGAATATTTGGTGGGGTTCAAACCCAATGGCGTTCAAACACCGACGAATGCAACATCGGGCCCGTTAAATTTAATACAGGACTGTTAAGTCGTTTGAGAAGAGCTCGACCGCACCGACTGCGGTCAAGGGTTAGGGACTACCGGCGAACTCAATGTTCTGCTTTAAGAAAATAACGTTTGTAACGCGTAACGCGACTGGCGTATCGGGTGGAAAGTTGACTGTAATTACCGGGTAGTGATCGGTGACATTGGTTCGCCAGGTCGTCGGAGATTGAGCACGTGGAGATGGCGTGCGCGCTGGCGGTGAAGCACGGCATGGCGCCGCTGGACGTGTGGCTGCAGCACGCGCACGCGCGCCCGCGCGCCGCGCTCCCGCCGCCGCCCGCCGCGCTGCAGCGCGTGGCCGCCGACGCGCACGCGCGGTGCGTACCTCAGTCTGTATACAAACATGGCGCCGCGGGACGTGGGGCTGCAGCACGCGCACGCGCGCCCGCCGCCGCCCGCCGCGCTGCAGCGCGTGGCCGCCGACGCGCACGCGCGGTGCGTACCTCAGTCTGTATACAAACATGGCGCCGC